>CANSZD010000659.1:0-169599 GCA_947648045.1 Beta corolliflora | reverse complement strand
GATTGTCCAACTCGCTAGGATTGCTTTGATGAGTAATGATAAATGATTGTCATTGGGAGAACATCGTCCACTTAATACTTTTGGTAATCTTCATAACATGTTTGGTTATTACCTTAAAGCATATGATTAGGGTTAATTTGGGCTTCTTTGCGCCAGGAGTACATTGGGGGCCAAAAACTCCAAGTCATTAGGTTTGGTGAGGTATTGGGCCTATTGAACCCAATCAGGTATGATTGTCCAACCCTAAGATTGCTTTGATGAGTAATAGGAATGGATCGTGATAAGATAGGTTTAGTAATATCAAAACATGTTTGGTAGTTACCTAAAAGCATATGATCTAGGTTAATTTGGGCTTTTTGTAAAGGAGAGGGATAATGGGGGCCCAAAGCTCAATGGGATTTGTGTGGTATTGGTCCTAAATAAGATGCCGCTGGCATGATTGTCCGATTCCTATAGGATTGTTTTCGATGAGTAAAGATAAATGATTGTGATTGGATAGGTTTAGTAATACCCAAAACATGTTTGGTGATCATACCTAAAATCATATGATCTAGGTTCAATTTGGGCTTTTTAGTAAAAGGAGAGACGATGAGGGCCCAAAACTCAATTCAATGGGGTTTGGTGAGGTATCGGTCCTAATAGACTCGTGGCATGATTGTCCAATTCCCATAGTGTGCTTTGATGAGTAATGATAAATGATTGTGATTGGATAGGTTTAGTAATACCAAAAACATGTTTGGTAATTACCTAAAAGTATATGATCTTAGGGTTAATTTGGGATTGTACAAGAAGGTATAATGGGGGGACCAAACAAAAGCCAATGGGGTTGTAGTGAGGTATTGGTCCTAATGGACCTGTAGCATGATTGTCCAATCCCCATAGGAATTCTTTGATGAGTAATGATAAATGATTGTGATTGGATAGGTTTAGTAATACCCAAAACATGTTTGGTAATTACCTCAAAACATATGATTTAGGGTTAATTTGGACTTTTCAATCTGAGGAGGAGGGATAATGGGGGCCCAAAACTCGAGTCAATGGGGTTTGGGTGAGGTATTGGGCTTAATGGAATAAGTGGCATGATTGTCCAATCCCCAAAGGATTGCTCTTGTTGAGTAATGATAAATGATTGTCATTTAGAGAACATGTCATCCACTTAGTAGTTTGGTAATCTTCATAACATATTTGGTAATTACCTTAAAGCATATGATCTAGGGTTAATTTGGGATTTTTAGTACAAGGATGGACAATGGGGGCCCAAAACTTCGAGTCGATGGGCTTTAGTGAGGTATTGGGCCTAATGGACTCGTGTGGCGTGATTCTCCAATCCCGATAGGATTCTTTGATGAGTAATGATAAATGATTGTCATTTTGAAAACATCACCCACTTAGAAGTTTGGTAATCTTCAAAACATGTTTGGTAATTACCTTAAAGCATATGATTGGGGTTAATTTGGGTTTCTTTGTACAAGAAGGTACATTTGGGGCCCAAACCTCAAGTCGATGGGGTTGGGTGAGGTATTGGGCCTAATGGCTCGATTGACGTGATTGTGTCCAATCCCCATAGGATTGTTTGTGATAAGTAATGGGAATAGGATTGATAGGATAGTTTTAGTAATAAATCCAAAATATGTTTGGTACTTACCTAAAAGCATATATATGATCTAAAGGTTAATTTGGGCTTTTAGTACAATGAGGAACAATGAGGACCCCAAAACTCAAGTCAAAGGGGGTTTGGTGAGATATTGGTCTAATGGACTCAAGTGATGATTGTCCAATCCCTATAGGATTGCTTTGATGAGTAATGATAAATGATTGTCATTGGGAGAACATCATCACTTAGTACTTTGGTAATCTTCATAACGATGTTTCTTAATTACCTTAAAGCATATGATTAGGGTTAATTTGGGCTTCTTTGTAGTAGGAGGCTACATTGGGGGCCAAAACTCAAGTCATTGGGGTTTGGTGAGGTATTGGGCCTATTGGACCCGCTGGCATGATTGTCCAATCCCCATAGGATTGCTTTGATAGTAATGAGAATGGATCGCGATTGGATAGGTTTAGTAATATCCAAAACATGTGTTTGGTAGTTACCGCAAAGTATGATCCATGGTTAATTTGGGCTTTTTGTAAAGGAGGGATAATGGGGGCCCAAGAAACTTCAAGCTGATGGGGTTTGAGTGAGGTATTGGTCTAATGGAGTCGTGGCTAAGCGATTGTCCAATTCCCATAGGATTCCTTTGATGAGTAAAGATAAATGATTTTGATTGGATAGGTTTAGTAATAGCCCAAACATGTTTGGTGTACGTACTAGCATATGATCTAGTTGTCAATTTGGGCTTTTTAGTAAAGGAGGGATAATAAGGGCCAAAACTCAGATTGCAACGGGTTTGGTGAGGTATTGGTCCCAATAGACTCGGTGGCATGATTGTCCAATTCCCATAGTATTGTTTTGATGAAAGTAATGATAAATGATTGTGATTGGATAGGTTTAGTAAATACCCAAAACATGTTTGGTACTTACCAAAAAAGTATATGATCTAGGGTTAATTGGGGCTGCATGCATACGAAACCGGCTATAAAGGCTGAAACTCAAGCGTGGGGTTTGGTGAGGTATTGGTCCTAATAGACTCGGTGGCATGATTGTCCAAATCCCATTGGAATTGCTTTGATGAGTAAAGATAAATGATTGTGATAGATAGTTTTAGTAATAACCAAAATATGTTTGGTACTTACCTAAAAACTATATGGTCAGGTTAATTTGGGATTTTTAGTACAAGGAGGATAATGAGGGCCCAAAACTCGAGTCAAAGGTTTGGTGAGGTATTGGGTCCTAATGGACTCAGTGACATGATTAACCAATCCCTATAGGATTGCTTTGATGAGTAATGATAAATGATTGTCATTTTGAAAACATCACCACTTAGTCTTTGGTAATCTTCATAACATGTTTGGTAATTACCTTAAAGCATATGATTGAGGTTGATTTTGGGTTTCTTTTACAAGGAGGGACAATGGGGGCCCAAACCTCAAGTCAATGGGGTTTGGTGAGGTATTGGGCCTAATAGCCCAAAGGCATGATTGTCCAATCCCCATGATGATTGTGATGAGTAATAGAGACAAGATTATGATAGGATAGTTTTTAGTAATAACCAAAAAATGTTTGGTACTTACCTAAAAGCATATGATCTAGGGTTAATTTGGGCTTTTTTTAGTAAAATGAGGGACAATGGGGCCCAAAACTCAAGTCAAAGGGTTTGATGAGGTATCGGGGCCGTAATGGACTCAAAGGGTACGATCATTCAATTCCCATAGGATTGCTTTGATGAGTAATGATAAATGATTGTCATAGGAGAACATCATCTACTTAGTACTTTGGTATCTCAAACATGTTTGGTAATTACCTTAAAGCATATGATCTAGGGATAATTTGGGCTTCTTTGTAAAAGGAGGACAATGCAGGCCAAAAACTCAAGTCATTGGGGTTTGGTGAGGTATTGGGCCTCAATTGGACCAAATGGCATGATTGTCCAATCTCCATAGGATTGCTTTGATGAGTAATGAAAAATGGATTGTGATAGGATAGGTTTAGTAATATCCAAAACATGTTTGGTAATTACCTAAAACATATGATCTAGGTTAATTTGGGCTTTTTTCTAAAAGGATGGATAATGGGGCCCAAAACTCCAAGCCAATGGGGTTTGGTGAGGTATTGGTCCTAATAGGTCAGTGGCATGATTGGCCAATTCCCATAGGATTGCTTTGATGAGTAAAGATAAATGATTTTGATTGGATATGTTTAGTAATACCCAAAAATGTTTGGTACGTACCTAAAATCATATTTATTAGGGTTAATTTGGGCTTTTTAGTAAAATGAGGACAATGAGAGCCCAAAATTCAAGTCAATGGGGTTTGGTGAGGTATTGGTCCTAATGGACTCAGTGGCATGATTTCCAATCCCCATAGGATTGCTTTGATGAGTAATGATAAATGATTGTCATTAGGAGAACATCATCCACTTAGTACTTTGGTAATCTTCATAACATGTTTGGTACTTACATTAAAGCATATGATTGGGGGTTAAATTGGGGCTTCTTTGTACAAGGAGGGAAATGAGGGCCCAAAACACAAGTCAAATGGGGTTTGGTGAGGTATTGGGCCTAAATAGCCCTAGTGACATGATTATCCAATCCCCATAGGATTGATGTGATGAGTAATGGGAGAAGATTGTGATAGGATAGTTTTAGTAATAACCAAAATATGTTTTGGTACTTACCATTAAAGCATATGATTAGGGTTAATTTGGGCTTTTTGTACAATGAGGAACGATGGGGGCCCAAAAACAAGTCAAAGGGGTTTGGTGAGGTATTGGTCTAATGGACTCGGTGACATGATTGTCCAATCCCTATAGGATTGCTTTGATGAGTAATGATAAATGATTGTCATTGGGAGAACATCATCCACTTAGTACTTTGGTAATCTTCATAACATGTTTGGTAATTACCTTAAAGCATATGATTGGGGATAATTATTATTAACAAGGCATATGTTTGGATATTATTTTAACTTTTCGATGTAATTTGTTTATGACTATGATGTTTGATGTTATATCCTAACAACGATGGGATGTTAGTTTAGTATATAATATGGATGTTTTAGTGTGCATAATGCATGTGGTGGATAATGTATTCATGATTTGAAGCAAAACATTTCATAACCTAAAAAATTAACCTTCGAAATCCTTTGGAAACTTTAGTAATTACTATAAGGGGTTCTGTAATGACCAAATTTTAATGTAAACTAAGAGAAGTTTCAAAACCGTAATCCAAAGTATATTAAAAATAAACAATTAAAAGTCAACAATCCTAAGTACAAATTAATCAATTTGATATAAATGTGTTAATCCAAATAACCAAATAGAGTTATAAAGTCATAACATGTAAGAGATTAGAATGTCTTAGTGAGTTTGGTAATGCCCAAAATAGTTTTGGTAATTACCTAAAGCATATGATATGGGGTTCATTTGGGGCCCATAAATGAATTCAATGGGGTTTGGTGAAATATTGGG
This sequence comes from Beta corolliflora, assembly GCA_947648045.1. Taxonomy (NCBI): domain Eukaryota; kingdom Viridiplantae; phylum Streptophyta; class Magnoliopsida; order Caryophyllales; family Amaranthaceae; genus Beta; species Beta corolliflora. Next base: position 164,531 of record CANSZD010000659.1, on the reverse strand, counting down.
CCTAATGGACCAAGTGGCATAATTGTCCAATCTCCATAGGATTGCTTTGATGAGTAATGATAAATGATTGTCATTTTGAAAACATCATCCACTTAGTAGTTTGGTAATCTTCATAACATGTTTGGTAATATCTTAAAAGCATGTTATTGGGGTTAATTTCGGGCTTATTTGTACAAGGAGGGACAATGGGGGCCCAAACTTAATTCAATGTGGTTTGGTGAGGTATTGGTCCTAATGGACCCAAAGTGGCATGATTGTCCAAAAACCATAGGATTGCTTTGATGAGTAGTGCGAATGGATTGTAATTTGGAGAACACCCTCCACTTAATATGTTTAGTAATGCCCAACACATTTTTGGTAATTTCCAAACATCATATAATAATAAAAGGAGAAGGTAATCAATAATTAAACATAAAAGGACAAAGCGTAGCATACAATGTTTCGCTTTATGACAATAGTCAAAGTTGGTAGTTACCTAAATCTTTTACATTAAAACAACTTAATTAGGCCTATTTACACAAAATTGACAGTGTAGCATCAAAAGTTTAGGTAATGACCATATCAGGTGAGGTAATTACCTAAACTTTTACATATGAACTATTTAATTCGATCTACTAAAGGACATTGGCATATGTATACATACAAAAGTAAACCAACTCCAATTACAAAAGTACAACAAAGGCCTATTTACACAAAAAATTGACACCATGTAACATCAAAAGTTTAGGTAATAACCATACACTAGTGAGGTGATTACCTAAACTTTTACATATGAATCGTTTTTTTTACCGGCATTGCCAACGTACTTGAGCGACAATATCGATCTATATCAATTTTGTTATGTTTGCTTCTCGGAATTATGGCTATAGCGTAAACGTTCGACACGCATTGCTTTTGTCCGCACGTAGTTACACAAGTTACTATAATAAGATCTTGCAACAAAGTCAAATATATACATTTACAATGCGTACAGTGTAAAAAATGGTTGGAATGACGTTCACATCACTGCAGTGGATGTACTTAATCACGTACATTCCACAATCATGGCTACAAAAAGAACAAGTCCATAAGTCTATCTTATATACACTGTGAAAGATAAGAGAGTTCAAAATTTTGTATTACGCACGCATTCGGTTGTCGTGTACATGGTGGATATTCGTAAGTGAAATGTTTCATGTCCACGAACAAGGGCGCCAAACGGTGACCTTCAAGCCTTTCCGAAGTTGCGGTCATCCGATGCAAAACAAAATAGAAGGAAAAACAAGCTGTTACCACACATTGCTAGGGGCTCTGTCTTGCTTTGTTAATTACCTAAGCTGTAATAAGTACAAATTTGAGTACCATGTCCATGATCACAAGCCGATGGTTCGATTTGGAAAGAGAATCCATAATGTACACCTTTTCTTACGTAAGTCAACGATCGTCAAGAACCAATGCTCATGCTTCACATCAAGCAAAGGAATATACACCTATAAACAAGTCACAAGCAACGTTTAGTAAAACTCAAATGAAACCACGTAAAGAAACACACATAGTAATGTTTAGTACAAACCTCTTCAATACTACTCAAGTCAGTTGGGAGATAAAAATTTAACCAAGCAGCAAAGGTGTCCAAAAGGGTCTTGTTACAACCATTAAACCCAGTCCGTTCATCTTGTTGTAACAGAACGACCCTACAAAATATAAATTTTGTCGGTGCTAATAATTCTATAATAACCTTAACATTTTGTCGATGACCTCACCATGAATATACTTGGAAGTATTAATTTTTGGCTTTTTTCCTCAATCCGGGCGGTTGTAAGTCATACATATACACATCAACGAACCTGTTGAAAACCCGACACTAATAAGTATCGGACTAATTGCCAAAACCTTTTGACATGTTAAATGGTGTTACGACAGTGTTAGATAATGACCAAAAGAATTTCGGGTTATTACCTTAAGATCGAAGTCATTGCCCAAACTCATGTCAAACAAAACTACCATGTGACCCAAATAATTTGGGTAATACTCAAACCATCATTTGTAATTACCAAACAATATCGGGACACCATCTTGTGTTACGAATAGATTTAGGTAATCACCAAAACATGTTTGGGTGATCATCAAACACTTGTCGAGACCACAAGATCCCCAAACTTGTGTAAAAGGAAAAAAAAATAGGATGACCATATGTACTGGAGTGCTTAGCCAATGATCCGGGTATACGCAAAAAAAAAACATTCATAGAGCGGAAAAGAAAACTCCAAGACTTGTTGTGGCCGGTAAATAGTTTCATTTGACGGCCCTTTCAATATGTTCTTACAAATATTTCTTTCAATCGGGTCCAAAGAGGGTAAGTACTCTTCGAAAAATTGAAGCGGCCTACCACTTTTTGGGGGCGTAAATGACGGATCGACAAAATCTTCATTCGTCTTGGACATGCCATTGTTAAGGGCCTTATTAAATAATTTAAGTTGTTGCCCAACCGCTTTCTCTTTAGCATTTTCCTACAATTCGAGGCATGGTTTGTTGGATTGTATTAGTTTGCATACTAATTAAATAAATAGCGAGATATGAGAAAAATTAATTTTATACCGATGATTCTTCCGGTGTCACTCCCACCTTCTTCCGATATCTTAACCTTTTCCTGGTCCTAATCTTTTTGCCTACCATAATGGAGACAAATAACAAATAAAATAACATCAACTTAAGTTAGTAAACATACATCGATGGCATCCATTACCTTCAACGCGTCGATGTTAGTAATATTCCGAATTCAAATAAAAGACAAATACCAAACCCAACTCGGCCATAAAAACATGACCTTAATTAAGAGTATCCAACTCATTTGTTTACTTGTTACAACTCCGGCTTCAAATACTTTGGGGTCATATAACCCTTCACGCATTCACAATACATGAAAATAATGGCTTCAAAATTTTGGTCATTACCAAATCAATCTAAATTTGTTTACTTGTTACAACTATGGCCTGAAAACTTTGGGGGTCATATAACCCATCACACATTCAAGAAATCCAATAACAAATACTAGCATATAAACATATGGTAATGACCAAATACAAATTTGGTCATTACCAAAAAAATTATGTGTATGGATAAAATAAGAACCAATTAAAAATACTATTCAATACGCTGCTCATTAACTTTTCTTCATCCACCTCGAGGGGTGGTTTTTCCCCCGATCTTTTTCGCCCCGAGTGGTCTTTTTCGCATTCGGGGTGTTTTTGTCACATTTACTTTTTGGTGCTCTTCTTCGGAGTAACCTCCTTTGAAGGCGTATCCAAATAACTTGCTACACCATCTTCTTCTTTTTTAATCTTGGCTTTTTTGGTGGTCTTTTTTGGCGTCAACTTCTCTATTGGCATGTCCCCGAAGAGTTTCCAAACCAAAGATAGGTTCGGGACGAACAAAGCGAATTTCCTTCATGCTAAATGATGATCTAACTTGCACACTAGGCACAAAAGTCTCGTCATCATTGTCAATATCCAACTTACGCTTTGCACATTTAAGCGTATCACTAAGTATGGGAGATAGAAACGGAGAACACATCTTATCTCCGTGTGTTTTCGGTTGAGTGGGGACAGTTCGGACATCGTTTAAGATTTCATCTTTTTCCATTCCCCATCATTACCTTGTGATACATTGTTGGTATCAACATCATTCCCATCCTTCTCACGTGCCTTTTCTTTATCTTACGGAGGTACGGTTGAGATTACCTTCTAATGCAACCTCCATGTGCACCACCTTTGAGAATATAGCATCCATCTTTGAGAGGATTCTTTTTAGAGATTCTTCTACCATTCCAATCCAGCATTTGTTAACAAAAATATTTCAATCAATGAGCCTTTCATATCATCATTTGAATTCAATTCAATCATTTGAAAGGAAAATAAAAAAAAATAATGCAACATTTTACATCGATGCAACCTTGTCATATAAACCACATAAAACCTCATGGATTAGGTTATCAATGAAGCATATCTTAAGCATACAAATCCATCATCATATATGTTATAGTCACATAATTTGAGGCCATTGGCCAAGTCAATTACTAATTTAGGTGATGCCCTAAAATGTTTGGAAATAACCTAATCCGATTAGGTGCTTACGTAAAAAATATTTGGAAATAACCTAATCGATTAGGTGATTACCTAACATATTTGAAAATAACCTAACTTGATTAGGTGATTACCCAACATTTATAGTGGTTATGTTAAGTCATTACCAAACTATCTTTAGTAATTACCTAAACCCAGACGTAACTTGCACAAACCAGTGACATTCTCTACAACAATGTTTGGTAATTACCTAAAAGCATATGATATGGGGTTGGGTGAGGAATTGGGCCTAATGGACCCGGTGGCATGATTGTCCAATCCCCATAGGATTGCTTTGATGAGTAATGGGAATTGATTGTGATTAGGAGAACACCCTCCACTTAGTAGGTTTGGTTATAGCCAAAACATGTTTGAGAATTACTTAAAAGCATATGATCTAGGGTTAATTTGGGCTTTTAAGTACAAGGACAGAATAATGGGGGCCAAAAACTTAAGTCAATGGCGTTTGGTGAGGTATTGGGCCTAATGGACTCGGTGGCATGGTTGTCCAATCCTCGCAGGATTACTTTGATTAGTAATGGGAATGGATTGTGATTGGCAAAAACATCCTCCACTTAGTAGGTTTGGTCATGGCCAAAACATGTTTGATAATTACCTAAAAGCATATGATATGGGGTTATATGTTATAGTCACATGATTTGAGGCCATTGCCCAAGACAATGATTTTTTGGTAATGCCCTAAAATGGTTTAGGTAATGACCTAAAAAGGTTTGGTAATATCCTAATCTAATTAGGTGATTACCTAACATATATAGTGGTTGTATTAGGTAATGACCAAAATATACTTTAGTAATTACCTAAACCCCGCATTAAGTTACGCACAAAAACAAGTGACATTCCACTATAATGGAGAGGATTCTTTCTAGAGATTGTTCGACCATTCCAATATACTTGTTCACATAAACATTCGATCGATGAACCTTTCATATCAAAAAAATTCAATTTAATCATTTAAAAGCAAAAGAAAAGGGAAAAATGCTATGTTTTACCCCGATGCAATCTTATCATATAAACCACTTAAAACCTCATGGATTAAATTATCATTAACCCACATCTTAACCATATAATTCCCCCATCATATATGTTATAGTCACATGATTTGAGGCCATTGCCCAAGAAAACTATTATTTTTGGTAATGCCCTAAAATAGTTTAGGTAATCTACTAAAATGTTTGGTAACACCCTAAGCTAATTACGTGATTACCTAAACATGCAAAGAGGTCATGTTAGGTCATGACCAAAATATATTTAGTAATTACGTAGACCCTATATTAACTTGCACAAAAAACAATTTACATTCCACTACATTGAAGAGGATTCTTTTGAAAGATTGTTCGACAATTTCAATCCGTTTGTTCACATAAACATTCGATCGATGAACATTTCATATCACGAAAGTCATTCAATTCAATCATTTGAAAGCAAAATAAAAAGAAAAAAAAATGTAACGTTTTACCCCGATGCAATCTTACCATTTAAACCACACAAAATATCATGGATTAGGTTATCAATAACCCACATCATATATGTTATAGTCACATGATTTGAGGCCATTGTCAAAGACAATTATTATTTTAGGTGATGACCTAAAACATTTGGTAATAACCTAATCTAATTAGGTGATTACGTAACCCAGATAACATGCACAAAAACTAGTGACATTCCACTACAATTGAGAGGATTCTTTTTAGAGATTCTTCTTCCATTCCAATCCGCTGTAAACCTAAACAATTTTATCAATGAACCTTTCATGTCATCAAAGTCATTCAATTCAATCATTTGAAAGCAAAAGAAAAGGAAAAAAAGGCAACGTTTTACCCCGATGCAATCTTAACATATAATCAACTTAAAACCTCATGGATTAAGTTATCAATAACCCACATCTTAACCATACAATTCCCTCGTCATATATGTTATAGTCACATGATTTGAAGCCATTGCCCAAGAAAATTATTATTTTAGGTAATGCCCTAAAATAGTTTAGATAATGACCTAAAAGTTTTGGCAATATCCTTATCTAATTTGGTGATTACCTAACATATATAGTGGTTGTATTAGGTCATGACCAAAATATCTTTAGTAATTACCTAAATCTTGCATTAACTTGCACAAACTACAAGTGACATTCCACCACAATGGAGAGGATTCTATTTAGAGATTGTTCGACCATTTCAATCCATTGTTCACATAAACATTCTATTGATGAACCTTTCATATCACAAAAGTCATTCAATTCAAGTCATTTGAAAGCAAAAGGAAAAAGTATAAAACACAACATTCTACCCCGATGCACTCTTATCATATAAACCACTTAAAACCTCATGGATTAAGTTATCATTAACCCACATCTGAACCATACAATTCCCTCATCATATATGTTATAGTCACATGATTTGAGGCCATTGCCCTAGAAAATTATTATTTTAGGAAATGCCCTAAAATTGGTTTAGATAATGACCTAAAGGTTATGGTAATATCCTAATCACATTAGGTAATTACCTAAATCTTGCATTAACTTGCACAAACTACAAGTGACATTCCACTACAATGGAGAGGATTCTTTTTAGAGATTGTTCGACCATTTCAATCCGATGTTCACATAAACATTCTATCGATGAACCTTTCATATCACAAAAGTAATTTAATCCAATCATTTGTAAGCAAAAGAAAGGGAAAAAATACAACGTTTTACCCCGACGCACTCTTATCTTATAAACCACATAAAATCTCATGGATTAGGTTATCAGTAACCCACATCTTAACCAGACAATTCCCTCATCATATATGTTATATTCACATAATTTGAGGTCATTGCTCAAGACAATTATTATTTTAGGTAATGCCCTAAAATGGTTTAGGTAATGAACTAAGAAATTTGGTAATATTCTAATTTAATTAGGTGATTACCTAACACATATAGTGGTTATGTTAGGTCATGACCAAAATATCTTTAGTAATTACCTATACCCTCGCAATAACTTGCACAAAAACAAGTGACATTCCACTACAATGGAGAGGATTCTTTTGAGAGATTGTTCGACCATTTCAATCCGCTGTTCACATAAACATTCTATCGATGAACCTTTCATATCACAAAAGTCATTCAATTCAATCATTTGAAAGCAAAAGAAAAAGGAAAAAATGCAATGTTTAACCCCGATGCAATCTTATCTTATAAACCACATAAAATCTCATGGATTAGTTTATTAGTAACCCACATCTTAATGTTATAATCACATGATTTGAGGTCATTGGTCAAGACAATTATTATTTTAGGTAATGACCTAAGAATTTTGGTAATATCCTAATTTCATTACGTGATTACCTAACATATATAGTGGTTATGTTAGGTCAGGACCAAAATATCTTTAGTAATTACCTATACCCTGCACTAACTTGCACAAAGCTGCAATGGAGGTCCCTAAAATGCTACAAATTTGTTTCATCTAATTGCTAAACTAAAGTATGATCTATGCAACAAATGTAACCTAATAAAAGTGTAAAGTGCATTGATTTATTGCCATTATCTTACAAACCTTAAATTTATTTTTGGTTATATCCAAAATATGTTTAGTAATTACCAAAACATCTTTAAGTTTGGTCATATCCAAAATATCCTTAGTAATCACCAAACAACTCCAATATCTTAGACTAAAAACCACCTCAACCTCCCATGGAGGTCGCGAAAAACCAGAATTTTTTTTTGCATCATAGCTAAACTAAAGTATGAACTACTCAAATGTAACAAAAAATTGTCGCATAAAAGTGTGAAGTGCGTTGATTTAGAGAAATTTAGTCACCAATACCGTCATTTTTTTTCTTAAAACCCTAGATATTTTTGGGGAAATTTTTCCAAATTTGCAAGATTAATCTTAATCAAACACACAAATGAAGATAGAAAATCATTAATTTGTTACTATATACGAAATATTCAAGTAAACTTACATCCATTTCATCGACGGGTGAAGAGTTTAGATCGAAATCCATGGAGGTGAAGGTTTTTGGGGTGAAGAGTTCAACAATGGAGGGTGAAGGTTTTTGGGGCGAAATGGAGGTGAAGAATAGGTGGAAATGGAGGAACAAGATGGAAGATAGGGTCGAAATTGAGGGAGAAGGTGGAAGAATGAGTCGAATTTGGGAGAATCTCGGTTGACAATGGTGGAATTGGTGATGAACATGAAGAACAAAGAGGAGAGAGAAAATGGGTAAAAAAAATTTTGCCTCCAAAAAATTTTCCCATAACTAAACTGCTGTTTGGAAGCCAAAAAAAAAATTCGGATTTTTAAAAAAAAAAAAAAAAAATTTTATTTTCATGATTTTCAGAAATTAATTTCATGATTTTTGGTAAATAAACAAAATGAAAAGAAATAAGTTTTGGCAATTAAAAAAAAAAGGGAAAAGAAATGGCAAAAGGGGTCCACTAACAAAAACATGTGGCTCACATTGATTTGTTTCAATGGTCTTTTTTGAAAAAAAACCATGGTAGAATCATCCGTATTTGTATCTTTCAGTTGGGGCCGGCACATGTGCATTTCACTCCTACTACATCGCAACTCGCAACTAGCGTGTTTGCTCAATTGCTTATTGCTCTACACCAGTAAACCACATACTTCCTCAGTCATACACGTGAACGGGAATTCTACATAGTACCATTATACTTTTAATTTTTCTAATTGGTATCAAAAATTATTTTGGATTCTAGGTGGTACTACTGTCGTTTGTATTAATTATCTACCATAGCATTCCGTTAAAAAAATAGTTAGTAAGGAGTTAAATAGGGTTAGGGTTTTGTCTCATTTGCATGTTTTGGTTTGCGTGTTTTGGCTTGAATGCCGAAAAAAACTCGGTTAAGGTCTTGGAGGTCGTTTATCCCTTAAGGATCAACTTTGAAGTCGAAATTGGCAAAAAAAAAAAGACCAAAAACACCCCGTTTTACGTGCAAGGACTAGTTGTTCTTTTCTGTTGCACAAACCGAGGCATTTTCGGTCTTTTTTCCAATTTTGGCCTCAAAATTAACCCTTGAGAGCAAAAATGCCCCCCAAAACTTTTAACCGGTTGATTTTCCTGGCGTGCAAACCAAAGCACACAAAACAAGACAAATTAAACCCTTAACCCTAATTAACCCCCAACTAACCTTTTATTTAGCGAAATGTTCGGTAGAGAATTAGTCCAAACTACGGTGGTACCATGTAAAATCCAAAACAATTTTGGGTACCAAATGAAAAAGTCAAAAGGTACAAGGGTACCATGTAGAATTTCCTAACGCTTTCTCAATAGGTAAGAAAAAATCTTTTCAACCGCCTTTACAAGTTATATAGGACACTCACCCGCTCAAAGGCCCATTACATGCCAAACACACCCCTAATTCGGTCTTTTTGTACAAGTATTGGGAATAATTGTGTTAACCAACATGGGTTAACCCTAGCAGTATACATAGAGGAGAATATATTACATAACTAATACTAATAGAATTCCTTTCTATCTTGTGTACATACAATATTATACTAATACACCCCCTCAATCTTTACGGGTGAAACAACGGATAGATTGGAACGATGTTTAGTAAATAAATCAGTAGATAGGCCTTTAGTGAAAATGTCAGCAACCTACAACTGAGTAGGAACATGACGAACCGTAAGACCTCCTTTGGCAACCATCTCACGAACAAAATGATAATCAACATCAATATGTTTACTTCGATCATGAAGAACCGGATTAGCAAAGTGAGATAAGTAGCATAAACATTATCACAATACAATATCACAGTCGTCGAAGGAAATAACCAAGGTCAGCAAGAAGTTGCCGGAGCCAAATAATCTCTGCAGCAGTATATGCAACTGCCCTATATTCAGCTTTAGTGGAGGATTTGGAAACAGTAGGTTGCTTTTTCGAGCGCCAGGAAATCAGGACAACCCGCCCAATCTGCATCAGAGTAGGCAATAACAACAGTAGGAGAACTGCTGCTATGTAAAAACAGACCAAAAGTCAAGGTGCCCTGCAGATATCTGAAAATTCTTTTCACAACATGAAGGTGAGTAGTACGAGGAGCATTCATAAACTGAGACACCATATTAACAGTATAAGCAATATCTGGACCAGTCATAGTTAAGTATTACAAAGCACCAACCATACTATGGGATCAGGAAGAAGTTCTCCGTCAAGAAGAGACAATGTAACTCTAGAGACAACAGGTGTGCGAACTGGTTTAACAGTATGGAGATGAAATTTGCGAAGTAAGTCAGAAACATACTTATTTTGAGACATAAATAAACCATATGGAGTACGCACAACCTGAACACCTAAGAAATAATGAAGACCCCCTAAATCCTTTATAGCAAACTGAGAAGAAAGAACATAGATGAATTTCTAAACAAGATAAGAACTACTACCGAGCGGTGAGAACAATGTTATCAACATATAACGAGGTGGATAAGAAGATGACCACGAATTTTGAGAGTGAACATGGAAGTGTCACAACCGCCGCACTTGAAACTAATCGATAATAAGAAATTGCTGAAACGAGAGAACCAAGCTCGAGGAGCTTGTTTCAAACCATAAATGGACTTATACATACAATATTACACTAATACTTTTTTCCTATTTTTATAAATAAATCCTATTGCAATTTTGATTCAATTTGGTTCAAAAAGGACATTAGATTTTATTTGAATATATATATTTTTAACTCAGTGTTTTTACTTTTTTTATATGTTCGAATGTGGTCTAATGTGGTCTGATTTTATTCTTCAACTTTGACCGATTACAATTTTATGCTTTTATATATTAGAAAAGTTATCATATGTGTTAGATTGCAAGATATTAATTACAAATGAAAAGGATGGATTTGATTAAGGATTTTTTGATTTTAATAATGCAACCTTTTGGCCATTCGCAAGGAATAAGCTAGCCTTTTAGGTATTCCTAAATAATGCAACCTTTTTAAAAAAATTCCTACAACAAGTCGAATTGACTGGTAACCTGTGAAACAGGTTAAAAGATTTTATGTAGAAAAATTAAAAGCTAATTACTCCCTCCTCCCCACTCCTACCCAGTACCCACCATCAAAAACTCCCGTCCCCTCGCCCCACCCCCTCCTCTTCCCCTTCACCGTTTCTTTCCTCACCGTTTCCGGCTTGATTTTTCGACGAGTGGCTTCGGAGTAGCTCAGGAAATATAGACACCCCTCCCCCTCGCCCCACCCTCTCCTTCCCCTTCCCCTTCCCTGCCCCCAAAACAACCATCACCACTGAAACAACCCCTTTTCTACACAGCAAGCGTGTCGGGGAACCGCCAAGAATCTGCTTTGCTGACCTCCGGTGGCCCTGCATTTGGACCTGGTTGAATACGGGCGAAGTGTTGTAGGAAGAGCTATGAATTGGCGGTTATGGAGTTTGGAGAGAGAATTTGAGAGGAGAGAGAGTGAGGAAGATGAAGAAGCAACCGCCATTATTACAGGAGGTTTTATTGGTGGATCAATGTTGGTGAGCCACCCCACCCACGCCATCCCTGAAACCACCAAAACCCACCCACCCCATACCCGAAACCAGCCCAAACCCACCTACCCGTATCCATTGCAAACCCCCACCCCGCCCACCGGAGCGAACCTTCCCTCATCCCGGCCCAAAAACATACCCCACCTACCCGTATCAAATGAACATGCTAACTTCTTGGAAGATGAAATTCTCCAAAACGAAAATACTTGAATTGATGAAATTCCCCTTGAAGTTGGCGGGCGATTTGGTGAAGTGAAGTAGAGGATAGAGAGAGAATCGGGTGGAGTTATTTCGAGGGTGGGGGAGATGCCTAGGGGTGGTTACGGTGGTGGCGTGGGTTGGGGAATGGTTTTGGTGGTGGCAGCAAGGTTGGGGAGTGGTTTCGGGTGGGGGAGGATTGGGGGCAGGGTTGGGCTTTTACCTTAGGTGGGTGCGGGGTGAGGAAGGAGGGAGAAAGAGTAAAATGAACATATTATTATTTGACACGTGTCCCTTTTACTCGTTGAATAAGTTACATCCGGTTTTACCCATTCAAAGAAATTTTTGTTAAAGGTTGCATTATTCAAGAATAATTGAAAGGTTAGCCTATTCGTTGCGAATGGCCGAAAGGTTGCATTATTAAAATCAAAAAATCCTTTGATTAAAGTTAAACGTGCAAAAAATTGAACTTTTAAGACCTATGGCATTGTAACATGCACCTTGTGTTTCAACTAAAAAATTCAGTTTTAGTTAATGTTGAAACACACTTTGCATATACAATTCACTTATGAACGAATGAGACACAAATATTTTAACGTGGTTCGATCTCCAAGAGATCTACGTCCACCGAATCCACTATAAGTGAATTCCTAATACCTCACTCAAGGTACAATCAACCCCACTCCTAACTCTAGTAGTGCACCCCAACACTTAGTTATAAGTGTTGCTAAAAGGATTAAATACACATAAATGTACCCAACCCAACTCTCTATAACCGTAAGAATTACGAAATGTTCCTCGAAATGTGCTTCTTGTATAAGCAAATGGAGGTCCGAATAATATCTTAGTAAACAGTAAACACCTTTAACACTGTCAGATATACTGTGCTATTCTCAGTGGTATATGTCTTTCGGATTTCTTTCACAAAAGCTCAGATTCATAGAATATGGAAAACCGTAACTTCTTATCATCAGAGATAAGTTTTTATAGCGTAAAACTTTTTGGTCAAAACTTCCTTGTTTAGAGATATATTAGAATCAGTTAAGATAAAAATCGTATCTCTAAATTATAGGAACAATCTTAATCAAATACCATATCATCCTTTTAAATCTATCCTTCTAAAAAAGATAAGATATTTAGATGATATGTTATTTGAATAAGATATTTTCCACAAATATTATTTTAGAAAAAAAACTCCTTTTTTTCTTTTAAAAATTATTTACTAAGAATATTCTTATTCTAAACATTCATATTGTTAACTCTAACAGTAATGAATATTCAAAATAACTATATTCATAATAAATAATTTACTCATAGCACATAATTTGATATTGTTAAGAATGATTACTTTTATAACTCTTCTACTAGTAAAACTTAGCTACTCTTGAACTTGAGAATAATAACTCTTCAACATGAATTCTTCAATCTCGAGTCTTCAAGAATTGTTTGGACCAATCTGCATCATTAGCATATATACATAGAGAATACACGATGTCATTTTTATTTGTGTTTATCATCATCAAAAACCATAAGGTCATAACAATATGCAATCTTGTTAGATTTGTCTTAAATGCGCATTCTCAAGAAATCAAATTAAATCTCATAATTTTTTATAGACATAATAAAAAGTAAAACAAAAAACAATTTAAAAAGTCAAAATAACTGGTCTAAACTCTAATCCCTCTCTTTTTTTGGGTTCGGTCTAGTCTAGCCTTGCCAATATATATGGATTTTTCTTATTCAGTATGATGTGTTACTTACAAGAATAAGTTTAAGAGAAAATAGTCTTAGATTGATCAATTTATAGGACATTTTTCATAGATTTATTATTGAATCTAATTAGCTTTAAAACCAACAAAAATTAAAACAAGTAGCAAGCACAAAAGTTCAAATATTAATAATTTAATTCAAATTAGTTTTATGGTCCACTTCGAATTGGTTTTACATTTTAATTGTATAACTTACATTCCTAGTCTGTTACTATAAATTAACTACGAATTAATATAGTGTAAATATTACTCAACTGACTAGAGCTTAATATGTAAACCCCTATCAATATAAATGAAATTTGATGACCAAAGAATTGTGACCTGTGATTCCCATGATCTCTTTCTTTTTAAGTGAAAATTCATTCATTAATATGAAATCACACGACGTCTACAAGAGAAGTTTGCAATTAATTATTAATTTTTTTAATTTAATACTTCTATAACCAGTACAAGATTGGACACGTTATATAATTTGATGGGTAATATTCTTAATTAAGGTAGTGTCTTTAACATTCGTAAGCACATAGCATAATCGTGCACTAAAAATGGCACGCAATATGAAATTTTTTCAACCAACCACATCTTAATTTGCTAGCTAGCTACGCCTATTCTTAGTAGAAAGCAGGGAATTTGATTCGAGATTCACAATCTCCCTGTCCTTTGGGAACAAAGGGGCAGTTAATGAGTCTGGTACCAGTTCTATCCACACACATAGCTACTTGCCAAATCTGGCTAGTCCCTTGAGAATTTTTGTTACAAACAACCCAAGGATGAAATCCTGTTCCTCGAGCAATGGCCTCCTTAACTGCCTTGAGTGAATAAAGCTGGTTGTTTGGCCGAATTCCGGCATTTCCCAGGGCTTGGAGGAGCCTGACCTTGTTCTTGAGGTTTAGAGCAGCCTGGAAGTAGGCAACTTCACCTAGAACCGACTTCGAGCATGTTCCATGCTTGTTCCATTCATGGACCCAAAACTTTCTTCCTATTTGAGGGCATGTAAATGATGGCCACTCCCTCCTTAAGCTATCTTGCATGGGTTTAAGCTGCAATTAAAACCTCGGTTAGCCATTAAAAGATATTAAGAAACTTGGGCAACCAGGGAAAAGGCACAATAACTTGGATGTATGATTAGTTGCCTACATTTGTGTTATATTCATTGTATTTGTAGTAATGACTTGGAAATGATAATATTCGAGTGATAATCATTCTGTTTGGATTGAACTCGATCTATGCTATATTCGGGGTTGCCAAAAGATGGAAAAACATGAATAACGAAACATAATGAAAACATTTTTTTGGGGCATCGAGAAAGCACACAGAATTATAAATTAACAAATGGAATCCTATTTTTTCGACAATGACTGCTAAATCGTGTGCTTGCCTGATTTTGTCCCTCGAAACATTTCAGTTAATCAGTTATATATATTGTCTTCCTAAGCTCATTTAAAATAGATAAAATCCACCAATTACCAAGTGATTCCTAGTAGAGGTCTCATAGATATCTGAGTATTTCAACCATTCAATTGGTTTTTGGATCAGTTTAGGTTATATATTCATTTTTGGTGATAAATATTATTTTGGCATCAAATAGGGTCATAGCATATATCAAATCCAGTTGCATTTCAAATTCAGATCATATATATTAAATCTATTTTACAGTTGGGTTGGTTTTACCAAGTGTAATTTACTAGTTTGGGGGTCACCCTCTCACAAGATCCAAAAGCCCCTAAATTATGAAAAACAACATCAAGCATTTCCAATCAGTTGTAACATGTTAGATAACACCAGTTTAGGTTTAAATAATGTTTGTTTAGTGTTGTCATAAAATTAGTATTTTATATTTCCTCCGTTTTTTTAGATGTAACATACAGTATTGACTTTGGGCACTATTCATCCAATACACTTTGATCATTAATTGTTATTTATACATAAGAAAAAATATAGTCATGTGGGATCTTGTTTAATTCGTCACGGTATACATTTTTCAAATATATATTTTTTATAATTTTTACTTTTATACAATTATAGATATTATCGGTCAAAGTTGTGCCTCGACAAATGTGAAAAATCCAATGTTACATCTAAAAAAACGAATGGAGTAATATTCTAACGGATCTTTGTCAGCTTTCAACAAGTTGCTCCAAACAATCCCAGATTGAACTCAAAGGACTTGGAATTATTTCTATATTTGAACTATTTGACTATTGTTCCAGAGATTTGGACTGTTGGTCAAGGTGAATCCAAACTACAACGTTGTGTTTGTCACTTTATTAATTCCTTATTATTAAGCTAACAAGAGCCCAAGACTCAAATCCATTTGATAAATTATTCTCCTAAGATAGGAAGCGTTTTTTTTTTCCAAGTATAAATTATAAAAAAAACTAATATGAACCCGGTGCACACTAACTTAGTGTGCACCTTATCCATCTCACGTGAGTTTTAATGATTACAACTTTCCGTTTTTGCCGCGTTCAGTCTTCCGCTCTTTTCTCTCTCTTGATAACTTCACTCTCCTGATAGTGTATTTTTGAAATAATATAATGTATTTTGAAATAATATAGTGTATTTTAAAATGATAGTGTTTTGCTGAGTTTTTTGGCATAATAGTGTTGCATGTTATAGTGTATATTGACATGATATAGTGTATTTTGAAATGATATAGTGTATTTTGACATGATAGTGTTTTGCTGTGTTTTTTGACATGATAGTGTTGCATGATATAGTGTGTTTTGACATGATATAGTGTATTTTGAAATGTTATAGTGTAGTTTATTTGTATATTACACAAAATTATCATAATCGATCGTTATAGTGTTTGACATGATAGTGTATTTTAACATGATATAGTGTATTTTAAAATGATATAGTGTATGTTTGTTCTGAACAACTGTTTTTGTTAAAATTTTAGGGCGAGAGAATCTTATTGAAGAGAGAGAAAATCGCGTGGATTTTGAAAAGCGGGAGTGACTAGTTTGTAGTGGGGCACGTGTCTAGGCCTGGTCCACACTATTTTTATGTGAACCGGGTCCACGCAGGACGGATTGTATAAATTATACCGTCAATATTGTTCTTTTTAGTATGCGCTACAACATTAAAGTAGAGCGAAATAAGATCAATCTCAAGTCCTAGATCACCATTCACCACCGTAATACTTATCGACTAAGCTAAATGAAATTCACACTTTGTCAAAAATTAATTTGAGGCTTAAGGGTATCATACTGTCAAATACAGTATTGGATTTACACTTATCTCTGTTTAAGTTTAATCATAAAATGGTGAGATATTTTGTACTGCACCTTTATTTGAGGTGCTTTTGTCTTACACCTAGACATAGTACTACATGATTTCACAACGAAAGTAAAAGGACAACAATGACCCAGAAACATTGACCATTAATCATGGCTAACGCTACTATTGACTAAACCCCCATAATCCTTTAATGTCACTATCTCATCAATTCTTCAAAAACAGGTGGAAATTTATTTTATCATTTGACATTTCAGTACCAAAATTAAGACATCAATTACCAAGTTGAATGAATTTACTCAACTTTTTGCACTTCAAAACATAAACACAAATTTAACTTTTCTACTTAAGAAAAATAAAGAGCAGATGAAAAAAGGTAAAGAGGAGAAAAAGAGTAAAAAAGCATACCAGAGCTTCATTAAAGTTGCCTCCACCACAATTGTAGGGGAAACTACCATCATTGAAGTAAGGCCATAGCCCTTCTATCGAAAAATCTGCTGGTGGCTTTCCTGATGGTGGGTAACAGCATTTCTCTGCATGTTGATCACAGTATGATCCTAACCACTGCACATTTTTGTACATAATTATCATAAACCAATCAAAGATTTGAATTTTATTAGAAAACATTTACGAGAATAATCCAAACTATTAGCCATCGTCTCATAATAATCTCAACTATGCTTTGTCTTATTAAAATGATCTCAAGTGACCAATTGACAGTTTTGAATACTTAGTCAGTTTTCTGATTATTTTTTCAATCTTTTGTCATTTCTCTCCCATCCGTTGGGTGTGTCTAACCAATTCGAATTTGACACGTTATTATTTGGCCTTCTAAATTATTTTTATTGTCATAATAGGTAGGTCCGTTCTTTTGGATTGAGAGAATCTAAATTGAATTGAACTGAAAATAAATCCAAAAGAACATGCCGCCTTACTACTTTATTGGAGTAGTTTTAGAAAAAGTACTTATGGGACAGTTGGAATTAATTATGGAGTAATTTACTAGATTATTTGGGTAAGTTTCTCCTTAATAGTAATATTCATCTTATAAATGATGAAATGGTTGTATAAAGAATAAATCAGAAGATTAAGAAACAGAGAGCAAAGAAAGATGAAATACCTGTTGCACAAAGTAGAATAAATGGAAATCACCACTGTTAGCAAGAGCAACAAGAGCTAAGCTTAGCATCATACTAAGCTTCAATAGTATTGAGCTCACCCATTTCACCATTTTTCCTCACTCAAAGTAGTTCAGTTGGGTTAAGTGTGGAAGATAGTGAAGGGGTGATGGCCTTATTTATAATAGCATGTGGATGTGGTCATAGAGTCAATATCACTTGTCACATAGGATAGGACTCATAGGAGTATATGGATATGGAAAAGTAGCCTACTATTTTCTCCCCATCGTTTCTGATGCCTTGAAATTTACTTAAATCACGCAAATAATTTTGGAAACATCACATGTTGTTGCAACAATATCAATTACGTGCACAAATTTCAAAGAAATATATGCTCTTCTGAATACTTTTTCAATTTTCAGATTAACACTCCATCAGTTTCAAAGTAGATATTTTAACAACTTTCAGGCATATTAAAAATTTAGTTAGTTTTGGTTAGATTTATATAAGTAACAAGAATTGACATTAAACATTGTATTGATAATATAAAATAACCTACTCCCTCCGTTTCATAATATATATGGTAAGTAGGAAAAAAAAGATTATTTAATATATAGTATATATATATATATATATATATATGTTTTTCCATAATAATAAGTTATTAATAATAATGTATCTTTCTCTTGAATGCATCATTGAGCCAATTAAGTACACTTGATACATGTATCTTTCTCTTGAATGCATGATGCACACTGCTGTGAACTTTAGGATTATTCTGAAAAACACTAAGGCCCTATTTTTTTATTTGAACTAAATCGAACTAAAATGAAATTTGAATTGAATCGAACTGAATTGAAATAAAAATGTGAAAGAAAAGTAATTGAATTGAACTAAATTAAATTGAACCGAATTACTCCGAGTGAGCTAAATTAAATTACAACTGCCCCACAATAGCAGAGCCTAGTACAACATCCGGAAATTATAATCACATAAAATAAGACAATATCCGCGAATTATAATTATTCTTGGGATAAGATTATAGAACAAGTGTAACATGGAAGCTCGCTTTCCGGGCCATCCCACATGAAAAAGCATATGGTTTTGAAGGGGTGGCACATGTTATCGATCAGCAGAAAGCTATGATGTGTTTCCATTGGCCTACATACATTGTTTGCAGTTTTTTCCTGTTTGATTTTAATTAATTTCTGCATATTACATCTGCCTTCATGTGATCTGATTTCATATTATATACTAAGCGCATTCTTTCTGAACTTATTTTCAAAGAAAATAAGTAAAAATAAGTTCGATTCAAAGAAAATAAGTTCGGTTCGACAAAAATAAGTAAAAATAAGTTCGGTTCGAAAAAATAAGTTCGGTTCGGAAAAATAAGTAAAAATAAGTTCGGTTCGGCAAAAATAAGTTCGGTTCGAAGAAAATAAGTTTTAAGTATACTTATAATGTTGTAATTATTATATTTGTTTTCAATATTACTATTAATATTGTTATTATTATTAATATTATAATAACGATGAATTTGTAATTATTTTTAATTTTTTTTTTTATATTATTATTATTATTTATTTTTTGATATTTTTTTATATTTTTATATTTTTATATTTTTTTATATTTTTTATTTTTTTTATTTTATTTTATTTTTTTATTTTAATATTTTATTTATTTATTTATTTATTATTATTATTATTATTATTATTATTATTATTATTATTAATTATTATTATTATTTATTTATTATTATTTATTATTTACTATTTACTATTTATTATTTATTATTATTATTATTAATATTTATTATTATTATTTATTATTTATTATTTATTATTTATTAATTATTATTATTATTTATTATTTATTATTTATTATTTATTATTTATTATTTATTATTTATTATTTATTATTTATTATTTATTATTTATTATTTATTATTTATTATTTATTATTATTATTTATTATTATTTATTATTATTATTATTATTATTTGTTATTATTATTTATTATTATTTATTATTTATTATTATTTATTATTTATTATTTATTATTATTATTTATTATTTATCATTTATTATTTATTATTTATTATTTATTATTTATTATTTATTATTATTTATTATGATTTTTATTATTATTATTTATTATTTATTATTTATTATTTATTATTTATTATTTATTATTTATTATTTATTATTTATTATTTATTATTTATTATTTATTATTTATTATTTATTATTTATTATTTATTATTTATTATTTATTATTATTATTATTTATTATTTATTATTATTATTTATTATTTATTATTATTTATTATTATTATTATTTATTATTTATTATTTATTATTATTATTATTATTTATTATTTATTATTTATTATTTATTATTTATTATTTATTATTTATTATTATTATTATTATTATTATTATTATTATTTGTTATTATTATTATTTATTATTTATTATTATTTATTATTATTATTATTTATTATTTATTATTTATTATTATTATTTATTATTTATTATTTATTATTTATTATTTATTATTTATTATTTATTATTATTATTATTTATTATTAATATTATTTATTATTATTATTTGTTATTATTATTATTTATTATTTATTATTTATTATTTATTATTTATTATTTATTATTTATTATTTATTATTTATTATTTATTATTTATTATTTATTATTTATTATTTATTATTATTATTTATTATTATTAATATTATTTATTATTTATTATTTATTATTATTATTATTATTATTATTATTTGTTATTATTATTATTTATTATTTATTATTATTTATTATTTATTGTTTATTATTTATTATTTATTATTTATTATTTATTATTTATTAGTATTATTATTATTATTATTATTATTATTATTATTATTATTATTATTTATTATTTATTATTTATTATTTATTATTTATTATTTATTATTTATTATTTATTATTTATTATTTATTATTTATTATTTATTATTTATTATTTATTATTATTATTTATTATTTATTATTTATTATTATTATTATTATTATTATTTATTATTTATTATTATTATTATTATTATTTATTATTTATTTTTCTTTAGCAAAAATAAGTTCGATTCAAAAAAAATAAGTTCGGTTCAAAGAAAAATAAGTAAAAATAAGTTCAGGTTCGACAAAAATAAGTTCGGTTCGGCAAAAATAAGTTCGGTTCAAAGAAAATAAGTTCGGTTCAAAAAAATAAGTAAAAATAAGTTCGGTTCGTAAAAAAAATAAGTTCAGTTCAAAGAAAAATAAGTAAAAATAAGTTCGGTTCAAGAACAATAAGTTCGGTTCAAAAAAAATAAAATAAGTTCGGTTCGGTTCAGTAAAATAAGTTCAAAAGAACGGGCCTAAGAGAACATACATTACTGATACCTGATAAGAGTCAGCACCAACATTTATTATTTCTTTATTACTTTACTGAGACCATCTATCCAAACTTTTTGGATCAAGTCTTACATTGATAACTTGATGAGAAGAAAAAAAAGAGCATCTCAATTGATTTGGCAACAAAACATTTATAGGGTATAATGGTTTAGAGAACAATTACTATTAGATTCCTAATAATTATGTTGTCAAATTGTTAGCCTCATTTTGAAAATTCAAGTCTTGGTCTACAAAGTTTAAACACATGACATAGTCTAGAAAGAGATTTTTTTACATAGCGAAATTTACATTAATTGACAACATAATTACAAACTATTGAAGGAACATCAAAACGATAAATAGAAACTAAACGAACACGAAAATGAGCTTGACTAGCTCTTACAACTCATTTAAAGTAATACTGACAAGAAGTTACAAATCATCTTATTACCTTATTAGTTCGGAATTCCATGCAAAGGATATTATGAAAATTACATAAGGAACTTCCCTTGGGTGCTTGTTGGTGGAGTTGATCTTTGCATTTGGCAAATAAAGAACTATTTAAATGTGATGGAAATTGTCGTGAAATTAAACCAAAATGATTTTCAATGCTGGATTGCCTACTTTGTTCTTGTAGAACAAGAGGTTCACAAGAAAATAAATCCCAAGGCCTTTGAAATGAGAAGTCTTCTTGAAATTCTAAAGATGATGAATTTACCAAGGAAGTCACTTTCTTTCATGACTTCGTACCCTGCAAAGAGGGTATCATGAGTTTCACCTTAAGAGAGAAAAACTCAACATTTGTGGAGGTCAAATTTGCACGAATTCTAATTGGAGGGCCTCCCACAAGATGCATTTTTAAATTGTGATGACTCCTAAAGCCATCACATGAACATAGGGTGATGTGAATTTCTTTAACTCATCACCCGACAACCTTATCCGAAGATCGAAACCTGCTGCAATCCTTAAATAAGAAGATCGAACCCCTTCAACAATGATGTGTCATATTTTTATATAGGTTTTAGTTGCATTTAGGTTGCATTTTAAAAGCATTTAGGTGCATTGTATTTCATAATTACATACTATTAATTAATTTGCGAAATATTACTCCTTTTGTGCGTTTTTGGTATTCTTTGATGAATTTCAGGTATTGAAAACATAATTGGAGTATTATTGGACAAGCTCGAGTACTTAGGAGCAATTGGAAGCAAGCTATGTTGATAAAGATCGTTATAAACATATTTGAGTGCAATTTGGAGCTAAATTGGAGTTGGAATTCAATGAAAGATTCGTGGAAATTGAGTCATGTTCATTATTTTTTCAATAACTTTTGCCTCGATACTGATAATTGGATGATTCCAGCGGCATTGCAAAGTAGGCTTGAAGAGCTTTCCAATGATAGGTTGCAGGGACCAAGACGAGTTATATTCTGAGAGATATGGGCTTCGTAAGTTGGCCCAGTTTTCCTGAGGCTTCCTACGCGCTTGGGGATTACTTAATTCCGGCCTTTTAATGATTTTTTTGGCTTTTCTTATCTTGTAACTTGGTTTCCTACTAGTATTAGGAGATACAACTTTATATTATAGGATTTCTAATTAGGTAGGACATCTATTATTCATCATTCTAGTTGCACGTTATTCTTCTTTCTAGGGTTTTCTCTCTAGTTTTCTCCATATTTTGCCATAGTTTAATTCCTTTTGCAATTTTGGAGATTGAAGATTGAAGATTCATCTTATATTCGAGTATATATTGCGTATCAAGTTTCATTCTTTCCTTCTCCTTATTTATTTTAATTCCGTTTTCTATTAAGTTTGTTGATTTTATTGTGATGATTAGTGAGTAGTCTTTTCATCTAGGATTGAGTTGAACCCTAGTATGGATTGATCATATGAATTTTCTCTAACACCCATGTTATTGAGTTATATTTATAGGGTTTGATAAGATTGTTCTTATTGTCAATTTTGCATCTTGATTTAGCCTAGTTTTATATTATCAACGAAAGTTGGAGTTGGAATTAAGAGTTATTTGTTTGATGTTAAATTGTTATTTTATTAATTGAGTTCATCAATGAAAATTAGGTCTTAATTTAGATAATCTTGTCATTGATTTGAATTCTCCCATGAAAATAGGTGAGAACTAGAATTGAGAATTATATGACATTGGTTCTTAATGCTTCTAATTATGTGTGCAAGCCATGAAAATAGGAGACATATATTTTAGTTAGGCTTTTTGCTATCACGAAAGTGAGCTCTAGGTATTGAGGAAAGACCGAGGATTTAGTTTCGGTTCGCAGTTGTGCTTTATTACTGAGTAATTGAATAACTGGGATGTGAGTTATGTTTTGATCAATTCATATTAACTGGCATTGCAAAGTAGGCTTGAAGAGCTTTCCAACGATAGGTTGCAGGGACCAACGCGTGTGGGGATTACTTAATTCCGGCCTTTTAATGATTTTTTTGGCTTTTCTTATCTTGTAACTTGGTTTCCTACTAGTATTAGGAGATACAACTTTATATTATAGGATTTCTAATTAGGTTAGGACATCTATTATTCATCATTCTAGTTGCACGTTATTCTTCTTTCTAGGGTTTTCTCTCTAGTTTTCTCCATATTTTGCCATAGTTTAATTCCTTTTGCAATTTTGGAGATTGAAGATTCATCTTATATTCGAGTATATATTGCGTATCAAGTTTCATTCTTTCCTTCTCCTTATTTATTTTAATTCCGTTTTCTATTAAGTTTGTTGATTTTATTGTGATGATTAGTGAGTAGTCTTTTCATCTAGGATTGAGTTGAACCCTAGTATGGATTGATCATATGAATTTTCTCTAACACCCATGTTATTGAGTTATATTTATAGGGTTTGATAAGATTGTTCTTATTGTCAATTTTGCATCTTGATTTAGCCTAGTTTTATATTATCAACGAAAGTTGGAGTTGGAATTAAGAGTTATTTGTTTGATGTTAAATTGTTATTTTATTAATTGAGTTCATCAATGAAAATTAGGTCTTAATTTAGATAATCTTGTCATTGATTTGAATTCTCCCATGAAAATAGGTGAGAACTAGAATTGAGAATTATATGACATTGGTTCTTAATGCTTCTAATTATGTGTGCAAGCCATGAAAATAGGAGACATATATTTTAGTTAGGCTTTTTGCTATCACGAAAGTGAGCTCTAGGTATTGAGGAAAGACCGAGGATTTAGTTTCGGTTCGCAGTTGTGCTTTATTACTGAGTAATTGAATAACTGGGATGTGAGTTATGTTTTGATCAATTCATATTAACTGGCATTGCAAAGTAGGCTTGAAGAGCTTTCCAACGATAGGTTGCAGGGACCAACGCGCGTGGGGATTACTTAATTCCGGCCTTTTAATGATTTTTTTGGCTTTTCTTATCTTGTAACTTGGTTTCCTACTAGTATTAGGAGATACAACTTTATATTATAGGATTTCTAATTAGGTTAGGACATCTATTATTCATCATTCTAGTTGCACGTTATTCTTCTTTCTAGGGTTTTCTCTCTAGTTTTCTCCATATTTTGCCATAGTTTAATTCCTTTTGCAATTTTGGAGATTGAAGATTGAAGATTCATCTTATATTCGAGTATATATTGCGTATCAAGTTTCATTCTTTCCTTCTCCTTATTTATTTTAATTCCGTTTTCTATTAAGTTTGTTGATTTTATTGTGATGATTAGTGAGTAGTCTTTTCATCTAGGATTGAGTTGAACCCTAGTATGGATTGATCATATGAATTTTCTCTAACACCCATGTTATTGAGTTATATTTATAGGGTTTGATAAGATTGTTCTTATTGTCAATTTTGCATCTTGATTTAGCCTAGTTTTATATTATCAACGAAAGTTGGAGTTGGAATTAAGAGTTATTTGTTTGATGTTAAATTGTTATTTTATTAATTGAGTTCATCAATGAAAATTAGGTCTTAATTTAGATAATCTTGTCATTGATTTGAATTCTCCCATGAAAATAGGTGAGAACTAGAATTGAGAATTATATGACATTGGTTCTTAATGCTTCTAATTATGTGTGCAAGCCATGAAAATAGGAGACATATATTTTAGTTAGGCTTTTTGCTATCACGAAAGTGAGCTCTAGGTATTGAGGAAAGACCGAGGATTTAGTTTCGGTTCGCAGCTGTGCTTTATTACTGAGTAATTGAATAACTGGGATGTGAGTTATGTTTTGATCAATTCATATTAGTGGTGATGCTTAATCTGAGTGTTTTAATTATCATATATATCATAGTTTGTCATCTTTTGTTATTAGTTTAGCTATTAGTTACATAGATTTCTCTTGATATTTGAATTGTGTAGCTATTTTTCATAGTCTAGAATCAACTAGTGTTTAATCTATTGCACCTCCCTGAGTTCGACCCATATGTGCTACGACACCGTTCACTTGCGGTATTAAAATAGAACCCTAACAAACAACAGATTTAGGTTCTGTTAGAACCTGATAACAAGTATCTTGATATAGATAAACACCTTTGTTCTTCGCCAACACACACCTACCTAAAGGTACACATATCCAAGTTTGGTAAACTCCATGATGTACTTTACTTTTGATATGATTTCCTAGATCATTCCTTGTCTTAGAAAAACCAGATTAAACCCAACAAGACAAACACAAATAAAACAAGACACCATTGCAACAAACAAAAACCTAAACCGCGCCCAAAACATAAAATTTCTGTCGGAGCCGCCGCTTGTAAAGCCTCCAGCTTGGTGCACGACCCAATACTCCATTGTTGCCGGACCACCGATGCATCGACCCACTGGTGTGGCACTGCGCCGAGAATTTGAAGATTTTGCTCCCAATTCTCCATATGGCTTAATAAAGTTGGTGAAGGGAAAGGCAAAACTAAAGAGGGAAGATGAAAAATGAGAAATAACGGTGTGGGGAGCTCGACGACCACCGACAGAGCGTCAAGGCTACTCAGGCAGCGATCGAACCCTCCTGGAGACTGTCGCGAGTTAGGGTTTTTTGGGGGAGGGAGGAAGCTTTCCGTGCGAGGGGGTACTAGCAGTTTTAGGCCTTTTGATATATCTAGATAGAGTTTGTCCTTATATAATATTACAACTTTAATTAGATTTCAATCAAATACTATGGCCTAAGGCTTTCTTTATAATTGTTGGAGAGCTATTAGCAAATTGTATTAGCCGTTTTGATTAGATAATTGTAATGCAAGTTTGTCTAGTTGATTGTATATATTAGTTATTCGTAAAAAAGTGTTTGGTAAATATAGTTGATAACTGATTGCATTTTAGGCTAATTGTCATTTTAACTCAATATTTTCCATCCAATCTCCACTCAAAAAATAAATTCTCCCACTGGCTTTTTAAAATTAGAGGTTTGGGTCCAAAATACTCTTTTAATCTTTATTTACTAAACACAACTATATTACATTATACTAAAATATAAGGTATGAACACGTGTCACACTCTTATTATAAATTTTTTCACCTAAATCTTTTATGACATATTTTTTAAATTAACATATTTTATTACAAAGAAGCTATCTTCTTCTAATGGAAACTTTTCGATTATATTCCCAAAAATGAAATCATACAAACTAATTTTGTTAAGATTTGAATTGAATATGAAGTTTATAAACTATAACATTCAAATTTGATCCATAAATATGTTTTTTAATATAATACTCCCTCTGGTCTTTATTAGTTTACTCGTATTCCTTTTTGGGATGTCCCTTATTAGTTTACCCATTTCTTTTATTTCTATTTTTGGAATAGGACCAATGACTTTATATCACACATACATTCAACTTTAATATAAAATAATAGTTTCTTTTTTTTCTATGTCCCACAACATGATTTCTCCTAAAACTCTGTGCAAAAGAAACGGGTAAACTAATAAAGACCGGAGGGAGTACATACTAAATTTAGCTTGTGCCAACAAATAGTATTAGAGAATATGATTAATCAATCCTCTAAAATAAGTTAAACCTCGAACTTATGCTGTGTCCTTTATTTGACAATTAAAGCCGCCTAATTTTTACTTTTTAAGAATTTCATACCTTGTACACAATACTATACATATACCTTTATGATGATATAGTGAGTTAGTGACTACTGTAATGGTTTTGTTATTTTCACCTTATTTGCGGTCCTTAGAAGAAAAGATAAGTTCAAATAAGGTCTAATAAATCCACATAAGTTCAGTTTGTTTAGTAAAATAAGGTTTAACACACTAACAAAATAAGTTCAGATAGAGCTAGCGAAATTGACCCAATCCACCAACCCAACCCAAACCCAACCCGATGATAGCGGGTTTGGGTTGAAAATTTGAACCCGTTTAGTTAAATAGGTTGACCCAACCCAACCTGTTTAATTAAATGGTTGGGTCAGGTTTAACTTTTTAACCTTATTTCAACTCGCCTAACCTGTTTATTAAACTTTAGATGTATTTTTTTATCTTCTCCAAACGTGATTGTGTTGTGCGACTAGACGAGTAGTTTATGTTTAAGTATTATTGTATTCATTAAAAATCCTTGGACAATTATTTTATTAGAACTTGGACGTTGTGATGTAATTTTACCTTCTTGTTAGTTGTTAATTAATTAAGTTTTACAGTTTTAGTAGATGAAAATTCGATAAATTGCTAAACAAGTTAGTAGGCCATAATCAGGTCAACTCAATTAGCTTATTATAAGGTCGGATTGGGTTTAAGATCCCAACCGCTTTACCTTATCAGGTCGGGTTCAGATTGAGAGGTTAAACCCATTTATCTTAATGGGTCAACCCCAACCCAACCTAAATCGACCCATTACTTGTCCTAAGTTCAGATAAGTTAAGATAAGGTTCAATAAGGACTGAAGTTTAGATAAGTTCAAACAAACAAGGAAATAATGACACCTTTTACCGGTCTGCTTAAAATAATCTCACCTTTTTAAAATCAGGCAATAATCTCAACAATGACCCCATGTCTTCTCAAATTGGGCCATGTTAACCAGTGACCTGGTTGACCGGTTAAAAAAACACTGGTTGACCGGTTGATTCCATTCCAAAAGAACCTATAATTCAATTTTTAAAAAAACCCTCCCCTTCCACCAGCCCCCACGCCATAACCGCCCCCTCCCCTTCTACCAATCCCCCATCCACGCAATAGCACCCCGACTCCCCTCCCGAAAATTATCCCCGACCCCCGCCACTAGTCCATATCCTCGAAAATAGACCCCATGCTAAACCACCCCCTAAAATCAGCCCCTCTTCTACCTCCTCACTTTCTCTCTTCTCCTTTCCCCCATCGGCGCCAACTACGATAGAGTCGCCAAAAACCTACCACCTCCCTCCGTCGTCGCATACTTCCTCACTTCCCAAACTACCCTCACCTCTCCGTCAAACTCTTCGAATGCAACTCTCAAATCTCGAGGGGGTTGATTTCGGGGGTGGTTTGTCGAGAGGGGTTCGCTTTCGAGAGTGGGGGATATGTTTCGAGGGTGGGGGCTAGTGGAATGGAAGGGGTGGGGGCTAGTGGAAGAGGAGTGGTGGTGGTTTATTTTAATTTTTTTTATAGTAAATTTATAATTATTAGTAATTAATTTTAGGTGTTTATTTAATTGAGAATTTAGTTTTAAAACATATTAAATTAGATTTTAATTTCACAATGAGGGCATTAAACCTACATTTGGAGGTTACCGGCCAACAGGAAATGATTCATTTTGGGCAAACATACCCTAAGTTGAGACTTGAGATTATTACCATATTTTTAAAAAGTAAGACTACTTTGAGCAAACCGATAAAATATGATATTATTCCCATTAATTTTTCCAATAAGAGGTCGAAAGAACATGGACAACGATATTTTCTGATCTTATTGTATTTTTTTGGTTGATAGACAAAAGTTTATGACACGTAGTGATATGCGGGATCACCCAATCAACAGGTAGTAAATTTATTTTCTTGAAAGTCCCAACCAATACCTAGTTAACATAATTATATGGAGGGGCAGAGTAATTAATTACTCCCTCTGCTTTTTTTTATTTGCTACATTTGATTTTTTGGGAATGAAGCCACTACTTTGACCGATTATTTTGGTTATTTTATAAGTAAAAATATAGTCATGTGTGATCTTGTTAGATTCGTCTCGACGTGTAGATTCATAATATCAAATTTTTATAATTTTTACTTAAGCGAAATAAGAGATATTAAGAGTTAAATAATGCTTTGAAAACCGTGCAAGTCAAATGTAGCAAATAAAAAAAAGCAGAGGGAGTAAGACAAACAAAAACTGGGGGAGCATATTATTATCATAAATTTTGCAAGACGCAGTGCCACAGTGTAATTTCTGAGAAAAGGAACAGCAAGTGCGTCCACGTGAAGCAATAATTCTAACAAGGGTCCACTGTCTATGTCTACAGAAATCTTTAAACGCTTTTCTATTTTGTGTCGGTGACGGTGAGTCTGACCTTTATTTGGGTTCTTTTTCCTTTCACATTTACGGCCCAAGACAATACAAACTTTAAACTCCTGATGTAGGGTATGCAAAAATCAAAATTAACAACACTAATTTTTGGTTAGAATGTAGAACTCTAATGGGGGTGCTTCTTTCCATCTTACTTTTATTCCATTTATTTCGACTCAATTTATGAAAACTTATTTTTAAAAGGTAAAAAGAAAGCATTTTTAAAAAGATATATATTTATTAATAAGCAAAACAGAAGAATGACTGTAGGTCTCCTTGCAAGTAATTTTTTTATATTCAAAAGAGAAGAGACTCGAAACAAAAGGAAGAAAACAAACTAAACAATAACCAAAATAAACTACGGAGAAACTAAATGTAGAATAGCCACGTCCCTAACATCCTCCTCTAAAAGAGAAGAATAACCGTGGGTCTCCTTGCAAGTGAATATATCAAACTGCTATACCCTTACAAGTCCTTTCTTTATACAATACTTTACCAAAAAAAAGTAAGGATTTTTCGCCAATTGCGGCCTTTTTATAGTTGCGAGTTTGTTAATTACATGTTTTATTCATTTCAAACTCTCCAATTGCAGCCTTATAAAATCAATGTACCTTTAAGTTGCAGCCCAATTTCATTTTCAGGCCAAAAATGACGTCATGTTAACCATAGTTAAGTCCAACGGTCCTTTTTTGTCTCAACCTTTTTCAAAACCCTCAACTTCTCTTTCTCTCCTCCGACCTCCATTTGCTCTCTCTCCCCTCGTTTTTTTGCTCTCGTTTCTTCTCTCAACCCCTTAACTCATTTTACATTGTTTTTCTCTCTCCTCCCCTTCAATTCAGTGCTTTTCATTTGATTTGGAGTGTTGCGCATCAGAAGACAAGGTTAGTACAACTAAATTTATGGTTTTTCCCCAAGTTTTTTTGATTCGGGATTTTTAGGGTTTTTGATTTCAAAATTTTTGGGTCAAAAAATTAGGGCTTGTTGATTGAAAAAATTGAGGCTTTTGATTTCAAAACCTAATTAAGTGCAATTGTATTCATAATTTGATAACTATGTGGCAGGAATTATGTTTAAGAAGGGTAGAGGTTGGAGTCAAGATGGTAAGATGTGTAATTGTGGGCTATACATTTCAAAAACGAGAGCTTGGACTAAGGACAATCCGGGGAGAAGGTTTTAAGCATGCCCGAACTATGATGCTGACACACACACAAGGGGATGCAACTACTTTTAAGTGGATTGATGAGGAAGACCCAACAAAATATGTGCAATGTGAGGTTTGGGTAATATGTGCACTTTTGGCCATATTGTTGTTTTGGTACTTCATCTTAAACTGAGATGTAATGGGGGGGATTGTTAGTGTTATGAATTGTAAGAGCTTCCAATGCTCATTATCTAAGTTTCTAGTAAGTGAATTTCTAATGTAATGAATGAAATGGGAATGAAATGAATGAAATGACATTTTGTGTTTGTTCAACCAATGAGACTTGCATTCAAAGTTGTTCCAAAATCCAAAAAACTGATTGTTCTCCAAACTAAGAAATGCACATTACAATAGGTTGTTCTAAATGCCAGCACATTACAATATCATGGGTCCAGATTTCGAAGTAGAAGATGCTTGTGTAGAGCTTCCCGTAAAATTTTCAGTCATTTATTGCCAGATAAGTTTAGAAATGCCAGCACAGAGAGGAGAGAGGAGAGAGGAGAGAGGAGAGAAGAGAGAAGAGAGAGAAAATGGTGGTCCTGGAGAGAGAGGAGAGAGAAAATGGAGGTCGGAGGAGAGTGAGCAAATTAAATGGAGGTCAGAGGAGAGAGAGAGAAGTTGAGGGTTTTGAAAAGGGTTGAGACAAAAAAGAACCGTTGGACTTAACTATGGTTAACACTACTAGAATCCGGTCATTTACCGACCACTTAGATTTCGGTTGCTATTAATCAAACACCGACCATTTATTAAATGAGACGCTATTTACCGTCTGTTTTTTATTTGTACCGACGGCCTGTTAAGCCGTAGGTAATTACCGACCGTTATTGAAAAATACCGACCGTATAGCGGTCGGTAAATTGCTACTAGGTAATTTCAGATTTTTAAACTCCCACGTTTCCCTTTTCACTCCAACAGTAATTAAAAAATAACCCTAACATCTGCTTTGGAAAAACCGACGCCTCCCACTCCCACTCCTCTGTCATCATCATCTTCACGCTGCCGTCGCCGGTTTCTTCTCCTCTATCATCATCTTCAGGTAAGTTCTTTTTTTGCGCGACATTCTAATTAATTTGTTTATCGAATTACTTTATGGTTTTCTGTTCTTCGTTCGTAATTTAGATTGCACGATTTTATTTTATTTTTTTGATTTTTTTGGTTGAAGATTTGTTTTGGCTTTCACTATCTTTCGTTATGAATTCAAGCGAAGATAGTTTTTTTGGTGTAAAAAAAATTCAATTAAGCGAAACCTTAAGTGAATTTCTCTGTATTGTATTGTAATTCAAGTCGCCATTGATGTATTGTGAAATTAAAATGTGGTAGTTGGGTAACACTCCATTGATTGTGATATGTCAAGTTCATATTCGGGTGTTAGTCTTGTTAAACAAGTTGCTAATTCTACCAACGATGTCGCCGGAGATGCATTGTGAAATTAAAATGTGGTAGTTGGGTAACACTCCATTGATACTGTGGATTTAGAGAACACTTGATTTAGAGGACAGTGTTGTAGGAATCATGGGTGTAGCTTGCTTGAGTTACAATAATGGAAAATAAAAGTTATTTAGTTTTGTTATATTATGTTGATTGATACTTCTTTCCTTTGGCTCTGAGTTTTGCTTTCGTTAGTTAATAATAATGGAAATGCTCTTCATTTGGGTCTACTGTGAAGTCAGTGAACTAAGATTGGCACCACTTTAATACTTGCTGAGTCTCGTTGCATGTTGGTATTGGGAAGGAAAAATGTGTGTGTGCAGTATTTGTTAGTGTGTTTTTTCAGCTGCAGAAGTGTCTTGACTCGGATTTTTTTTGTTATGTACTACTGTTAATAGAGTAGGTTAACATATTTCTCGCAATTCTTGCCATGGTGTTTTAGTTTTATTTGCGCATATAGTAGTTTGGATGGCTTTCCATATGCCAACTGGGGGAAGAAAGGGGGAGGGTATACGGCTGTGATGATGAGCTCAATAATTGTTTGTTTGATATGGTTGTGCTTATGTGTCTAGCTTTTCTAGATTTTTATATTATATGTAAAAAGATCATGAACAGATGTAGGAAAATGAGACTTTTTTATCATGTGCAGAAATAGTGCACAAAAGATGTAGGAAAAATAATATACTTTCTACCATATAAAAGTGAAATCTAGCCAGAAAAGTGGCATTGTGATGGAGCTTTAAAAGCTCTGGAGAAAAAATAATGGAGACAAAACCAGATTTTAATGGTATTTGTTTGTTATCGTGCACCATATTTTTGTTCTTAAACCAAAGCAAACAGAAGTACCTATGATATATGCTGCAGTTGTGGTCAGTTAGTTAGGAGTCTAGATCTAAATAGTAGAAGTTAGGCAAAACTTAACAGAAGCATTAGAATTAAATATGAAACTAACGTTTAAGCCTCATTAATGCCACATTTAGGTAAATTAGAAAAACTAAGGCCTAGCAGTGGGAAGAAAAAAAAAGTAGAATCTACCATTGAGAATTCTCAAGAATAGGAGCCTACCATTGGGAATTTCCCTTTTTTTTAATGATCAATTGAATGGTCAAGCTCTTCTTTTTTTTTTTTGTATAAAATTTTTAGGGATAAGGCTTGTTCAGATATAATATAACATAGTGAGCACGTTTTGGTTCAAGTGTAGAGGACGGAGTTCTTTTGAATTAGCATCAATTAAAAAAAGCCAAAGCAAATGTTTTAATCTTGTTGTTGGTGATGGATAGTTGAATAATATTGACCTTTGATAAAAGCATTATTCCGTCAGTTTCTTTTTTAATTTTGAATTTCAATTGTAGAATTGAGTATCATGAAACGAAGAGAGCGTAGTTGGATGTATGACAGGCTTGAGGGACGCTTTCTCAAGACTGAGTTTGTGAATGGAGTTCGAGATTTTATTGAATTCGCACAACAAAATCATAAATTTAAAGACGCTGAGAAAATTAAATGTCCATGCTTTCGGTGTAACAACAAACGATTCTTTGATGTTGACATAGTTAGAGAACATCTTTATAAAAAAGGATTTTGTCATGACTATTTTGATTGGATATGTCACGGGGAAACCGTTGACGAACCCCCATCTGAGCCATCAAATCCTTATCGAGACATGATTGTTGATGCTCTTGGACATAATGAAGAAAATCCAAACAATGAGCAAACAAATAATGTCGAAGAGGAGCCAAATGACGAAGCTAAGAAGTTTTTTGAGCTCCTTAAAGCCGCCGATAGCCCGTTGTACGAAGGGAGCAAAGTATCTGTCTTGGAGATGGCATCAAGAATAATATCTTTGAAGTGTGAGTACAATCTACCACACAGTGTGTTGATGGATTTGCATCTTTATTGAATGAAGCGATTCCAAATAACAACCAAATGAGTAGAACTTTCTATGATACTAAGAAAGTTCTTAAAGGCTTACAACTCCCACATGAGAAGATACATGCATGCCGTAATGGTTGTATGCTATTTTGGAAAGGCGACGCACATTTACTCAAGTGTAGTATATGTGAGTGTGATCGCTACAAGAAGACTCCTAGAGGCAAGCTTATTCCAGAAAAAGTCCTAACATATTTTCCTATCACACCCCGATTGCAAAGGCTTTATGCGACGAAGAATATTTCAGAGGAAATGACATGGCATGCCAAAAATCGTCAGGTTCCGGGTACTATGGAACATCCTAGTGATAGTGAGGCTTGGAAGCATTTTGATACCACTTTCCGTGATTTTGCCTCTGAGACACGTAATGTTCGATTAGGTTTGTGCACTGATGGCTTTTCACCTTTTGGTAAATTTGGAGGACAATATTCTTGTTGGCCTGTAATTCTTACTCCATATAATTTGCCTCCATCAATGTGTATGAAAAAGCCTTTCATGTTCCTCTCTTTACTAGTTCCCGGTCCTAAGAATCCAAAGGGTAATTTAGATGTATATATGCAACCATTAATTGAAGAACTCAAACAATTGTGGGAGATTGGTGCTATGACTTATGATATTTCACAGAAGCAAAATTTCATGCTCCGTGCAGCGCTTCTGTGGACCGTAAGTGATTTTCCAGCATATGTTATGTTGTCTGGATGGGCTACTGCTGGGAAAAAGGCTTGTCCATATTGTATGGAAGAAACTAAGGCATTTTGGCTTGATAATGACAATAAAGTCTCATGGTTTGATTGCCACCGGAAGTTTCTTCCACATGATCACCCTTTTCGTAAAAATAAAACAGCTTTTCGCAAAAATAAAGTGGAAAATGGCATAGCTCCACCTATGATGTCCGGAGATGATATGTGGCAATGTGTGAAAGACTTGCCTAAAGCCACTGATGGCCCTGAAGCTCTCAAAATCTTGAAGAAAGCTAAAAAGGGTTGGTTTAAACAAAGTTCTTTTTGGGAGCTTCCTTATTGGAAAGATTTGGTTATTCGACACAACCTGGATGTCATGCACATTGAGAAAAACTTCTTTGATCAACTTATACACACAGTGATGGATGTGAAAGGCCAAACTTCAGACACTGTTAGTGCAAGAAAAGACTTGAAGTGTCTATGTAAGCGTCGACAGTTAGAGCTCACCTACGACGATCGAGGAAACGAAATCATGCCGAAAGCCCCTTTTGCACTTGACAAGGCTCAAAGGAAGGTCTTATGTGAATGGGTTCGCGACTTAAAGTTCCCGGATGGATTTGCATCTGACTTGAGTAGATGTGTTGATCTTCGAACATCGAGGCTTTTTGGAATGAAAAGTCATGATTGTCATGTCTTTATGGAGAGGTTACTACCGGTTGCTTTGAAAGAGTTGCTCCCTTCGCATGTTTGGAAAGCAATTACTGAGATCAGTCAATTCTTTCGTGACTTATGTGCATCCACTATTCAAGTTGATGATATGGATCGTTTGGATAAAAATATAGCTGAAATTTTGTGCAAACTTGAAAAGATATTTCCTCCTGCATTCTTCAACTCGATGGAGCATTTGCCAATTCATTTGGCTTATGAAGCTAAGGTTGGTGGTCCAGTGCAATATAGGTGGATGTATCCCTTTGAAAGGTAACAAATAAATTTTTAAGTAAAAATACTTTCTTTTAAGAATGAAGTTCTAATATGATGAAGTTTTCACAATCGATATCTACATGTTGATTTATTTGGTAGGTTTCTCAATCACTTGAAGCGTAAGGTTAGAAACAAGGCACGTGTGGAGGGTTCTATTTGCAATGCATACCTATGTGAGGAAATATCATATTTTTGTTCGAATTACTTCCAACCGGAAGTTGATACTAAAACAAGAGATTTGGGTAGAAACGTCACTTCGATCATTGAAAACCATCATGATCGGCATGTTCCCGTAATGTTTAGGGTGGATTGTGGGCGTACATCTACCAACGGCCGTTTACGCTTCTTGCAAGATAAAGAGTATGATCGTGCACACCTTTATGTTCTTGCAAACAGTGGTATCTTAAGCAAATATGAAAGGTAAAAATGTTTTTCATGCCTAAGTGATGTTAACTAGTTAAAAACATCTCTAATTGTGCTTTCGTCATTAATAATAGGATATTTGAAAAACATATATTGGAGACACATCCACACATATCATTGGATGAGATCTGGAGCAAATGTGAAGCTGAGTATCCTAAATGGTTCAGAAACCATGTGAGTTTTTAATTAATAAAATATAAATCTTAACTAAATAAAAGGTTTTTCTAACGCAAATTATGTATATGTCTACATTATGAAATTAGGTACTACAAGAGGGGACTAATATCGATGTAGTTCATGCTCTTGCAATGGGTCCCGTTAGACAAGTGAAGTCATGGAATCAGTTTTTCGTCAATGGATACAATTTTCAAACACATGAGTATGGTAAACACAAATCAACTATGAACTATGGAGTGTTTGTTAAAAGTCACGAGGAAGTTAATTACTATGGCATTTTGGAGGAAGTAATTGAACTAGTTTACCATGGTCCATTGGAAGTCTACAAGACGATATTGTTTAAGTGCAATTGGATGGATTCTTTGAGTGGTTTAAATGTACATGAACAATACAAACTCATTGAAATAAATCATAGTAAGAAGTACCCAAAGTATGATCCATTTGTACTATCATACCAAGTTAGCCAAGTCTATTATGCCTCTTTATCCTAGTTTAAGTAGGGGTAGAGTGCAATGGTGGGCGTGTTTCGAGACTAAGGCAAGGTCTTCAATTGAAGCTCTAGTGGACTCATTATTCTTTCAAGAGGAGATAAGTGATGTTCCTTCAACTCTTTGTGCTCCAAATGAGATTCCAGACTATGATTTTGACGGGGAAGAAGAACAAAATGAGGATATAATGCTTAACGATAGTAGTGATTCTGATAATGGCGACGAGGATGATAGTGATGAAGATGATCCACAAGATTATGAGATCTTCGAAGATTTTGATGATGATGATGCGGAAGAAGATTTAGATTCATTTGATTTTATGTAGTTATAACGCCGTGAATTATACATTAAACTTTGTAGTGTGCTATGAACTTCTAAATTTTGATACATTGTATTATGTTTGGTGGATTTAGTAATGATTGGTTTTATAATTCTTATTGTTTTCACTTTATATTATATAATATGTTAAGGAGTTTAAATTGATTCTTATTTTATCCTTAAATTTGATATAAAAAAACTTTGAAGTTTATACTACATTATTCATTCTACTAATATGTGTTATTTGACTAAAGTTATTTCAGATGTCTTCTTCTAGCGGGCGAGGGAGAGCTTCAGGAGGCCAGTCTGCGCCACATCAGGGGAATGATCATGAGGGCGAGACTCCTCCATCGAATAATGATATTGTCACCACAGAGGAACAGGGTGAAAGCACACGTTCTGCAAGCAATCAGTTGGACCCTACTACACTATGGTAGAAAATAATTTTTATCCATTATGTTTCATATTATAATTTCTATTATTCATCTTTGTTCATGCTAATTCTTTCTTAGTGTTTATAACATTCATCTTAGTGTTTATAATATTCATCTTAGTGCATGCTAATTCTTTCTTAGTGTTATTAACTTTTTATTGCAATTATTTTACAAATTTTGTGTTGTATTGTAATTGTTTTTTTCTTTCTAAGGTTTGACAATAACAAAGTCACTCGATCTATTACGGAATGTTTCAAAGAGTATTACATTGAGCCAAGTAGAAATTGGTACCGCAACAAGTCAATCAACAAAAGATCATTGGTTTCATCTTTTCAAGGTTAACACTTTAACTTAATTTTATTCTATCACATATAAGACTATAAATATTTAGTTAGTTCTAATCTTTGCATGATACAACGTAAATACTCTTGGCGTTCGGAGTTGGATTCGCAAGTAAGAGAAGGTTTTGAACGCAAAGCAGCTAAAAGACTTAAAGACTTGCACCATTGGGTGACATCGAAGAAAAAAGGTGTAAGACCAATATGGATGCCAGAGCAAGTACACCAACAACTTATGCAAAAAACAAAAGATGACGAGTTTAAGAAAAAATCAGAACAAGCGAAAAAAAACAAGAGAGGAGGATCCATGCAAGGTGTTGTGGAACCTGGACATTGTCAAGGTTCAATTTCTACGGCCGAGTATGCAAGAAGGATGGTGAGTATATTACTTTTAGTAACCATTCATAAGTTGAATATTTCATACTTATAATATAATAATAAAGTTGATTATTTTTTTAACTAGGCTGCAAAAAATGGAGGAGTCTTGCCAAAAGCTGCTGATATTTACTTGCAGACGCATTCAAAGGAACTACAACCAGGCCAAGGCAAACAACTCATTGGGTCCAAATCAAAACAAATCATGGTTAGTAAATTAAATTTGATTAAATAACAAATTACAAATATATCTGGATCGTTGGTTGGATGAAATATAATATTTTTTTATAGTTGGTTGGATGAAATAAAATATTTAGATGGTTTGGATGGTTCTTTGGATGAATGGTTGGTTCTTTGGATGATTGGTTGGATGAATGGTTGGTTGGATTATTGGAGAGATTGTTATATGAAATATAATATCTTTTTTTACTTTACATGTTTGTAGGCATGAAATTGTTTTTTTTGGTCCAAAATACAATAAAAACTTTGCCTATTTTTTTTCTAGAAATGCAAGTATTTTAAGCATTGGAGCTTCATTATTTTCATGTCGTTCGATGTTCGTTGTTTAAATTAATTTACAATTTACTTTTTCATTCTGTAAGAAATATGAACATTTTGTTTTTTAGTTTTGAGTTATAATGTTGTCGAAGTTATATAGTCTGTGAAAAATTATGGGATTGATGTTGAATAGTTAATAGTTTAAATTGTTAGATGGAATATAGGATTCCCTTACACTTTGCATGTTTGCAGGCACGTACATATTCATTTTTTTGTAGTTTAAATTTAAACAAAACTCTGTCTATTTTTTCTTGGAAATATTATGTATGTATACTAAACTTATTTATTTGATGTAGGATGATTATGATAAGAAAATGGATGAGTATAAAGAGAAGGGAGTCAACAAAGATCCCAATGAGGTGTACTTTGAGACAAGTGGGTGGGAGGAAAAAAGGATTGATTCTGGCTTAGGTACAAGTGGTGATCTAATTTACAAAAAATCATCAACCCGCACTAGCTCTTCTAGTGTCTACACGCCTTCTTTGCTTTCTCGGCTTTCAACTACCGTGGAGCAAGGTATCAACAACAACTAGGCGATCAACAAGCTGAATTTCGAGGCAAAGAAATGAGTGGGAGACACAACGTCTCCAAGCGGAAAAGGAAAGGGAAGAGGCAAAGAAATACATGGAGGAGATGAAGACGACAATGGAAGAGTATTCTCAAATGATGACTCGATGTGGAGGTACTTTCCCTTTCACCCAACCACGTGACCCACGTGATCCTTACAGTGGTGGATCGGGATTTCCTTGTAGTACTTAGACTTATAGCCTTTTGGACAACATTTTAGCGACTAATTTATTAGTATATTATATATTTTTAGAAAACTGATGTTTAATTTAGGTTGTTGGAATTACTATTAGATTTATATCGTGGAGAATATAATGTTTAATATAGGTTGTAACAAACCTATTATTTTGTTATGGATTGAAAATTAGTTTATATTATGGTAAACATGATTTTTTTTTTTAAGAAAACAACAGCAAATTACCGACCGCATAACGGTAGTCTTACACATTTAAATTTGCTGTTCAACTTAACAAAAGTAGTCGGTAAAACTTACCAAACGGTTGGTAATTACCTACCGCTATCTTAAGATTACCGACGGCCACAAAAACGGTAGGTAATTACCAACAATCAAGTTGTAGGTGATTACCTACCGCTATTACCTACTGTACTGCAGTAGGTGATCACCTACAGAGATAGAGCGGTCGGTAAATTTAAAGAAGCGGTAGGTAATAATGTCCCGACCGTTAAACAGTCGGTAATGTGAGATTACCGACGAGCAGTTTAACGACCGCACCGAAGCGACCGTTTAACGGTCGGTAATACGTTTACCGACCGTTTTTCGTGTTGTACCGACCGTTTAAGACGGTCGGTAAAAGTGCGGATTCTTGTAGTGTAATATGACGTCATTTTTGGCCTGAAAATGAAATTGGGCTGCAACTTAAAGGTACATTGATTTTATAAGGCTGCAATTGGAGAGTTTGAAATGAATAGGCTGCAATTAACAAACTCGCAACTATAAAAGGCTGCAATTGGCAAAAGATCCAAAAAGTAATGTTGCAAGTATTGTGAAACATCTCAAACAGGAATATGTTGCAACTAATAAGAAATGGAGTTTAACTTATGAATCTATTAAACTTAATTGTTAGAACTTATTTTAACTTATTGTATATTTGAATTAACTTGGAAAAAGGCTCTTAACTTATCTAAACTTTGTAATCCTAAAATAAACTTATATGAGCTCAATAACCTAAAAGGCTAAAACATAACTTATTTGAAAAATGTTTTTATTCTAAATGTTTATATACTAACTATGATTATTTGTTCACAATAAGACTCTATTTTTTTCAACTTATTTGAGAAAGAAAAGTTAAGATAAGTTTGGATAAGATAAGATAAGTCTAATAACACAAATGTCATAAAGTTTAATAAGTTCAGATAATTTAAGATAAGTTTAGATAATATAAGATAAGTTAAGACAAGATAAAATTAGTTTAGATAAGTCAAAATAAGTTGAATAATACGAATCGAAGTCACTCTTTCCGTCTTTATCACTTATTAACTTCAGTACTTCTCCAGAGAAATCAACTAACAATGAGTGATGCGGGCTCATTGGTGTCATTTGACTGACTTTTGTGAAAGAAAGTGTAGAATTGAGACTAATAAATAAAAAAGGGGATACTTTATTATTAAGACCGCATTATTTATATTTAGACTAAACTAAGTAAAAATATATAGACAGTGCCGGATCTTGAATACGTTTTCTTATAACCGTGAAACAAAGGACAAGTAAATAAATACAACCAAAAGTCCAAAAAATAGTATTTCCAAATTTAATGAGAATGATATAATTGATGATATATAAAAATGTAACTTAAAAATAAATAAATTAAAAACCCCAAAACTACCAATATAAGTGGAATCTGTCTAATTCCTACGATTTTATGGTATGAAAGTGGAATTGAATCTATTCATCAACTTTCACCAAAAGAAAAATACTGCAAATCATTAAAAAATTAACAAATGCTTTCTAATCCGTTCACCTTGTCCTTGAGTGTGCATACTTTAGAGGAGTGAATTGGGGTTTACAGTTTACTTTTGGACTTTTTGGCCCAGACATGTACAAGTCTTGTTGAACTGAATTC
Organism: Beta corolliflora; assembly: GCA_947648045.1. Lineage (NCBI taxonomy): Eukaryota > Viridiplantae > Streptophyta > Magnoliopsida > Caryophyllales > Amaranthaceae > Beta > Beta corolliflora. The sequence goes on along the minus strand of CANSZD010000659.1, from coordinate 122,748 downwards.
TATTTTAGAAATTTTGATGGTGGGCCTGGCAAATACAGTTTATGTTGCATATCTAACGATTTATGTTGAAGTTGTTAACAATTAAATCTGTGGGTAATTGTCCATCAAAATGAATTTCTACACTCATGTTTGAATTTTTCGTAATAAACTTTCAATATCAGTCGATTGTAGTTTAGGACCTGAATGGAAAAAAGAGGTATAGTTTAAATTCTCGATGGGTAGTTAACTCCTACAGTAAATAATAGCAAGCAAGTTTACTTTTTCATTCCCATAAAATTATTTGTATTTAGGTAACTGCTAACCAAGGGAGACGTACGTAGGATCCTGGATGGCACATGCTCTGAAATATTTTTTTTTTAAGAATGAGAACTTTTGTAGGGGAAAGAAAAAAAAATAAAAGAGAAAGCTACAAGGTATATATGTGTAATGGTCAGCTATTTAACCTACCCTCTTTGACTCTTAGTTGGATTAAGAGCGAGAGAAGGAAAAGAAACACAATTTCCTAGACTGAAACCCAAAAAGTATTGTCTCATAAAGAAAAACTCTAAAAAGTATTGTTTTGTGTCCGACTAGAGAAAGAAAAGAAAAAACAATAGTGAATTCAATATTTCTTTGATAGAAGTGCATACCTCGATTATTGATGATAACTATAATCAAACTGAATTTGTCAATTCGAAAATCATGAGTTTTCTTACGAACCTTTTGGAGCAATAAATCATCGATTTAGCCAAAAATAATTAAAAATTACAAAATAATCTAATTAGAGATTCACTACAAAATAAACCCTAATTAGAGATGGAAATTTCCGTCTCTAAATAGGTACAATTCGTCTCAAATTGCATTTAGAGACGGAAAATGGGACGTCCCTATAGGAGGTGTCTTAAAAAAATTTGTGACGAAATTTTCGCAACTCCATCTCAAACTTGAGACGGATTACACTAAACACTCTAAGTTCTGGCACCTGCTCGCTCAAAAGTCAGAAATTGACCAAGAATCTATGAGAAACAAAATAACCTGGTATTTAGCAAGTAACCAAGACGAAAAATAAACCACGGCTTATCAATAATGTACACATATGATTCGGCATCATGATAGGCGTGTCGCGCACCTAACAAAAATAAATAACCTAACTAATCCTCCTAACTATGTAATAGGGTACGTTAGAGTCGATCCCATAGAGAGAAAGTTGTTCTATGATTAGCCCTTATATAATGGTAAGACTAAAGGAGTTTAATATCGAATGATGGTCGAATCAACTATCCTAATCAATATATAAATAAAAGACTCTAAAGTTAAGTATCCCCACTAGCATGAATTAATACAATAATAATTCCTACCCCAAACTAATCATTTAAATGCTCACAAGGAAAAGTACACCCTATAAAATACCATAAACCTCTCCCGAGTATCTATGGCTTCTCTAATATGCACTCAAGCCTACTCCCGTGGAATCATGCAAATTAAAGACATTAAATGCGGTACTCTAACTTCCTAACAATCCATTCTACCTACTCCCGTGGAGAATTTCATATCCTTAATTGAAATACCCAAATCCGTCAAAACCCAACTCCCGTTGTGATCAAGTTAATGGAATAATAACAATACTAATTATCCCTAATTTAGTATTGGAATATGCACAATTAATTAACCAAGAACAATTAAACAATTAATTTGGGAATTTAAACGCATAATCATGAATCAATTCATACTAGGATTCAACTTAACAATAGATAAAAGAACTACTCAAGCATAATTGAAATACATAAAGAAACTAGAGAAGAATAATTACAATTCATAATAATTAACAAAGAGAAAAGAAAGAGAAAATAAATACTTGAATTAATGGAAGAAAGGTAGAGTCTTGGAGAACAATGAAGATCCACAAGTTTCTCTCTCTAACTTCTCTCTCTAAAAACCCTAAAAAGTGTATACAATAAAACTCTCCCCGTCATTAAACAAATAAAAGTGTATTTATATATCCTGAAATAACAAAACTGACCAAGCAAGACGCGCTACGGAGCAGACCAACACGGACGTGTCAATAACGACACGGACGTGTTGACCTGCTACTACATAAATATCCTACGACAGAAAAGCTACTGCCTCGAAGAAATCAGAGTGACACGGACGTATTATAAGTGACACGGACGTGTTGTCCTGTAATCGTCAGATTATCCAGCTCAACTTCGAACAGCAATAACTTTTGATCCAGAGCTTTGTTTGGTGCATGTAATATATCGTTGGAAAGCTCTTCAAGTCTATTTTCCAACCCAATTACAATCACCTCATTATCATTTTTGCGTCAAAAGTTATAGGTAAAATGGTGCAGAGGTGTCATATTTCGCACAAGTACACAAAGTCCTTTGTATCTTCTTCAATTCCAATCCATTTTGGGCACATGATATATCGTTTTGAAGGTCATACAAGTGCCTTGATCATCGTGTCCTTAAAAAGGAGTCCAAATTACCTGAGATTACATCAAAAGGCCAAACAACCCGTGAAAGCACCGTAGCTTATAAAAAGGAACCTAAATATGCATAAATACAATGAAAATGCTCTAATACTACATGAAAATGCATCCTAATATGCAACTAAATGATGTTATAATATGCACTTATCAAACTCCCCCAAGCTAAACATTTGCTTGTCCTCAAGCAAACCAAACCAATTCACAAGGGAAGAGTAAGATGAACTTTTGTACAGGACTTATACGTTCAATCATTCAACCTCCAAGACATAAAATTCGGGCATATGAAAGATATTATAATTATAAGATTAGACTAAGATAGACCACAAATCACACCTCATATAAATTTATGTAATCGCAACTTGACTCACCATGGCAAACCAAAAACCTTGCCCCAAGCTAGACTCAATTAAACTAGATAAACCTCACTTTAGTCGAGCACACTATCTCTCATGTGTTTATGGGTAATGATTTTTTCACTCGAACATATACCAAGTCGACTCGAATGAAGTATTTTTCTTTAAACTTGACTATCATCTCGTTCTCGACTTAAAAATGGCAAAAACATGCATATAGATCATGAGGACTTACAAAGGGTTGTAGTGTGGCTAAGGTAAGGGTAGGAAAATATTTGGGAATGTGGTGCTAAAAGCCAACTAGTGGAGAAAATAACACTTTAACATCTATGGCCATTAGATGCAAACGCCACAAAAACTTCTACTAGAAGATCAACAACACATTGCCAATAAATCAAGATAATACCCAACCTTATCAACTCCAACAAACATTATTTCACCTTTTATTCAATCTTTTTTTCACTTCTTTTTTTTTCTTTTTTAATTTTTCAGAATTATTCTTCACAATTTTTTCATCATTCTTTTCATTTTGCACTTTCACACTATAATTTAAAGCATTTTTTCTTTCAACATATTTTCTTCCAATAATTACCGAAAAACCACAAACACAAGCTCAAAACATGAACTTTAATGCTACTCCACTTAGCAAGGCTTTGGTAGAGAAATCATAAAAGGTTAGAGGCTTGTAATGTAGGTTGATCAAGAGAATGGGATATCAAAAGCTCAACATGGGTTAATTAAAGGGAATAATATATATGAAAAGAAAAATGTCTGAAGGCTCAAAACAATGAAAAGAACGCCTCAATCATATCAACACATGCATATGCCACATAAATCTCAAAGAGTGCCAAGTCAATTTCAAGAATCACACTTCATGAGGAACTATCACACAACAAAAAATAGAAGACTGATGTAGATGTGTCAGTCTATAAGGCTTGAAAAATAGTCACTAGGCTTATGCTTACCGAGTAAAATCAAGTCTTTCTTGGGGAATGTCAACCAATCTTACCACAGACCCATTCAAGTTACAAAACAATCGTACCATGAAGCGATCAATGCAGTGTAACTGAATATTGTAAAATTTAATTATAATATCGAAGATATGCCCAAACTCATGAATTATCAATCTCATGAATTAAAACATATATTTCATGTAATCATGAAAGAGTTTCTTAAATTATATGCCATGCATGATTGCAAAACCTAAACTAATATGCTCCTAATACTAAGAAAGCAATAAATCCTAACTCACTTTCGTAGGAATCACGATTGCACTTAGCATGTGCAACAAGCCCTTTAAACCCCTAGACTGCCCTAGTGGACGAGTAAGGTCTCGTGAAGGTTTTCAAAAGGCATACCCACAAAGCCAAAATATGCAAAACTACAGAAGAAATAAAATATATAATGAACCTAAACTATAATATGTGCAAAGTTATGACCCAAAAAGTAAATCCTCTCCCAAGCTAAATAACACATTGTCCTCAATGTGACAAATAATTATAGGGAGGGAAAATGAAACATTCACAACCACATAACAAGATCAACTTCCTCAATCACACAATCAAGTTAAACCAAAATAAATGGCAAAAAGAGATATGACTCTCAAAAACTTGAAGAGGAAGAAAAGAAAGATTATACCAAAGGTGTAGTGGATGGAAACCCAAAGTTGAACCTCCTCACGCATCATAAGATCAAATACCTAGATATTAATCTCAATGAATAATAGGAACTCAACCCCTGGATCACAATTTACACAAATTCTATAGGTTAGTAATCAAATAAAAAAAAAATTAGAATTTCCTAAATCTAAAATTAAAAAGGAAAAAAAAGGTTAGAAAACTTGGGTTGCCTCCCAGGAATAGCTCATCAAAGCCCTTAGTAGTTTGTCGAATGCATCTGCATGCATCTCACAAAAAAGCAAATAATATACAAAAGAAAATGTAAAATAAATTAGTTCTAATTCTCTACAAGACCTGCAAAAAGGAAAATCAAAGAAAAAGTTATATCCACAAGACAAGGAAGAAAAATTATTAGTCTTTTTACATGACCCAACAGGTTGGGAAGAAACCAAATGTACATAAATTTAATGATCATAGGAGTCATTCAAAGAGGGAGAAATTAGAAATGATGGAGGATATAATATAGGGAAAGAAGGAATGAGGTTAAGTTTTTGAGAGAAAGGAACATGAGACTCAAAAACAGTAGGTGGAACCGACAAAGACTCATGAATCACATCACTCTTATGTATAGACTTCTCCAAGAAAGGTTTTTCAACCAAGGGTTCTTCCTCCTTTAAAATATCCATCACATTGATTTTTCCTATACTTTGAACATCAATCCCATAACACTCATTTTCTATCCAACCCACATCATCATCATCATAAATATACGGTTGGGGATGAGAATTTTGAGTACAATAATCAAATTCATATTGGGGTGAGGGGGTGAAATCATTCACTAAAATCACATCACAAGACAAAATATCATGAGAAGTAGAGTAACAATTAGAACAATAAGGAGGTGGAGTAATGTAAGTTTGGGGTGAAGGAATTACTCTAGCAGATAAAGACATCTCCCACTCATAAGTATCCCTAGCCAACCACTCAATTAAATCCCAACTGTAATCAGGAGATTGTAATAGAAATCCTCTATTAGACATAGATTCAACCACCATCCTAGTTTGTTCATTTAACCCCTCATAAATCACTAGGCACATATCCCATAGTTCAATTCCATGATTAGGACCAATAAAATCACCAAGTCTATGATAGTATTTCCAAAACACTTCATTCTCATATTGAGGAAAAGAAAAAATTGCTCTAGAATTACTAGCATGAATTTGGGCTTCACGGAACATATATGGTAATTCATAAGAACTCATGTAAAAATTGGGAGAATTTTGATATGATTCATCAAAATTATAAACATGAGAACCACAAGAGTTATGTGAACAATGGGAAAAATAGGTCGTTACTAACTCCCCTAATGTCAAATAAAAAAAAACCTAACTATCCACCTAAACTAGTCAAGTGGTAAGTAAGGGTCGAACCACAAGGATCGGAGGTCTCACCAAGGTAGAGTCGCTACAAGTAAGCTAAGTCGAAGAAATGGACAAGTTTTGGTTGAATTAAATGATTAAAACTATTGGAATCAAATTAGGAAAAGTACTAGGAATGGGAAATCACCACAATCATAGCTCACATCCAACAATCAAGTAGAGAAAAGGGGTTGACAAGCATTGGGGATATGCAAAGGGAATAAACAAACCTAAACACCTCTAAAATCGTTGTTAGGGAGTTTAGAGTCCTAATTATGGCAACAAAACCTATATTTCGAGGTGTTATCACCTAACTAGGCCAAGTTAAGGATTGAAATCAAACCCAAGTTAATACGAACCAACAAGTGATGTGTAACAACTAATCAATCAATCATGAAGGTCAACCACATAAAAGTAAACCATTAAATGGGCAACAAAGGATCAAAAGATGATGGAGATCACATCAACTAAGTCACCAATCAACATCAAAGATTGAAATTGCACAAATCCCAAACAAAACCAACCCAATGAACTCTACTCATGAAAATAGGATGCAAACAATGATTGGGCTACTCCCAATCCTAGTTAATGAACTACTCACTACCCATTATACTACCAAACATCTTAAACATGGAAATCTAGCTATTAAATCACCAATCTAAAAATAGCAAAAACCAAAAATCAATACTTTAGAGTAAAAACAAAGCCAAATCTAGTGAGCAAACAAGAAGAATCTAGGTAAAGATGAAAACTTTAATCTAGATTAATTACTAAGCATGAAGATTAAACAATGAAAACATGAAGCTAACAAAGTAGGAATGCAATAAAAACAATGAGAAAGAAAGAAAGGATTGAGAGGATTACTAAGGAAATAAGAAACTTCAAAGAAATTGTCACTTTTTCATTGATTTTCAATCTCCAAATTACACCTCTTGAGCCAAGTTTTCTCTCTCCTACACTAGTAAGCAAGATTAGGGTTCTAAAAAATCTGGGATCCTTTCCAAAATAGGGTAGAGGAGTATTTATACCCCCTCTAATTACACAAGTCGTAAAAGAAAAGAAATCCGGAAAAAGCCCAGCGAACAGAGGCCCGGGCGGGCTAAAACGGGCCCGGGTGGGCTAGTAAGAGGAGCCCGGGCGGTGCAGGGTAGATGGGCCCGGTCTGGTACCCCGGGCGTGCATTAAATTTCCAGGCAGAAGGCAGAAAGTTTGGCCGCTGATGGGCCCGGGCGGGCGGTCACATAGCCCGGGCGGGCGGTCACATAGCCCGGGCGGGCGACTTGGCCCGGGCGAACGGTTACATAGCCCGGGCGGGCTCATTTGCTCGGGCGGGCTTTCTGGATCTCGGGCGGGTGTCTTTGCTCGGGTGGTCCTTGAGCTTCCCGGGCAAACTCTTGCTTCCCCTTTTTGCTCCCCTCTTAGCTTGTAGAAGCTTGAGTTCCTACACATCAAAGATCAAATAGAAGAGTAGGGGAGGGGGATGCAAATACATGTACACACGTGCTAAGAGAGAGTTAGGTAGAAAAAAAAAGGCGAAATTAAGAGAAAAAGAAACTAAAGTAGGAAATAAGTCAAGTAAAATAGCCTTAATACTACCCTAGGAGTGAGATAAATCTCACTCATCAACTTCCCCCAAACTTGAGTGTTTGCTTGTCCTCAAGCAAAGTGCAAAAAGAAATAGGAGGAAAGGGAATGAACTAACGAAGATAGAAAGGCAAAATCAACCAAGACAAAACACACTTAAGGTAAAACAATGAAACTATATACACTAACTCATTTTCGTAGGAATCACGATCACTTTTAGCATAAGTGACAAGCCATTAAAACTCCAAAGTTGCCAATGAGGACGAGAAATGCTCTCGTAAGGGTTTTCTAAGAGTTTGACCCATAACTCTAGATCTTAGAATTCAAGGCAAATCAAAGATAAGAAAACCAAAAGAAAATAAAAAGGATGCTCTTAAGTGAGATTTTGAAGAGGAGCAAACACAAATGAATGCAAGAATTTCTAGACACTAAAAGTAAGCATGCTCAAAGATGTCCATAGGTTGATTAAAACATACCATACACTAAGCATAGAGAACTAGATAGAGCACCTTTCCTCAAATTCTACAACCATACATACCGCGTTCTCTCAACTAGTTTCAAATTCGCCATTCAAGGTAGCTTCTCTAAACTCCGAAGAATGGAGCCGATAAATGTAACAAGAAATAGAAGAGGAGAAGGTTACTCGACATCTCGACATGGCACATTCGCTCAATAGGCTTGATTCCAATCTTCCGCCACCGACAATGACTCAACCCTCTAAGGTCAAAAGGACTTTTTAAGGTGGTAACGTAGGCTAGGGGTAAAGGGTGCGAATAAATTTGGATAGTGGTGCTCAATCCTAAAATAGTGAAGTCTTAGTAGGAGCGAAAGAGCTAAATAACCATAAATCACAAATCATACTCAACCATTTAGGGATAAGGTTCCCCCCAAACTTATTCAAAAACATAACAATAATGAACTATTTTTTTTATTTTCTCTCCTTTTTTTTTTCATTTTCCCCGCCTTCTTTGACTTTGGGTGGCTTTTTCTATGAAATTTCAATTGCATTTATTCGAATATATACACAAAATTTCCACTATACCATAAGAATCTCATCATTTTTCTTTCCCTTTTTTTTCAAATATTATTCAAGACAATTGCTCTAACTTCACTATTCACTACAAGGGTGAAAAATAAAATATGGAGACAATTGGCTTGTATTGAGGTAACCAAAGAAAAGGATAAGGCTCGAAGGGTTAAGAGGAAGGGCAATTGCAAATTTAAAGAAAACCAAGAAAAAGAAACGAAAACAAAGGGCCTAAAACTATAAAAATAAAAAAATAAAAAAATAGTCACCGAAATGAACGCCTTTATCTTTCCCTAGAGTGGCTCGGTCGCGATCTTAGATAGATTGGAGTCAAGTTCTCGATAAAAGTATGCAATGTCGAGGATCCATGCCGCTCAAAATAGATGTTGGGGCTTTTTGAAAGTCCTCACATGGGATTATCAAGTAAATACTACCCTTTTTAGGTTTCAAATTCACTAGAGAGAGCAACACCATCGTACCACCATCCATGAATTAAGGTCTTGTGCTCTCAAAAAGTTCTAACCACTACCTTAGAATATAGTAACCTAAAATCAACCATAAACATCTCAAAGCATGCAGACTTCTAACATCTAGGAATAAAAGCATTCAAAAGAGTGGGGTTTCAATGATATTGTTCTCAACTCAAGAGCAAAAGAAATAAATAAAAGAAAAGTTTGCCTTGATTCATACGTTTTTTTTTTTTTTTTGTTTTTTTTTTATATACACACCATCAAACTCAAACATCACTCATCAAATATCAACACTAAACATCAAGCAATTCTAACCCTCATGAAGTACACCCCAAAAATTAAACCTACCCTCTAGACACTTAGTCATTCACTACCCTTTTTTAAACATCCCCACCTTTTTAATACAAGTGAAAGCAACCCCCCCAAACTTATCAAAAACACCGTCCTCGGTGTGCCAAGCATATACATAGGGGGAGGGCGGGGAAAGATGATGAGGATCCTAATCCTCATCCACCGGTCATCGTCCGATAGTTGGGACGCGGGAGGACCATGGGGGGACCAACCCCCGTCAAATGTAGGATCGTCAAAAGGGTAGGAAGGATCGCCCCTTGGATCGGTCCCACCCGCACCGTGTAGTCATATGGTGGTGGACGAGGGGGTCAAAAGGGGTAGGTCGGTTGACCACTGTTCCACCCCGGAACCGGCCCATATTGGGGAGGCATGTTGGGGTAGTTGACAAATGGCTCAACTAGACCTTGCTCCACATGATAATGAAAAATTTTATTTTGTTGGAGCATGATAGTGTCAATGTCTTGTCTCATCCTTTGGTATTGGTCATTGAGGTGACCAAACCCTTGGGATTGAGACAATGCGAGGTTGGCTAGGTGAGCCTCTATTGAAGACATGTCAAAAGAGGACTCACCTTGGCCGGAGGAGGAGCCGGCACGGGAAGAAGAGGGACCGGCTCGGGAGGGAGGGGGTCGTGGAGGTGGACTATCATCACCACCTCCTTGGGGTACCTGCAGCCCTTGATCCCTAATGGTTCTAGCAATGTAATAGGGATTGGGCGCGTCTCTCGTAAGAGAAGTGATAGATGGGTTTGGAAGGCGACACCATGAGGTTTTCTCCGACCCTACTAAAAGGACGTAGGGACGGGTTTTATTGCCACCTTGGCGGATGAAATTCATCACCCGCAATTGCCAGATGTCAAGGAAGACATCCGTTGAAACAGGGGAGAGGGTGGCAAGCTCTTGACCAAGGCCCAAATGACGGGCAATAAGTGTAATCATGCCCCCCATAACAATACCGGATTGGTGTGGGGTGTCGTCCCGGTGTTGTATCATCCGAACCACAAATTGCTCGGCAAAGTTTATAGGGGGTGGATCTTGGTGCTCTTGGGTGCACAACCAAAGGGCCGGCATTTCATGTTCACTTGCCGCGCCTACTTCGGAACGGCCATAGACCGCGTATACCATCATGCGATGCACGTAGCGCATCACAAGATGGATAATGGAGGATGATTTCTCATGACTTCGGTCGAAGTAGTCTCGGGAACATGTAATGCGGGCCCAAAACCTCTCCAAGTTAAAATCGCCGAGAGTGTTTAAATCCGTTCCCGTAGGGGAATTAGGATCCCACCCAAAACAAGTATTTAAATCTTCAAATGACATATCGTAATCCGCATTGAAGAGACGGAAACGAATTAGGGTCTCGCCCGTCTCATCATCCGTGTCACGTGATAATGTACTTAAAAATTCACATACAAGTGAGGGGTAAGTGGGAGCGGATTTGTCTAAGAATGAAGTCCACCCAATTCGTGCGCACAACAAATGCACATCTTCATCAATGCCCAATGCAGTGCATGAGCGTTGATGGTAAAATTTTGTTGGTTTAAAATCGCGTTTGATGTGCGCCCGAAAAAGGCTTTTCTCGGCGGCGCTTGTAAGTGTGATATTGAATCTCCTCCATGGTTGGGAGGAGTCTTGTTGATGAGAGTTTGTGGTCGCATCTTGAGCTAAATTAGATTTACGGCTTTTAGACGGCCTTGACATTGTTATGAAAATCGAAAATCGTAAATTTTCGTTGAACTACAATGTCGAGGTTGTTTAATCACGTAAAGCTAATTCCCAAATTGCAATCACAAATTAACTCAACAAGTACAATGTCAAACTTACAAAGCTAAACAAAAACAAAACACTAATCTACAATTTCAACAAATCTCTAATACAAATTCCAACTAATCCACAAGCAAACCACACAAAACCAACAATTATTTCACAACTAAAAAGAAACTATAAAGAAAAACTAATCAAGGACTAATCCACAACTAATACCACAATCAAATCACCACAATCAAATCACAAACAATTATCTAATGTAGCACAATAATCTCAACTAATCAACTATCCTACACCACAATCAAGGGGAACAACAATAATGGGGAAAAACTAGATTATAACTAGGATATTGAGATAAAGAAATGAAAATAAGCAAGAGTTAGAGGAATTTGTTACCCAACAATGGAGAAATTCCTTGAAGCCTTGCAAAATCTTGTTCTTTTAGCCCAAAATGTGATGCTCTTCTACCCTTGAAGCTTCCTTGAGTGTTAATGGAGGAGAGAGAAAGTTTAGGTTTAAGGGTTTGTGAAAAAGGGGATTTTGTGAGTTAAAGAGTGAAATTTGTTGGGATTTTTGTAGAGAAGATGGAAAATGTGGTGATTTTGTGGTTTAAATGAGTGGATTTGATGGAAAAATGAGGATTTAAGAGTTTGAAATGTGAGGGTTTGAGGGTTTTTGAGTGAGAAATGAGTGAGAGAGTGAGGGAGATGAGTTGAGAATGTGAAGAAATGAAGGAGGGAGGAAGAAAGAAAGAGGCACGAGCCTCTTTTTTTTTTCGGCTGGAGTGCAGCGCCCGAGCGGGCACATGAGGGCCCGGGCGGGCGAGGCGACCAAATCCGGGCGAGCTATGTTTGTAGCCCGGTCGGTGCAGGATGCACGGGCCCGGTCTGGTCCCCCGGACGTGCACCATTTTTCAGAAAGAAGGCAGTAAGCCCCAAGAAGTTTCCCCCGGGCGAGCAGGTTAACAGCCCGGGCGGGCGACAGAGCTCGAGCGAGCCTGTTTTCGCTCGGGCGGGCAATTTAAATTCAGCACATGGGCAGTAAGCCCCAAAACTGATTTCCCGGGCGAGCTGGACCATAGCCCGGACGGGCTGATTGGCTCGGGCGGGTCTTCTTGAGCTCGGGCGAGCTCCTTTGATCCTTAGCCATTTTTTCTTTTTTTTTTCTTTTTTTTTTTTTTTTAGGAGTACCTACACCAATAAAAACAAGAGTCAGTGAGGAAAATTAAAAATAAAATAAAGTAGAAATAAATTGAGAAGGAAAAGAAAGTGATGAAAGGGGGAGAGTAGGAATTTGGGTTGCCTCCCAAAAAGCGCTTGTTTTTAAGGTCTTTAGCTTGACCATAGTGAAATGTGTGTTTTAAGTGGTAGGAAGGGGGGTGAAATCCCCAAGGATGGTAGTAGAGATTGCTCTAACAAAGACATCACCATAATATTTCTTCAATCGGTGCCCATTGACCTTGAATGGGCTTTGGCTTGGACAAGAGATGGTGACCGAGCCATAAGGAAAGACTTCCTTAACTTCATAAGGGCCACTCCATCTTGATTTGAGCTTTCCGGGGAAGAGCTTCAATCGTGAATTGTAGAGGAGGACTTGGTCACCAACATGGAACTCCTTCTTAACAATGTGCTTGTCATGCCAATCTTTGCTCCTAGCTTTGTATATGCTTGCACAATCATATGTGTCCATGCAGAGTTCTTCAAGCTCATTAAGGTCAAGGAGTCTTTTGTCACCCGCACTCTTCAAATCAAAGTTAAGGGCCTTGATTGCCCAATGAGTCTTGTGCTCAAGTTCCACCGGAAGGTGGCAAGACTTCCCATACACCAACACTACAAGAAAGGTTGAATTTAACGACGGCTAAAAGCCGTCGGCAATATTAGGAAAACCGTCGGTGAAACATCAACGACCGCTAGACCGTCGTTAACAGGCCGTCGGTGCGAGGGTGGTCGCTGAATTTAGAATCAACGACCGCTGAGCCGTCGGTGAGTAAAATACCGACGGCTTACTTGTAATCAGCGACCGTTCAAAAAAACCGACGCTGGCACCAAACCAACGACTGTTTTGAACAGTCGTTAAATCAACGACGGTTTGAAACCGTCGTTGATTTAGCGACAGTTTCAAACCGTCGCTATTATGTAAAAGCCGTCGTTGAAGAGGAATTCCTTGGGTCCATGGTATACCTTGCAACGACTGCCTAGCCGTCGTTGATTTAATGTTTAGCCGTCGTTGTTTTTTTGAAATAATATTATTTAGAATATTTTTGTTGTTACCAATAATTAAACCTGTACCAGCACAGCTGCATGCTTGTGGACCACACTAAAGCTGTTCCTCCATCGCATTCAATTACAAAAATATGCAATTTTGATATATATTACAATTTGCATTGATACTTGTATAATTACATGAAATAGATTACAATTATGTACACAAAATAGATCCCGATGTCGGGAAATAAAGTAGAATTCTGTGTTTACAAAAAATATATATCGACAAAGCTGGAAACTAATAAGCTAGATGCCGATAAATATAGACACTAAATGCATAAAAGTTAGTTACCAAGTTGCCGAAAGCAAAAACACTACACTGTCAAGGGTGTCTGTGTAGCACTACCGCCACCACCAAACCCTGGGTCATCGTCTGGTCTGCGATGTGGAGGGGGGCCTGGGTTGCAACCTGAGGACATGTGGCCGAAACTAGACATGTTCCTCATCATTTCCTCAACAATGGCCCGACTTGACGCTTCCACCCGTGCTGCGACCATTGCCTCCACCTCTTCCATCCGCGCAGCGACCTTTGCCTCCACCTCGCGCCTCAATCCGAGATAAAATGGACGGCTCATATGGTTGTGAAGAGCCGCTATCTCCCCGCCCGATGAAGAGTTGTAGTACAAATGATCTCCCCGACCCAACCCCCGAACTTTTCCTCGGTTCCTCCCCCCCCAACCGTCTCCCAATACAACGGATCGGGGTTCGGCCGTGACCCCCGAGTGGTACAATGATTCAAATTCTTCTTGTACGTCTCCTGCATTTGGTTAAATATACTCAAATTCAAGTAAAATAAAGTGGGTAAAAAGGCCTATATTGGCCTACATTTGGTTCTAACTTTCCTACTTTGTGTATTTTCAATCAAAACAACTTATAAATACACTAAACTAACTACATATATGATGTTTGAGGTGGTTATAACTTAAACTAGCATCAAATTACTCGTATTCATTCAATTTCAAGTAAAAAGGCCTAAAAAGGCCTATATTGGCCTACATTTGGTTCTAACTTTCCTACTTTGTGTATTTTCAATCAAAACAACTTATAAATACACTAAACTAACTACATATATGATGTTTGAGGTGGTTATAACTTAAACTAGCATCAAATTACTCGTATTCATTCAATTTCAAGTAAAAAGGCCTAAAAAGGCCTATATTGGCCTACATTTGGTTCTAACTTAAACTACCATCAAACTTTTCAATCATATTTGCCTATAAATATATGTTTAGAAGTATGTACCGAGATTTGCTTTGATTTCTTGTTTGCTGGAATTTCTCCTTTTCCAGGAACAGTCTTGAAATGAGTCTTCAAGAACAACTCGGGAGCAGTAGGGAGTACTCCTCCTCTACTCTTTGCCTGTAGACATTGTTGAATTAACAAAGGCTTTATGGAACATATTCATGTAAATTACACTAAGTAGTAGATATGAAACATATTTACCATCTTCCTAGCATGCTGTGCCGCCGAAATAGAACCCTGAAAGTGTGACGGCTCAATTGGATTAGACAGGGGAGCCACCTCTTCGGTTCTTCTTCGCCCTGTTCGCATTTTTCCCGAAATGTTGGGTCTTCACTTCTCTTCTTCATGTCTTCGTATATCGTCTCCCCCAACCATTTTGGCCTTTCTTTGGCTTTCTTAACCACCCAAGATCGCAAGTCTCGCAGACGAGTTGATGCTTTTTTCTTGTAATCCTTCCTCACTAGGCCTTCTAACTCAGGAGCCCATTCGTAAATACCCTTTAGTCAAACATTAAACAAAGATATTAATAAAGTAATATAATCAATTTCATTTTTCATAATTCGATTCATACATACTGTGAAAATGTTCCACCAATGCGTCTTTGTTGCATCATCGACCTCACCGTAATTGAACCATGGTTGTCGAAAATGGCCCTGGAAAATGTCGATGATGGACCCACTAACCTTGTTATCATCAAACCTGAATTGAAAACCAAACAAACACGTGAATTGTGAATATCATTGCATACAAATATCATGAAATGAAGGCTTACTAACTTACCACAATCCAGTAGAGGCTTAAAACCTTTCTTGGTGCACGGTTCGAACCTTCACCTTCCTCCGTATGAGTCATCGGAGTCTCCAGACGTGCTCACCAATGTCACGTGCCTCGTGAATCATCTCCCCGTGTGTCTCGACATAGGGTTCCCGCTTCCTTGTACATCCGGTGACCGAAAAAGCTCCTCGCAGTCAAAGTCCCACGACCTTGGCTTCCACCTAAGCCACCTCGACCTCCGCGGCCCTTAGGATTAGACATGATTACCTAAAATGCAAGAAAGTAGAAACGCGTAAGATACTTCTTTCAAGGGTGAAAAACATTTTTCCCGCCCCCGCCGGCTCGCCCCCGCTGGCCTCCCCCCCCCCGCCCCCGCCCCCGCCTCCCCTCCCCCCGCCGGCCTACCCCCTCCCCCCCCCCGCCCCCGCTGGCCTCCCCCCGCTGGCCACCCCCGCTGGCCTCCCCCCTCCCCCCGCCCCCGCCCCTGCTGGCCTCCCCCCCCTCCCCTACTGGCCTCCCCCTCCCCCCGCCCCCGCCTCCCCTCCCCCCCCGCCGGCCTCCCCCTCCCCCTCCCTCCCTCCCCGCCCTGCCCCCGCCGGCCTCCCCCCCTCCCCCTGCTGGCCTCCCCCTCCCCCTGCCCCCGCCCTGGCCTCCCCCTCCCCCCCTGCCCGACCCTGCCGGCCTCCCCCTCCCCTCCCCCCCGCCCCGTCCTCCCCCTGCTGGCCACCCCCTGCCCTCTCCCCCGCTGGCCTCCCCCCGGCGGCTCGCCCCCGCTGGCCTCCCCCCCTCCCGATGGCCTCCCCCCCCGCTGCCCTCCCCCCCTCCCCCCGCCCTTTGCCCCGCCCCGATGGCCTCCCCCTGCGGCCCTTAGGATTAGACATTATATTTCATGATGAAAAACTTACACAAAAATTAAAATTTAGAATGTACATGAACGAAAACAATATAAATTGAAGACAAAATATGGTAAAAAATTGCTACTAACCTTACAATTAAGCCAAAGAGAAACACCAAAGTGCTACGTAATCCTACATCATGTAGAAAATCAATTATTCAACGGCACCTTTAAGCGTCAATTTCTACTAAACGAGCAACTCCAATAATAAGTAACTAAAATGAACTATGAACTTTGATTAAAGAAATCACTAAAATCTTTGATTAAGCGTCAATTTCTACTAAACGAGCAACACCAAATCACTAAAATCTGACTATGAAATTATATGAAAAAATAATAAGTAGTATGAACTTTGATTAAAGAAATGATTTAATATAAGATCAAACACTTAAATGAAGAAATATACATAAAATAAAGCAAGACTAACAAAATGTGAGTAAAAACCTGACAAAAACAAGATTGGCATTTTTAGGAGAAATAACAAGAATTAGCAAAAACCAAATTTTCTGGGTTTAGTTTCATGAGTACACAAATTATTAAAAAAAAAAAAAAAAGATATTGGCACTGCTTACCACCGGCGAAATGTAGGTCCGGCAAGAGTCGATGCAACTTCGTCGCCCAAGGTCGTCGCCTGAAGTTCACTTCTCTCACGAGTAACAAAACCCAATTGTTAGGGTTCATGAGTACAAAAATTTTTAAAAAAAGGAGAAAGTAAAGCTTACCGGCGAAGTGAGGTGGAGGTGGGTTTTCGTCGCCGGTGGGCCGGAGGAAGGAGGAAAGGCAGGTGGAGGTGGTTCCGTCGCTGCTGTGCTCGCCCAAAGTCTTTCCCTCCTTTTTTTTTTTGTTGAAAATAAAACCCGATGAAACACCAGATTCAATTAACCCCCCCCTTCTGCAATCAACGACCGTTTCTAACCGTCGCCCAAGAAAAAAAACATTCTGGTTTAATTCCGCAAATACAACGACCGCTTTTAGCCGTCGTTACTTATCAACGACAGCTACACCGTCGTTATATGATATAAAAGCAGACGGTAATCAACGACGGCTTAAAGCCGTCGCTCAATATGGATTTACCGACGGTTTTCCTAGCCGTCGCTGATAGGCCGTCGTTATTTTGTGATTTTCTTGTAGTGCAACTTGTATGGAGTGGTGCCAATGGGAGGCTTGAAGGCGGTTCGATAGGCCCATAGTGCATCATCAAGCTTGAGTGACCAATCCTTTCTATTCCTATCCACGGTCTTTTCTAGGATCAACTTGATCTCTCTATTTGACACTTCGGCTTGCCCACTTGTTTGAGGGTGATAAGAGAGACCAACCCTATGCTGAACACCATATTTAGCTAAGAGAGCTTGGAATGACTTCTTAGCAAAATGGGAACCCCCATCACTTATAATGGCCTTGGGCACGCCAAATCGTGGAAAAATAGTCTTTTTGAACAACTTAGTCACGACCTTTGAATCATTGGTTGGGCTTGCAAGACATTCAACCCATTTAGAGACATAATCCACCGCAAGAAGAATGTAGAGGTTGCCACAAGAGGAGGGAAAGGGTCCCATAAAGTCAATTGCCCACATATCAAATACCTCAAGCTCTTGGATCGAATTTTGAGGCATTTCATCCCTCTTGGAAATATTCCCGGTTCTTTGACAACGATCACAAGTTTTGACAAAAGCCCATGAATCCTTGAAGAGAGTGGGCCAAATCAAACCACTTTGAAGAACCTTGGCGGCGGTCTTGTTTGATCCCATGTGTCCTCCACAAGGGGAAGAATGACACATCTCAAGAACTCCTTTCATCTCTTCATTAGGAACACACCTCCTATATAAGCCATCGGAACACCTCTTGTAAAGCAAGGGCTCATCCTATATGTAGTACCTTGAATCATGCTTGAGCTTGCGCCTTTGTTGTGGTGTAAATTCGGGGGGAATTGCACCACAAGCTAAGAAATTCACAATATCGGCGAACCAAGGGAGGTCCTTGCTCTCAATAGCATATAGGGCATCATCACGGAGATCTTCATTGATGGGAGCATCATCCATACCGAGCTCCATAGGTTCCAACCTAGAGAGGTGATCCGCAACAACATTCTCACATCCTTTCTTGTCCCTCACCTCTATGTCAAACTCTTGGAGGAGCAAAACCCATCGAATCAACCTTGGTTTGGCGTCTTTCTTGGACATTAAGTATTTGAGTGCCGAATGATCGGTGTACACAATAGTCTTGGACCCAACAAGGTATGATCTAAACTTCTCAAAGCATATACAACCGCCAATAACTCTTTCTCGGTGGTTGTATAGTTGCGTTAACGCATCATTGAGGGTCTTGCTAGCATAGTATATCACATGAGTTTTCCCTTCTTTCTTTTGACCAAGTACCGCTCCAATAGCATTGTCACTTGCATCACACATAAGCTCAAAAGGAAGTGTCCAATCCGGTGGTTGGACAATTGGAGCGGAGGTGAGAGCTTCTTTAATCCTACAAAAAGCATCTAGGCACACATCATCAAATACAAACTCACTCTCCTTTTGGAGAAGAGTGGTGAGAGGTTTGGTGATTTTAGAGAAATCTTTAATAAACCTCCGGTAGAAACCGGCGTGGCCTAGAAAAGATCTCACCCCCTTAACCGTAGTTGGAGGTGGAAGTCTTTCAATCACCTCAACCTTAGCCTTATCCACTTTAATTCCTTGGGATGACACTTTATGCCCAAGAACAATGCCTTTTTGAACCATAAAGTGACATTTTTCCCAATTAAGGTCAAGGTTGGATTTCTCACATCTCTCCAAACATTGAGTGAGGTTAGATAAGCAAGCATCAAATGAAGAACCACATACGGAAAAATCATCCATAAAAACTTCCATGGTATCTTCAATCATGTCGGCAAAGATTGCCATCATACAACGTTGGAAAGTTGTCGGTGCATTACATAGCCCAAATGGCAGCCTACGATAAACATAGGTACCATAAGGGCAAGTGAAAGTCGTTTTTTCTTGATCCTCCGGGTGAATGGGGATTTGAAAGAACCCGGAGTAACCATCAAGATAACAAAAATAGTTATGCACCGCTAATCTTTCCAACATTTGATCAATGAAAGGCAATGGAAAATGATCCTTTCGGGTGGAGACATTTAGTTTTCGATAATCAATGCACATTCTCCACCCCGTAACGGTCCTAGTGGGGATGAGTTCGCCTACATCATTGCGAATCACCGTCATCCCCCCCTTCTTAGGGACTACTTGCACCGGGGATACCCACTTACTATCCGAAATGGGATAGATGATCCCCGAAGCAAGTAGTTTAAGGACCTCATTTTTTTACAACTTCCATCATGGAAGGATTCAATTTCCTTTGCCTTTCTCTTGAAGGTTTAGCATCATCCTCCAAGAGAATACGATGCATACAAAGAGTTGGGCTAATCCCCTTCAAATCATCAATTGTATAGCCTAACACACTCTTATACAATCGCAACACATCAAGCAATTTGGAGATTTGTTCTTGGCTCAATTCGGCATTTACAATTACGGGATATGTAGAGGAAGGGCCAAGAAAAACATACTTAAGGTTCGAAGGTAGAGGTTTTAATTCTACCTCCGGAGCTTTAGTATCACTTTTTAAAAATTTTGCTTCGTCCTCATCAATAGCCAAGAACACATCTTCAAATGGTTCAAGAGTTGGGGTGGAGTCAAGTAGCTCAACTATTGACTTCACCTCATCACTTCCACAATCATCATCAACCAATGCAAGAGCAAGAAAATCATTATCATAAGCATGCATGGGTTGGGGAACATCATAATCAATTATTTCAACTCTAAAACAATCATCCGTAAATGGTGGACATTTCATGATTTGTGAGAGATTGAATTCAATCTTATCATCTCCTACTCTCAATGTTAGCTTGCCATTTTTAACATCAATAATTGCCCCCGCCGTAGCTAAGAATGGTCTACCTAGGATGATTGGAACATTTGGATCTTCATCCATTTCAAGCACCACAAAGTCCACGGGAATGTAGAACTTTCCCACCCTAAGGGGGACATCTTCTAACTTTCCTATGGGCATCTTAACCGATCTATCGGCTAATTGAAGTGAAATGTGAGTGGGCTTCAACTCTCCTAGGTTCAATCTTTTGCAAACGGAGTGTGGCATCAAGCTAACACTAGCTCCTAAGTCACATAAAGCTCGGTCAATGGTCATGTCACCTATAGCACATGGTATATTGAAACTACCGGGGTCCTTCAACTTAGTGGGAAACTTGTTTTGAATTATAGCACTACAACTCTCGGTCAAGCTAATAGTGTCCACACTATTTAGGTCCCTTTTCTTGGATATGATCTCTTTTAAGAACTTAGCATAAGTTGGCATTTGTTTTAGTGCTTCGGTGAATGGGATATTGACATGGAGCTTTTTCAAGACTTCAAGGAACTTAGCAAATTGGTCATCAAGCTTAGAAGAAGCAAACCTACTTGGGTATGGAAGCTTTGCTACATAAGGAGGTGGGGTGCTTGTGACTAGCCCATCATCTTTGGCTTTTGGTGGTGGGGTAGGAGGGTCATCATCTCTCTCATCCTCATCATCAATCAATTCATTTGTCAATTGTTTTTCATCTTTCTTTGCCTTACTCCCATTTACACTCACATCCCCCAATTGTCTACCACTCCTAGTGATTATAGCATGAGCTTGTTCATTAGGATTTACACCTTGACTAGGGAGTTGGGTAGTGGAATTTCCTTTCATAGAACCCGCCATTTGAGCTAATTGAGTCTCAAGCATTTTATTGTGAACTTGCATTTGCTTTATGCTCTCTCTCAACTCACTAGTCTCTTTAGCTTGATTAGTCATAAACGTTTGCATCATACTCTCTAGACTAGTGGTGGTGGTGGGCGGTCCTAATTGAAGAGGTGCTTGTTGAGGGGAGTTGTAGTTAGGCCTTTGGTTTCCTTGAAACCCCGGGGGAGGTCTAGCATTTGAATATTGGCCTTGATTAGGATACGAACCACGGTATTGACCTTGGTTGTATCCATGTTGGCCTTGACCTTGACTTTGATTAATATTTTGACCCACATTTTGAAATCCATTTTGATTAGAGCTTTGGCCTTGGTTCTTCCACCCAAAATTCGGGTTATGACGCCAACCCGGATTAAAGGTGTTAGAATAGGGGTCGAATTTTTGATTTAGGGCATTGACTTGTTCCATGGAGGAAGGAGAAGTGATGTTAGAGTCTACAAAGTTGTATTGGGAAGAATAATGGTCATATGTTCCACAAGTATCACAAAACAATAAATGCATGGGCATGTTAGTATGACCGGAATGGGGAGTGTTCCCATAACTATTCACATGAGACATGTTAGGAGGGGGACATGGGTTGGGGTTTTGGGAATGACCAAGCATGGAGACATTAGATGAGGAGGGGGATATAGTAGATGATTTCAATTGATTAACTAAAGCATCAACTTTAGAAGTAAGTAAATCAATGCTATCAACTTCATACCTTCCATCTCTCTTGGAGGTTGAAGCGCGCTCCCCTTTGTTCCAATCTCGATCATTTTGAACCACATGTTCAATTGCTCGAAGATCTTCATCCGCCCCCTTCATCATTATGGGTCCACCCGCTCCCGCGTTTAGACTCATCTTGTTGTGAGAAGAAAGTCCATTGTAGAAACAATGGAGTTGCATCTCCTTCCCCATGTCATGATGTGGACACTCCCTCAAGAGGCTTTTGAATCTTTCCCATGCTTCATTTAGACTCTCACCTTCTTTATCATTGAATGTCACAATCTTAGCTCTCATTTCGGCCGTCTTTTTTCAAAGAATAAAATTGGCCCAAGAAAGCTTTGGTGACTTCTTCCCATGTGGTGAGTGAGTTAGGAGGTAAATCCATGAGCCAACGTGATCCTTCATCTCTTAAGGAGAACTTGAACATGCTTAGGCGGATGTAAGCTTGTGTGACTCCATTGTGCTTCACCGTCGAGCAAAGTTCAGTAAACCTCCTTAGATGTTCTCGAGGGCATTCATGGCAACTACCCCCAAATTGATTGTTTGATATAAGTTGAATGAAAGCCGATTTGAACTCAAAATCATTTGCTTGTGTGGTGGGTGCAACAATGGCACTTGTTGGAGTATATGCCATAGGAGCACCATAGTCTCTCAAACTTCGGTGGTTTACTTCCCCCATTTCTTGCTCAAATTCCTCAAATTCCTCGGAACTAGAGGAACTTGTAGAACTTCGAGGACTTTCAATGGTGGAGGTAGGATGTGGTTGCTCTTGCACTCTCTCGCCTCTCAACCCTCTTCTTATAGCTTTTACGGTTCTCTCTAGTTCCATATCAAATGGAATAAGGGGCAAGGCACGATTGCTTCTTGGCATACAAGACAACAAGGCTCAAGAGGGGTACTCAAACAACTAAGCAAGCAAAGGACACCAACACACAAACAACAAAAGAACAAGAAAAGAAAAAAAATAAAGACTTAGACTCACAAACAAAACTACTACTCAATGAAAATACACCGATCCCCGGCAATGGCGCCAATTTGAACAATGGGAAAAATAGGTCGTTACTAACTCCCCTAATGTCAAAAAAAAAAAAACCTAACTATCCACCTAAACTAGTCAAGTGGTAAGTAAGGGTCGAACCACAAGGATCGGAGGTCTCACCAAGGTAGAGTCGCTACAAGTAAGCTAAGTCGAAGAAATGGTCAAGTTTTGGTTGAATTAAATGATTAAAACTATTGGAATCAAATTAGGAAATGTACTAGGAATGGGAAATCACCACAATCATAGCTCACATCCAACAATCAAGTAGAGAAAAGGGGTTGACAAGCATTGGGGATATGCAAAGGGAATAAACAAACCTAAACACCTCTAAAATCGTTGTTAGGGAGTTTAGAGTCCTAATTATGGTAACAAAACCTATATTTCGAGGTGTTATCACCTAACTAGGCCAAGTTAAGGATTGAAATCAAACCTAAGTTAATACGAACCAACAAGTGATGTGTAACAACTAATCAATCAATCATGAAGGTCAACCACATAAAAGTAAACCATTAAATGGGCAACAAAGGATCAAAAGATGATGGAGCTCACATCAACTAAGTCACCAATCAACATCAAAGATTGAAATTGCACAAATCCTAAACAAAACCAACCCAATGAACTCTACTCATGAAAATAGGATGCAAACAATGATTGGGCTACTCCCAATCCTAGTTAATGAACTACTCACTACCCATTATACTACCAAACATCTTAAACATGGAAATCTAGCTATTAAATCACCAATCTAAAAATAGCAAAAACCAAAAATCAATACTTTAGAGTAAAAACAAAGCCAAATCTAGTGAGCAAACAAGAAGAATCTAGGTAAAGATGAAAACTTTAATCTAGATTAATTACTAAGCATGAAGATTAAACAATGAAAACATGAAGCTAACAAAGTAGGAATGCAATAAAAACAATGAGAAAGAAAGAAAGGATTGAGAGGATTACTAAGGAAACAAGAAACTTCAAAGAAATTGTCACTTTTTCATTGATTTTCAATCTCCAAATTACACCTCTTGAGCCAAGTTTTCTCTCTCCTACACTAGTAAGCAAGATTAGGGTTCTAAAAAATCTGGGATCCTTTCCAAAATAGGGTAGAGGAGTATTTATACCCCCTATAATTACACAAGTCGTAAAAGAAAAGAAATCCGGAAAAAGCCCAGCGAACAGAGGCACGGGCGGGCTAAAACGGGCCCGGGCGGGCTAGTAAGAGGAGCCCGGGCGGGCTCATGGGTGGCCCGGGCGGTGCAGGGTAGATGGGCCCGGTCTGGTACCCCGGCGTGCATTAAATTTCCAGGCGGGGAGGCGAGAAAGTTTGGCCGGCCGATGGGCCGGGCGGGCGGTCACATAGCCGGGCGGGCGACTTGGCCGGGCGGCGGTTACATAGCCGGGCGGGCTCATTTGCTCGGGCGGGCTTTCTGGAGCTCGGGCGGGTGTCTTTGCTCGGGTGGTCCTTGAGCTTCCCGGGTAAACTCTTGCTTCCCCTTTTTGCTCCCCTCTTAGCTTGTAGAAGCTTGAGTTCCTACACATCAAAGATCAAATAGAAGAGTAGGGGAGGGGGATGCAAATACATGTACACACGTGCTAAGAGAGAGTTAGGTAGAAAAAAAAAAGGCAAAATTAAGAGAAAAAGAATCTAAAGTAGGAAATAAGTCAAGTAAAATAGCCTTAATACTACCCTAGGAGTGAGATAAATCTCACTCATCATTATGACTATGTTGCCTATCAGAAAAATTATCCCCATAAAAATAATAATATGACTCCATGATATATACGAAAAAAGAAAAAAATATATATATATTCACAAAGGAAAGGAAAATATATATATATATATATATATATATATATATATATATATATATATATATATATATATACAGTCTAGTCTCACCAAAAATAAAAATAAAATAAAACAAACTATCTCCCCGGCAACGGCGCCAAAATATGATAGGCGTGTCGCGCACCTAACAAAAATAAATAACCTAACTAATCCTCCTAACTATGTAGTAGGGTAAATTAGAGTCGATCCCACAGAGAGAAAGTTGTTCTATGATTAGCCCTTATATAATGGTAAGACTAAAGGAGTTTAATATCGAATGATGGTCGAATCAACTATACTAATCAATATATAAATAAAAAATTATAGAGTTAAGTATCCCCACTAGCATGAATTAATACAATAATAATTCCTACCCAAACTAATCATTTAAATGCTCACAAGGAAAAGTACACCCTATAAAATACCATAAACCTCTCCCGAGTATCTATGGCTTCTCTAATATGCACTCAAGCCTACTCCCGTGGAATCATGCAAATTAAAGACATTAAATGCGACACTCTAACTTCCTAACAATCCATTCTACCTACTCCCGTGGAGAATTTCATATCCTTAATTGAAATACCCAAATCCGTCAAAACCCAACTCCCGTTGTGATCAAGTCAATGGAATAATAACAATACTAATTATCCCTAATCTAGTATTGGAATATGCACAATCAATTAAGCAAGCACAATTAAACAATTAATTTGGGAATTTCAAGGCATAATCATGAATCAATTCATACTAGGGTTCAACTTAACAATAGATAAAAGAACTACTCAAGCATAATTGAAATACATAAAGAAACTAGAGAAGAATAATTACAATTCATAATAATTAACAAAGAGAAAAGAAAGAGAAAATAAATACTTGAATTAATGGAAGAAAGGTTGAGTCTTGGAGAACAATGAAGATCCACAAATTTCTCTCTCTAAAAACCCTAAAAATTGTATACAATAAAACTCTCCCCGTCATTAAACAAATAAAAGTGTATTTATATATCCTAAAATAACAAAACTGACGAAGTAAGACGCGCAACGGAGCAGACCAACACGGACGTGTCAATAATGACACGAACGTGTTGACCTGCTACTACATAAATATCCTACGACAGAAAAGCTACTGCCTCGAAAAAATCAGAGTGACACGGACGTGTTGTCCTGTAATCGTCAGATTATCCAGCTCAATTTCGAACAGCAATAACTTTTGATCCAGAGCTTTGTTTGGTGCATGTAATATATCGTTGGAAAGCTCTTCAAGTCTATTTTCCAACCCAATTAAAATCACCTCAGTATCGTTTTTGTGTCAAAAGTTATAGGTAAAATGGTGCAGAGGTGTCATATTTCGCACAAGTACACAAAGTCCTTTGTATCTTCTTCAATTCCAATCCATTTTGAGCACATGATATGTCGTTTTGAAGGTCATACAAGTGCCTTGATCATCGTGTCCTTAAAAAGGAGTCCAAATTACCTGAGATTACATCAAAAGACCAAACAACCCGTGAAAGCACCGTAGCTTATAAAAAGGGACCTAAATATGCATAAATACAATGAAAATGCTCTAATACTACATGAAAATGCACCCTAATATGCAACTAAATGATGTTATAATATGCACTTATCACATCACAAATAACCAAGGGACATTCCATTTCCGAGTGAGATTATACAATTACAACATTCAAACCGATGTAAAATCCAATGAAATTAGTCGACTCCGATAACACTTGCTCAAAAAACACATAGATTTCGATCAAAATCAGCCACTAACTACACTGAATACTAACAACACAACCTTGCTCAATTGCATCACCAATCGAATATGACAAAAATTCCGACTCAAATTAAACAACGACATCCAAGTGTTACTAACAACACAACACAACATTGTTCACTCGCACCTAAAATTCAATCAAATAACTTGCGACGAAATTGAAGCAGAAATCACAGTCATAGAATTTTGAATTAGATATAAAAAAAACACATATCAAAGTGAATCATAAATCACAGAAAAAAATTAGCATATGAAGAAATTAGGTATTTACCTTTAAGAAACTTGCGAAGAAATTACAGACCTAGAAATTGCGATTTCGAACCTTTCATGAATTAGCTGGAAATTTCAATGCATCTTCGAGTGTTGATTTCGCTTTGATGTGATGTAAATTTGATCAAATCTGTCGAAAAATTCCAATTTGGCGTTGAATTGGCGAAAATTCTAGAAAAAAATTGAGAAAGAGAAAGAAAATAAATGGAAGAATGTTAGAGGTGAATTTGGCGTTGAGTTAGGCGATAATTTCATATCAGTAAAAATCTTAGGGTGAGTTTTTGTTTTTTTTTTTACGGGAGGGGTGAGTTTGCATAGGAAGAAAAGGTTAGAAAAATCAATATTAGTAAAAAAAAAAGTTTTAATGCATCTTTTTGGCCTATATTATTGCTTCATTGTCTTAATATATGTTGAGACGATTCAACATATATTCGTCTCAAATTACCAATGGAATAAAAAATTCGTCTCAAATTAGTAACAAAAGACAAAATCCGTCTCAAATTAGTAATGGAAAAAAAAAATCATCCTCTCAAATCAGTAATGGTAAAAAAATTCCGTCTCAAATTAGTAATGGAAAAAATCCGTCTCAAATTAGTGACGGAAAAAAAAATCGTCTCAAATTAGAGACCAAAAATACAATTCCATCTCAATTCTTATTTTGAGACGATTTATCTAAAATTCGTCACAAATTTGAGACGTAATTAAAATCCGTCTCAAACTCCGTCTCTAATATCACATTATTTTGTAGTGATTAGATAACTTTTCAAGGAGTTATTATATAGTTGTTGGATTTTTTAAAATTTTAGCATGCTATTAGATCGGATGATTTTAATCCTTGATCCACCTCCAATTGCTGAAGAGTGAGAGGAGGGTAAATTATGCATGGAATAACAAAGCTGCATTCAGAAATTCCATGTGAGGTTTTCTAATCCTAGGATTTCATTGTGAAAAAGTTCCCCAAAAAAAAAAGATAAAAAAACAACGACAACTAACATCAATGAAGTAATGAAGTATGAACATCTCCATATCAAAGAATGACATGAAAAGCTACATCAAGTATATGAATTGTGAGAATGGTGAAGAGCATAATTCACCATATTCAAAGAATTAAAACGAAGGATATAATGAAGGCCCTATGCTTAAAATTTAGGGAACTGAACTCTAGAGGCACAGTTTCCACGAGGAAGCACAGGACATTTGATAAGGTCCTTTCCATTAGTATCTACACAAATATAGACTTGGTAAAGCTGGCTATTGCCGTCGGAATCATGGTTGCACTCGATCCAAGGGTAAAACCCGATCTTCTTCTTGATGGCCTCTTTCATGTCTTCAACGTTGTAAAACTCGTCGTTGGGTTCGATCTCTTCGTCCCTGAGGGCTTGGAGGAGGTTGGTCTTCTCCTTGAGGTCTAGGCCAGCTTGGAAGTAGTCTTGTTGGTTAGAGAAGAATGAGCATGTTCCATGTTTGTTCCACTCATGTGCCCAAAACTTGGGTCCTATGCTTGGGCATGCCAGTGATGGCCATTCTGTTTCTAGCCTGCTCTCCAACTCATCTAACTGCGTGGTTATAGAATGAAGGAGAAGTTTTAATTCGGGAGAAAAGATGAAGATGGAAAAGCTCACCACTTGAGCCAATCCCAATTCGTTCGTTATAATAAATCACTCGGACTTAATAATATTCAAGATCCAGTAAAACTAACCTGAGATTCATCGAAGGGTTTACTGCTGTCACAATTGGAAGGGTAACCACCATCATAGTAATTTGGCCAAAGGCCATGGATAGAGAAATCTGTTGATGGCTTCCCATTATCTGGGAAACAACAACTCCGCCCTTTTGCGTCACAATATGCTCCTGGCCACTGCATTGTAACAAAAATTAACCGATTAGTACTTCTATAGAAATTACATAGGTGTTACATACAGGTACAAATTCCCTAAACACAAGATTCGTCATATAATATATATTAAAACATAAGAATTTTTTTAATACACTTATTAAATGATATATGCAGCCCTAACCCATAACCCTTCGGGCTGCATATAAGAAGCTAAAAATAGAAATATGAAGCAACAAATAAGCATTAAAGACATTGATTGACACTTGATCATGTCATAAATTCCTAAATTAATACTATTACTTCCTCGTTTTTTTTTAGTTGCAAATGACTTTCCAAGGGAAATAATTAATTAGTTACTAACACTTTCTACTTTCTTTTCTTTCTTTCTATCTCTCTCCAATCACATGGGGCCCTCTCTTTTTTTTCCTCTCTACCTCTCCTACCCAAATTTTGCAGTTGGAGTTGATGGAAAAAAAGTGATTGCAACTAAAAAAACGGAGGAAGTATATGAAATGTATTTAATCTTTATTTGCAATCCTAGGGACTGCATATATCAAAACCCTTTAAGTTTGTCCACACCTAGTTTTACTGTATCTACATTCGATCAATAAATCTAAATTACCTTGAAAAATCCCTTTTCATATGGTTGTTTCCCATAGTCATACGTCAAGATTTATAGTTCAAATACTTTGTTCATTCTAGGTTTGTGTGTGTTAAGTTGAAAGCAGGAGAAAGGAGAAGAAAAGGGAGGAGATCATAGTTATAATAAAAGTTTTTTTTATAGTATCCTGTAATATAACTAGAGCAATTTCTCCTATATCTAGGAGCCCTACTCGGAGAATAATTCCACGCGCAACTTAATTATCTTATAGAGAACAAATGATAAGGAGGTGGCTAAAGAAGTATAACAAGTTTTTGGCACTAAAAACAAAAAATTGAGAAAGATGATAGAATGACAAGTGTTAATGACCTATATGAAAGGAGAGAGAAAGAGATAAAACAAACTTAAATAACGTTAAAATGCAAGGGTTAACGTGGTAACCGTGAAACAATCATCATTTAATAAGTGTGAAACTTATTGAAAACAGATGGAGTAAAAAAAATTAGGAGGGGGGATATAAATCACCTGTTGCACAAAGTAGAAAAAGTCAAAACCAGAACGACTTTGGTGCTCATGTTTTTTGGTCTTAGAGAAAGCTTCCTCAGCTAAACAAAGCACAACTAAAAGCTTGACGATCATTGACACTTTCCCCATGATTTCTTTGTATCTTTTGTCTTGAAACTGATATATAATGCGAGTTATGTTAAGTTGATAAAACTCAGAGTTATATAAAGAGTTAAAAGACTCCAAACTGAAAATTTATAATTGAGTTTACGTCACGGAATATCCCACTTGAAGTAGCTTGGCATATCCCCAAAGAGCTTTGGTGCACGTCATTTTGCCAACTTTACAAATGTTTATTACAAGTTTGCGTGTTAATGCTTGATAAGTTTATATTCTTTAAATAATTCAGCCATTTAAAAAAGACCATTCCTATATATAATTGGTCGCCTCTAATAATAATGTTTGATAATCTATATTTCTTTCCTCTGCTATTTGATTAATTTCAATTATGTATGAGGATGAAGGGTGGTCTAATTAGTGCCGTGATCAATGCGATCAGATCAATCACAGATGATTTTAATCAAGTTAAGAAATACAATGTCATTAACAAGCACGTTTATGAAGTTTCCTACTATATTACAAATCATGCATCATTTGCACCAAGAAAAACAAATTGGTCTTACGAGATAATTGAACTTTTAACTTGTATCCGATCTTGATGGATATGGACAGGTCAACTTCAATAATAAAATGGACAAATATGTTATATTTTGAGAAAAATTATATTTTTTTTTGAAAGAGAGAATAATTATATTGTTATTAGAAAAAATATGTATACTCCCCAATAATTAATTTAGAATAAATCATAACTATTTGATCGAGGGCCATTTTAAAATAGTGAGTTGAAATAGCATGCATTACCATCAGTTTCTATGTTATTTATGTACATCTCCACTATGCCACAAAATAGGTTTTGGTTGAAGTTACCATTACAGTGATATGAGCAAATTGAAGTTTTAACTCACTATATCCTTATAAATCTTGGACGTTCTAAACATAATATTGTGTCAATCTTCATAAAATTGGAGACTAGGAGTAGCTTATTGAAACGAAGACTCATCAGTCATCACCCTTTCACAAATATACCCATCATGTCTTACTTTGCTTTTGCAAAAATTTACACGATAATGTGTAGGGATGTCATTAGTGTTAGAGAAAATACAAATGAACAAAGGGTCACAAGATGAACAATCTTCTAGGCGTGGATCACTTTCCCAAAAGTAATATTCCGACCCTAATCGTAAAGCACGGGTTCACGGAATTCACCTTCGAGATACAAAGAAGAGAACAATAGTGGTCACGCTTACTATGAACACTATTCAATGAAAACGAGTTTGTGATATTTTGTAGAGATGAAGAATTTCAGAATTAGATCTTTAGAGTTTGTATGCAAAAGAGAGAAGTAGTTTTCTCAACCCTTTCATCATATGAAAGATCTCATATTTATAACAATGATATACTGTTTCAGAAAATCCGAAACGATACATTGACAAACCGTCAAAACACGCAAATTAACGCAAATGTCAGAGACATGCATCGTCGCGAGCCGCGATCAGCATCGCGAGTCGCGAGTTGAGCACCGTC
The DNA here is from genome assembly GCA_947648045.1 of Beta corolliflora. Taxonomy (NCBI): domain Eukaryota; kingdom Viridiplantae; phylum Streptophyta; class Magnoliopsida; order Caryophyllales; family Amaranthaceae; genus Beta; species Beta corolliflora. Next base: position 91,535 of record CANSZD010000659.1, on the reverse strand, counting down.
GCGAGGTGCGACCATGGTCGCGAGTCGCGACCAGTCCTGCTGCTGGGTGCGAGCTTGGGGTGTGAGCAAACCAAGCCATGCAATTCAACATTCTTCGCAAACACGACTAACATATAGCATATTATATTACATATATTGTGTGAGTAACAACACCATTACCAAGTGACTCAAACAATATATCATGAAATTAACTAACCTTATACTCTAAATCTCCAACAATCCTCCCCCGTTTAGAGTATACAAAAATAGTTATTGCATAAGCATCATCAAAACAAAACAACCTCATGCATAAATGAAAGTGTACAAAGACTTGAACTTCCACTTAGTATAATACACATTCCAAGCATTCGTATTCAAATGGTGTCGATAAACGATTGAACCATTAGCAACACATAATGAAAAACTTGAAGATATTACACACACAAGATTAACTACTCATTTTCAATATATACTTAACACTAATTAGCCATGTGTCCATATCAATTCATAAGTGCATCAAAGCTATGCCTCACTAGCTCCTTGAAGCGGCCAAACTTCGCACTTACATAGGTAGATCTCTTAGAAAAGCATGCTCCTGTGACAAAGCACAATGTCAAGAGACCTATTAAGATTAAACATCCTCTTAAATCATCACAGATTTAAAGAACTTTACATTGGATGATTATATAAGTTCTTTCAATCATCAAATAAGGAAATTAATCTTATTGAACTCAAGACCCAACGTCTTATTGGGCGTTAAGTTAAGATTCCCTCACTCGTGATTTTCAATAGGCACCAATCCTAAACCGATTGCCATCCTCTTTACCGTATCTCTAGCTAGTGCCTTTGTGAAACAATCCGCTAGGTTATACGTAGTTCTCACATAGTCAACTCTGATAGCACTATCTTTGATAAGTCCTTGGACATAACTATGTCTCACACCAATGTGTCTTGACTTACCATTATACACTTGACTATAAGCTCTTGCCAAAGTTGCATCACTATCACAATGTATAGCAATAGGTGATATTGGTTTTGGCAACAAAGGTATCTCAAACATGAGATTCCTTAGCCATTCGGCTTCTTTGCTCGCCGACGACAGAGCTATAAACTCCGATGTCATTGAAGAATCCGCAATGCAAGTTTGTTTCTTGGAAGCCCAAGATATTGCACCTCCCCCAAGGAGGAATACCCATCCACTTGTGGAGGAATGATCTTCTCTATTAGAGATCCAACTTGCATTTGAATACCCATCTAAAACCGAAGGATATCCACTATAGGACAAACCATAGTCCATGGTTTTCCTCAAATACTTTAACACTCGACGAATAGCTTGCCAATGTTCCATACTAGGATTACTAGTATACCTACTTAATTTCCCTACCGCAAATGCGATATCCGGCCTAGTACTCGTCATAGCATACATCAAACAACCTATAACCCTCGCATACTCAAGTTGAGACACGACATTGCCATCATTTGGCAACAATTTTTCACTTGGGTCCATAGGAGTTGAAACAAGAGAGCAATCACTAACATTAAACTTCTTGAGCACTTTCTCGATATAATGAGATTGTGACAAGATCAATTTTCCATTGTCTCTCTTAATTCTTATACCTAAGATGACATCTGCCTCCCCCAAATCTTTCATGGAGAATTGTGAAGATAGAAAAGATTTTATCCACTCAACTTGTGACAAATCCGTTCCAAATATCAACATGTCATCTACATATAGACAAATCATGACACCATTACCGTTGTCATCAAATTTGCTATAAACACACTTGTCTGAATTATTCAAGTCGAAACCATTAGACAACACAACCTCATCAAACTTTTGATGCCATTGCTTAGTTGCTTGTTTTAACCCATACAAAGATCTAATCAACTTGCATACTTTATGCTCTTGACCTTTCACGACAAACCCTTCCGGTTGTCGCATGTAAACCTCTTCCTCTAGTTCTCCATTCAAGAATGCCGTCTTGACATCCATTTCATGGATCACAAGTTTATGAATAGCCGCTAGAGCTATTAATAACCTTATAGTGGAGATTCTAGCAACGGGTGCATATGTATCGAAATAATCAATACCCGGTTTTTGTGAGAAACCTTGAGCCACTAAACGGGCTTTGAACTTATCAATAGTTCCATCTACTTTCATTTTCTTTTTAAAAATCCATTTGCACCCAATTGGTTTACACTTAGGAGGTAAATCAGCTAGAACCCAAGTGTTATTTCCCATGATGGAATCCATCTCATCATCAATTGCCTCTTTCCAAAAAGCAGCATCTTGAGACCTCATAGCCTCATTAAACGTTAAAGGATCCTCTTCCACATTAAATATATATGGAAACTTAGTCACTATGGAACTCCTTGATCCTTCAGCCAAATATACATGAAAATCCGGCCCGAAAGATTTCTCTTTTCTCGCCCTTTTACTTTTCCTAGGTTGTGATGATGTTGATGCAACATTCTCATCAAGAGTTTGTTCATCAACTTCTTGATCAATGGTAGTTTGATCAAGTCCAACTCCTTGATCAATGTTAGTTTGATCAATTGCTTGAACATTGGTATTAGGAGTAATATCCTTTGGTTTAGGAATTGATGAATATCTATTTTCATCAAAAATTGCATCTCTTGACTCCACAATAGTGTGAATTGACCAAAAGTCATTTTGTTCTATAACATAGAACCTATAGGATTTGCTATGAAGAGCATACCCTATAAAGATGCACTCAACTCCCCTTTCACCCAACTTTTTACGTTTGGGTTCCGAAGCACTTTTACAATTGCTCGACATCCCCAAACTTTGAGATAACTCAAGTTTGGTTTTCTTTTATACCAAAGTTCATATGGGGTAACCTCGTTCTTCTTCATTGGAACTCGGTTTAAAATATGACAAGCTGTTAACATAGCTTCACCCCAAAAACCATCACTTAAACCCGAATAGGATAACATAGAATTTACCATTTCTTGCAAAGTTCTATTCTTTCTTTCCGCTATACCATTTTGTTGTGGTGTATAAGCCGCGGTAGTTTCATGTATAATACCGGTAGATTGAAAATAACTTGGGTCATAAAATTCACCACCCCTATCGGTTCTAAACCGTTTAACTTTGTCACTTAGTTGCAATTCAACTTCATTTTTATAGATCTTAAACTTATCAAGGGTTTCATCCTTAGTAAACAACAAGTATACATAACAAAACCGAGAATAATCATGAATAAAAGTTATCATGTATTTCTTGTTCCCTAAGGAAGGAGTGCTATGAAAATCACATAAATCACTATGCACCAAATCTAGCAATGAAGTATCTTTTTCCACATTGTTTGGAAAAGAATTTCTAGTTATCTTTGTTAACATGCATGTTCTACACTTCTCTATACTTGGATCAAAAGAGGGAATCAAATCATGCTTAGACAAGGAATACAACTTCTTATAGTTAACATGACCAAGTCTATTATGCCATAGAGAAGAATTGTCATTAACAACAAAGCAAGTATCTTTCAAAGCATTCGAAATACTTAGTTTGAACATACTATTACAAAGATAACCAAGTCCTACAAATGTACCACCCTTAGACAATATAAATTTATCAGCTTCAAACACCATTTTAAAACCTAATCGATTCAAGGTAGCACCGGAGACTAAAATTCTCCTAAGTTCCGGAGCATACAGTACATCTCTTAAAATAAGAGGCTTTCCGGAACTAAACACTAATTCTACTTGTCCTACACCTAGAACTTTAGCCGTAGAATCATTGCCCATGTAAAGAACTTCTCCATTCTCAACCTCCTTGAAAGTCTTGAATAAAGACCGCTCCTTGCATACATGTCTTGATGCTCCCGAATCGATCCACCATGAACAATCATCCTGTACACAAAAGATTTCAGAATTCATACACACAAAATTCAGATTTGAATTAAGTGAAACTTGTGTACATATACCTTGCTTGGTATGGGTTTGGCTAGACTCGCCATTCCCACCATTCTTTTTGTTCATCTTCTTCTTCCAAATGGTGCAATCCTTCTTGAAATGACCGGGCTTTCCACATTCCCAACAACCTCGTTGAGCACCTCCACCAAACTTAGGCTTCTTCCCATTGTTGCCTTTGGTGAAATTGTTAGCCCTCTTCTTACGATTAGAAGACTCCTTTGATTTACCATCCTCCACCATGTTAACGGTGGAAGAATTAGGATTGACATCCCTTTGTCCATCTTGGACCCGAATGCCCTCTTCAATCCGAAGATGAGCACCCAATTGTTCAACATTCATATCATCTTTCTTATGCTTAAGATATGAATTTCTAACATCCTTCCAACCGGGTGGTAATTTGTCAATTATAGAGGAAACAACAATGGTCTCATCCATCACAATGTTGTGTTGATTAAAACTCCCTAAGATTCTTTGAATTTCATGGAATTGCTCCATTACCGACCTAGAGTCTACCATTTTAAAAGCATTGAAATTACTAACAAGAAATTTCTTACTAGAAGCATCTTCGGCCATGTATTTACTTTCTAGTTCATCCCAAAGAATCTTAGCGGATTCAACAAATTGATAAATATCAAACAAAGCATCGGACATACCGTTAAGGATGTGACCACGACATATGTAGTCATCATTCTCCCATTTGTTTCTCCTCCGAATTTCTTCAACAGTTTCATTTTCCACTTCCTCGGGTTTGGGAGTGCTCAAAACATACGCCACACTTAACGAAGTGAGAAGGAAATGCATCTTCTTCTGCCATCTTCTAAAACCAACACCTTCAAACTTGTCAAGTTTGTGAAAATTTTCAGACATTTCACGAATTGAAGTCATCTTGCAATGTATATTACTTTTGGATTGTTAGAGAAAATACAAATGAACAAAGGGTCACAAGATGAACAATCTTCTAGGCGTGGATCACTTTCCCAAAAGTAATATTCCGACCCTAATCGTAAAGCACGGGTTCACGGAATTCACCTTCGAGATACAAAGAAGAGAACAATAGTGGTCACGCTTACTATGAACACTATTCAATGAAAACGAGTTTGTGAGATTTTGTAGAGATGAAGAATTTCAGAATTAGATCTTTAGAGTTTGTATGCAAAAGAGAGAAGTAGTTTTCTCAACCCCTTCATCATATGAAAGATCTCATATTTATAACAATGCTATACTGTTTCAGAAAATCCGAAACGATACATTGACAAACCGTCAAAACACGCAAATTAACGCAAATGTCAGAGACATCGTCACGAGCCGCGATCAGCATCGTGAGTCGCGAGCTGAGCACCGTCGCGAGGTGCGACCATGGTCGCGAGTCGCGACTAGCCCTGCTGCTGGGTGCGAGCTTGGGGTGTGAGCAAACCAAGCCATGCAATTCAACATTCCTCGCAAACACGACTAACATATAGCATATTATATTACATATATTGTGTGAGTAACAACACCATTACCAAGTGACTCAAACAATATATCATGAAATTAACTAACCTTATACTCTAAATCTCCAACAATTAGGACGGGTCAAATTGGAGACCTTTATGATCTGTGCCGCAGTGGGGCAGGGATGGGTCTAGATTTAGTGTGGTGGGGCAGAAAAATGAAGATAAAACCCGTCATGGGTGACCCAGCCCTTCCCGCCCCTGCCCGCCCCGCCCCAGGCCATCCTCATATTGAGCAAAATAGTTGATTTTGAAGGAAAAGTTATGCATTTCGAGTCATTTTGATTTGCTTATCTACAAGTTGAGTGTTGTATAATGTGAATCCCATGAAAATGTCTAAAGTTTTTGTCTAAAATATGTAGTACACTACTTTTGCACCCTTTTATTTTTTAATTTTATTTTTTTGAGGTGGGTCTAAGGCGGATTTTAGGTGGATAATAGGATGGGGAAGCTAGGGATTGAATGGGTATGGATACCCAAGCGGGTGGTGATGCAGGAATGATCTTATGTTAACAGTCGGGGCGGGAATGGGCACAGATTTCGGACCCGTGGTGCATAGGGGCGGGGATAGGGAGGGAAACATATTCCCGCGACCCCGCCCCATCGATATCCCTAATAATGTGTAGCATATATACACCTATAACTTGCCAAAAAAAATCACTCCGATCCAATATTAAGCTATGTTGTTTTGTGTGCGACAACTTAATAAATGTAATTTTTCTTTCTTTTTAATTAGAACCTTAGCACAAAGTTAGTTTTAACGTAGAGCAGCAGAAATGAAAGGAAAAAAAAGAAGTGATACAGACATATATGCAGGTATGGTGTCAACGTAGAAAGTTATAGTACACACAAAAGCAAGGTTTAGGTAGGTATTGTTGATGCTTGCAAGACATTTCTTTATGGACACAATTAGTGGTAAGCAATAACTAAGCCAAGATTGCTAAACCGACCATTTGAATGGAATTCCTTTTTGGCAAGGAATTGTGATATTGTAAAGAATCGAAACTGTTCTAATTTTCTTTACTATTTGAGGCTCAAAAGTCAGCATTTGTGTTGAAGCTATGATATATAGGGCACAACACATGTAAGTGTCCCACATTGATAAAAGAAGAGAGACGAGTTTGCTTATAATGCAAAGGGGCTACTCCCCTTATTGCTATATGGTTTTAAGGTGGAACCTCCATTTGTCTTGTAAAGTTGACTCTCTCTCCTTGTGATGTGCGCGGCGCACAATACATGTGAGTGTCCACATCGTTGATAAAAGAATAGAGATGAGTTTCTTTTTATAATGCAGGCTTGGGACTTTCTCTCTCTTGTGATGGGCGCGGCCCAAGCCCTTATCTAACAATTTGTGAGTTATATCTCATCCAAATTCGACCACTTGGCTTTTGTCCTACATTATTTTGGATCTTTTTAGGATAATAACTTCTCTATCATTCTCACTTGAACCATCTGTTTTTGCTTTTTGAAATGATAATGTTGACAACTTGTATCATCTTTTCATATCAGTTACAACAATTTTGAGACGACAGATATTAAGACAAAAAAATCCAGTAAAACCTTAATTTTAGTTCCAACCTAATCTTTACCTAATTTGATATAAAGTGCATGAATAGTACTAGATGGACGACGACCAACCTTTAAATTACAAATACTAGCTCCTATTCACGCGATGCGTGCGACAATATATTAGTATTAATACGATATTTAATCATAAAAAACATTAAATATTAATGTGAAAAATAAACATGTCTTCCACTCCGTCCCTAAATAGAGTGCATTTTTCCATTTATGTTTGTTCCAAATAGATTTCACATTTCCTTATTTGGTATGGGTCCACCAATTAAAATATTATTTTGATTTCAACTTTATAATATCACCCACTTTCCCATATGGCACATTTCTTTCTCGCCTTAATAAACAATTCACCAAAAAGTGTCAAAACTTCTATATTTAATTTTTGATTTAATATAACTAAGGCCCGTTCTTTTGAACATATTTTATTTTCTTTGAATTGAGCCGAACTTATTTTATTTTTCTTTGAACCGAACTTATTTTTACTTATTTTTCTTTGAACCGAACTTATTTTCTTTGAACTAAAATTGTATTAACATAATATTATCAATACTTATTATTATAATAATCAATAAATATTAACATAATATTATCAATACTTATTATTATTATTTTATTATTTTATCATAATAAATAATAAATAATAATAAATAATAATAATAAATAATAATAATAAATAATAAATAATAATAAATAATAATAGTAAATAATAATAATAAATAATTATAATAATAAATAATAAATAATTAATAATTAATAATAATAATAATAAATAATAAATAATAAATAATAATAACAAAAAATAATAATAATAATAAATAATTAATAATAAATAATATATAATAATAAATAATAATAATAAATAATAATAATAAATAATAATAATAAATAATAATAAATAATAATAATAATAATAAATAAAAAATAATAAAAAATAATTATGAATAATAAATAATAAATAATAAATAATAAATAATAAATAATAAATAATAAATAATAAATAATAAATAATAAATAATAAATAATAAATAATAATAATAATATTAAATAATAATAATAATAATAATAATAATAATTAATAAATAATAAATACTAAATTATAAATAATAAATAATAAATAAAAAAAATAAAAAAATAAAAAAAAATTCATCGTTATTATAATTATAATATTAATAATAATAACAATATTAATAGTAATATTGAAAACAAAAATAATAATTACAACATTAGCCAAGACCGAACTTATTTTCTTTGGGCCGAACTTATTTTTACTTATTTTTCTTGGAACCGAACTTGTTTTTACTTATTTTTTTTGGCCGAACTTATTTTTGCTGAACTGAACTTATTTTTACTGAAAATAAGTCCAAAAGAACAGGGCCTAAGGTCCTACACATGATTTCTTCTTAATACCTGTACCCAAAAGAAATGGGCACTCTATTTAGGGACGGAGGGAGTACTTCGTACTTACAATTTATTTTTACAAAAGATTGGATTGAAAATGAAGAAAAGAGAAGTTGGTCTATGCTTACTTTTTGTCATCAGGTTTAACTATTTCGCTTGAATAACATCTTGACTACGACAATTATGAAATCGAAAAATACAAAAAATAAGTTATACTCTTTTTTTCTCGGTAATTTTATGAATTTAAATTTATGTTCTTTGTAATTGTTATTGAATATTTAGGTAAAAGAAAACTTTGTAATTTTGGCTTTACAATTGTTGGAAAATTTCTTTGTTGTCTAAGTTTCCTCATCGTAAGTAATCTTTTATTGGCAATCTTAAAGTTTTTTATGTTAGTTTTCTCTTTTTACAACTTTCCTTATTATGCATAATTGTAAATCAGGAAATGAATGTGAAATGTTGAATAGGTTTTTTTAATATTTTAAATTAGGGGTATATAAGTCTTTTCATAGGTGAACACCATAGCTCCCCTTGGCTTATATAATAGAGATAATGGCGCTCTAATCACACAAAGGATTTAAAATCCCAAAGCCAAGAACGAAACTAACCTAAAACTTGAAAACAACACATGTCAAATAATACCTTTTTTACGGGACGTCAAATAATACCTTAGCTAACCATTCAGCGACGGACATTGGAGAGCAAAAATTTACTATATATACTTTCCTTAGTTTTTAAATACCCGCAATGTTAAAATGTGCACAAGGACCAATGACAGGAGAGATAGAGTGAGATAAAAAGAAACCTCGTATGCTTAAATAGAAAAATAGAAAATACATTGCCAAATATAACAACGTTGTAAATAATAGAAAACTCAGTAAACATTAAAGGACGGAGGAATTATAAAACATATACGCGGATACTTTAGAATGTATAAAATTGCATTATCTTTGATAAATATTGATGTTTTCTTGCACTCATCGATACAAAACAATTATTCTTTCATTATAACAATATTTGTTATCATTTACCAAAGACAGTTAAAAAATATCAAAATGAAGGAAATTCAACTCGGGAAGGACAATTGCTCCGAGGAAAACGGGGGCACTCAATAAGGTTAGAAGCAGTATTGTCAACACAGAAGCTGATTCTGTAAAGTTGGGTGGTCCCTGCTGGATCAACATTGCAGCCAATAGCAGGAGTGAATCCAACACCTTCTTCTATGGCATTCTTGATGTATCCCAACGAGTATTTGCTCCCGTTTGGCTCTATACCTGCACAATTTACCCAATAATAATAACTATAATTATAAACAATAATGAAATATCAAACTTGTAGAATAATATGATGTTTGTTACTTAGTTGAGTAGGCTATATGGTACAGAATTGGTATCTTAGGCCCACTTCAAAGATAAATGGTAGAGTACAAAATAAATGGCATGAAATTAATAACTTTTTATAGGTTGCAATGTGTTGTTTTAGGTGTTCAACACATTATTAGAAAGTTGATATTTCAAAATAAATGCTATGACAAGTTCAACAAATATCAGTATATATACTCATGACAATGTTTTTTATAGGATTTCACCAGATTCATACCTTTTAAAGATTTGAATATGCACCATGAATAAGGAATTTACCAATTCAGGTGGTACTTTTACAGTGTTCATTTCAACTTTAAAAGAAAATAAACTTTCAAATAAAAATCAATTTTAATAAGTTCAAATCACTCTTAATTAGCAAAAGTCAGTAAAGTGCCTTGTTGAGAATCACTTAATGGTTTCAATTAGTAAGATAAATTTTAATTAATAAAAAATAAGTTAAGTTAAGGTGAAAAACAACAAAATTAAACAGTCAATTTATGTTAAATACATTCCTAATAGGCACTCTCGCTCTCCCCTTATTCTCTGCCTGACTTATAAATGAATTTATTCTCGACATTGATAGGCATATAATAAATTTATAATCCGCATATCAAATACAATTTCAAGATGATGAAGGTGATAATTACCTGCATTTTCGAGTACTTGAAGAAGGTTGATTTTCTCTTTTAGGTCAAGAATAGTTTGAAAGTAGGAATGTTGGTCTAGTACGGACTCAGAACAAGTTCCATGTTTTTCCCACTCATGGGACCAAAATTTTGTGCCATCGCCGCTTGGGCATGCTAATGTTGGCCACTCTTCTTGCAATCTGCTCCTTAAATCTTCTACCTATTTATTAAAACACAAACCCATAAAATCAAATGAAACTCTTCAAATATTAGATGCTTAATATGACATGATAATAACACTAAAAAAAACCTAGTTTATGTTTGTTTGCTCATTTGAAACTTTTCTCATTCTACTCATTGTACTCATTTTGGAGCCATTTAAACAATGCAAATAATCAAGAAAACAGCTTTGAATGTGCCCATGTGTATCGTACACCCAGACTAATGACGTACCTCTGAGAGGTCAAAAGGGCTATCAGGATCGCAGTTGGAAGGATAAGATCCATCATTATAATTGGGCCAAAGACCATGAATTCCGAAATTTGCACTTGGCTTCCCTGTGAGAGGATAACAGCAACCTTTCTTTGTATCACAGTAGGATCCTGGCCACTACAAAAAAACACAATCACATTATGTTAAAAATAAAAATTCAACATCAAATTCAGAGATGTGTAGAAAATATAATGCAAATGTACCTCTTGGACAAAGTAGAAGAAATCAAAGTCCTGTGAAAATGCTGGAACTACTGCAAGCAGAAATAATTTAACTGCCAAAATATTGTAGTAAATAAAATTCATCTCTCTAAACTTGTCTGTATTATTTCTTAATCTTAGTACACTTCTGTTGTTCCATTAAGTTAGGGTGTGCACTTCATTTATATAGATGTAACAAGTAATTAAGGTATAGTAAAATTGTTTGAATAATTTTTATTATAGTAGAATATCCAACAAAGGGATAGAATATGCTGTATTGGGCATATGATTTAGAAATTCAGTTTGTGATTTTATTATATCCTTTTATATTGGTGTAAAATTAAATTTCCTATTTGTTGCTTGTAGTTTCCTTGTTGAGTTAGGAATTAAATTAGCTGCTATGTTATATAAACAAAACGGTTTGAATCATGTTCGAAGAAATCAATAAACAAAGAGCCTCGTGAATTAATCATATCTCCAATAATGCTGTTTGAGCGTATATTGTGGTCATTTTTTTTCCCCTCTTCATTCCACGTACGAGGATGATACTAACAGCTCATATCGTCATATAATAGCTACATGGAGTTAGTTCTGGTCCACTTCTAGATGGTGATCATGCTCAAATTAACGGTAGTTGATACATATAAGTAATGTTCATCTTAAGACCATCACCTCTACATGTTGTGCAATAAATATACTTATAAAAGATTTGAGACCTTATGCATGAGATCTTTAATCTTATGATCTTTGTGCGATACCTTGCTTTTGTGTGCGCAATTTTTGCCAACTATCACGCACATGGTTAAGCCTTAATGTTCCCATGTGATTTGCGATATGAGGACCGATCTTCGATGCTTCAAAAGTTTTGAGATGGTTCTCTGTTTCTGAGGGAGGAATATATTAAAGTTGCGAACTTTGGTTACTCGTGTTTGACTTTCTCATATCAATTTACTATATAGGTTTTTCGGATCATGGGTGGGCCGTGGCCCAAGTAGGCCACCCCTTGATCCGCCCTTGTTTCCTCCTATTGAGAAAAGAATATAAATTTGGAGGTTAAAATTGCCTGTTCATCGAGATTTTAAGGGTGCTTCTCTTGTAATATTATACTTAAAATTCATTTCTATTACCACCATTGATTAACGACTACCAAACGGGCTATAAGAAATGTATAAAAGTACAAAATATTGAGTGATAGTAAGAAAAGTTGGGGCAGAGAGTACAATACCCAAGATTATCGACATATTCAAGCTATTGAAAATGTAAAAGTCTCATTTCTTGGCCTCTACTGAGTACCACTAGGACCAATAATTTAAGTAGATGGATCCTTAAACAAAGATTGATCACACAAGACATTATAGTTTTTTTCTTCGGCAATACGATAATCCTCCATTATTTTTATTCTTCGGCAATTAATTAATTTCAATCCCGTACGAGGATGAAGCGTGGCCTATTTAATGCGATCAGATCAATCATAGATGATTTTGATGAAGCTAAGTAATACAATGTCATTATATTATCAAGCACGTTCATGAAGTTTCCTACTAAATTACAGATCATGCATCATTTACCCCAAAAAAATGATGCATGGTATAATAAATCGGTCTTACTAGTTACAAGATAATTGAAATTTTGAATTCGTATCCGATCTTGATGAGTATGGACGCGTCAACTTCAATTATAAAATGGAGATTTTTTTGTGTCCAAATTACGCTTTAGCTTTTAAGTTTTTACGAAGCTACGCTTATAAAAAATTGTTGTCCCAAACTACGTTACTTTTACCATTTTGTTGTTGACAGTACCTTATGCGGTTTCCAGGCGTTGACTTTGTCTTTTCGGTTCAAAATTGTTGGAAAAACAAAATTACCCTTGTGGAAATTGCTTGAAATTCGAGGAGACTGAGAGGGTGATTGAAGAGGGTGATTGTTTCAATTTTAGGTTAAGTAGAAGAGGAATTTAATGGTGGATTGGTGGTACAAAATGTCACATAGATATGAGAGAGAGAGCGCGCGCGCAGGAAAATGGGGAAATTAGGGTGGGGAAAATGAAAAAAGGGTTTGAAGAGGTCAAGTGATATAACATGACATTAAAAAAAACGGAAAAAACAAAAGTCAACGCCGGAAACCAACATAAGGCAGCTGTCAATAACAAAATGGTAAAAGTAAGGTAGTTTGGGATAATAATTTTTTTATAAGGTAGTTTATCGCAAAAACTTTTAAGTTAAAGGTAGTTTGGGACAATAAAACCTAAAATTGACGAATATATTTTGAGAAAAATTCTATTGTGGAAAAAATATATATACTCCCCAATAAATATGGCGATATGAGCAAATTGAAGTTTTAACTCACTATGTCCTTGTGGGGCGGAACCAGGAAAATATTTTAGAGGGGACCAAAAATATAATTTGTATTTTTAAAGGGAGCCAAATATAAAAATTAACCTTTTTTATTTAAAAAAATTTACATTTTCAACCTTAATTTTCAGGAAAATTCAAAAGTTGGTCGGGGCCACGGGCCACGGTTCCGACCCGCCTCCGTGATGTTCCCCGCATGTACTTGATAAATTAAACTAGATTATGCAATGATAAAACTAAAAAGGAATATTTGCAAAAAAAACACATTATCCTTTATTAAATGGATACTATTGTGCCACTACAACAATTATAAACAAAGAGGGCAATTTATGTAGAACAACAAAGAAGGCAACATAAAATTTGCCTTATTTCAAAAGATCAAAAAAGGTAGATATATATTGCCTTCCTAAATTAATACACAAAAATTAATTTATAAATTGCCCTACTTAATAGTAACAAAGAGGGCAAAAATTAAGTATTGCCTCCTTTGTGAGGCCAAGGAGATCAAATGGGGCGAAATTGTTTAAGTCGCCCTCCTTGTGTTTTTTTTCTCGCTTGCTAAATGCCGCCCTGAAATTTCCTAGTAACACCCTGTATAAATACATATATATGTATTTATACTCTAACACTCTCACTCTCCCACTCTCTTTAACTCTCTTCACTCTCCCTCACTCTCTCACTCCATCTCTCTCATCAACAAGGATCTCCCATCAAGATCTCCGGTAACAATAACTCCGGCGACATAACTCCGGTAACTTTTCCGGCCAATTTTCCGGTCAATTCTCATCACATTATCGCATTATAATAACTTAAAAATGCAACTTTTCCGGTCACTTCTCATCACGTGCAACTTTTCCGGCCACATTATCGCATTATTAATATTAATGGAATTTAATAATTCATCTAATAAAAAAAGATATATAAAATTGATGTTATGCAGCTACATATTGAGGCGATTCTAGCAAGATCCCACATGAGTATGTTTTCTTGTATATATTAATGAGAATATTTGGTCAAAGATTTTAAAGTTTGACCCACCTAAAATGAAACAAGCACTGTATTATGGAACGGGGGGAGTACTAAACAACATTGTTTAATCTTGGGCCTTGGGCCTTGGGCCTTGGGCCTTGGGGAATAAACTTAACTTAACTATAGTTTTGGGTCAGAAATATGTTGGCATTTTATGACCGTTTTTATCAGTCTTAAGTTCTTGTTTTTCCCCTTAATCTCTCTTTTTAATGCCGTTTTCTCCCCTAAACTCTCTCCCGATTTTCGGCCATTTCTCTTCCCATGATGTGACCAGTTTTTCCCACGATCTCGGCCATCTCAAGATCGTTCTCAATCCGTTTTTTACGTCGACACCGAAACGCAGAAACCGTGTATCCCTGGAGATTACTGCATTATATGACTTCTGCCCTTTACATGATTTATAGTAAGTCCAAAAATGCTAAGTATGGTACTGATGATTTTGGGACTAAGAAATATGCATGTAGTCGTTGGTTGAAGTTTTCTATGTCGATGATAAACTCGTACTAGATCAAGTTCATGAGTATAAACATTTGTGTCTTGATATTGTGGGCGAGGGTATGGCTATTCTCGATATGTTCCAAGCCAACTGTTTACTTGAGAAATTACCTCCATCCCGGGAAAATTTTGTTCATTCCTTGAAACATAGGCGAGAAAGACTTTACCCTTCGGGAATTAGTTTCCCACATTAAGATTGAGGAGCGAGAATCGTATCCAAATCAAAGGGAAATCGGTTCATCATTCTTCCTCTTACGCTAATCTTGTGGAAAATAAAGGCATTGCGGGTAAAGGACCAAAAGGTAAGGGTCCAAATCGGTTTCATGGTACAAGGCGAATTATAACAAGTTTAAGGGAAATTGCTTCGTTTGTGGTAAGTATGGGCATTCCGCCAAGGATTGCCGTCAAAGAAAGGAAGTTCCAAACAAAGCCAAAGTCAACAAAGCTCAAGCCAACCTTCTTTGAAGACGACATCATTCTTTGCTTGTGGTGTACGAGGTCAATCCGGTAAGCAATGTTCTTTGAATGGATCGTTGATACTGGTGCAACCCGTCACATCTGCGCCAACAAGGAGATGTTCCGGGACTACAACAAAGTTTCGGAAGGAGAATGCGTCTTCATGGGCAACTCGAAGCCTTGTGAGTGTTACTAGCCAAAGGAAAGGTTTTCTGAAATTAACTTCCGGAAAACCATTGCTTTGCGAGAATGTTTTGCATGTTCCCGACATCCGCAGAAACCTCATTTACGGTTCTCTTTTAAACAAAGTCGGGATTAAGTTAGCTTTTGAATCGATAAACTTGTATTAACCGAGAAATGGTGTTTTTGTGGGTAAAGGTTTTTGTAATCTTTGGACTTTTTGTTTTGGATGTTGTTATTGATAATAAGAACTCTAATGCTTCCGTTTATATTGCTGAGTCTGTTTCTTTATGGCATTCTAGACTAGGTCATGTGAATGTTGCATCTGTTAAAAGGCTAAAACAACTTAGTCTTATTCCTGACTTTAGCAATACATCTTTTGATAAATGTGAAGTATGTGTAGAAGCTAAGCACCCTAAGAAAGCATTCAACAAAAATGTATCCCGTTCCTCTTCTTTATTAGAGTTAGTCCATAGTAACTTAGGTGACTTTAAGAATTCCATGAGTAGGGGAGGAAAGAAGTATTATATTACATTTGTTGATGACTTCTCACGTTATACTAAGGTATATTTATTGAGTTCTAAGGATGAGGCTGAAGAAAAATTTCTAATTTATAAAGCCGAAGTTGAGAACCAATTGGACCTTAAGATTAAGAGGGTGAGATCAAATAGGGGTGGAGAATATGATGGACTTTCCCTTAAGAAATTTTGTGAGTCTAATGGAATTATTCATGAGGTTACAGCTCCTTATACCCCAAAACAAAATGGAATAGCTGAGCGGAAAAATAGGACTCTTAAGGATATGATGAATGCAATGCTTATTAGTTCAGGTATGCCTACTAACATGTGGGGTGAGGCTATTTTATCTGCTTGCTATGTTCTTAACCGAGTTCCCCATAAGAAGTTAGATAAGACTCCCTATGAATTGTGGAAAGGCTTCAAGCCTAATTTGGGTTACCTCAAAGTGTGGGGGTGTTTGGGTAAGATTGGACTTCCTGACTTTCAAAGGAGTAAGATTGGACCTAAGACTGTAGATGGTATTTTTATTGGTTATGCTTCTAACAGTGCTGCATATAGGCTCATTCTTAAGGATGCTTCTGGTTTTGGTCCTATTAGAGAGTCAAGAGATGTTGAATTCTTTGAGCATGTTTTTCCTATGAAAGTTAGTGTACTATCATGCTTGCCTACTTGCATCTTCATCTTACGTGCATCATGACATTGCATCATCTAGTGAGACCTTAGAACCTAGAAGGAGTAAAGAGAGCTAGAATTGAGTCTAGTTTCGGACTGATATTATTACTACCTTTCTAGGCGAAAAAGAGTGTTTAGATGAGCAAGATGTCAATGTGCTTATATTGGAAGAGAACCCGAGAACCTATGCTGAGGCCATGAGATCTGTAGACTCAAGTTTTTGGTTAGAGGCTATTAACAGTGAAATCGAGTCTATTATGAGTAATAATACTTGGATTTTGTCAGACCTTCCTAGAGGTTGTAAGGCCCTAAGTAGTAGATGGATCTTTACAAAGAAATGTAAGCCTGATGGGTCTTTAGACAAGTATAAGGCTAGACTTATAGTTGGAGGGCATCGCCAAAAACACGGTTTAGACTTTTTTTATACTTATTCTCCTGTGACTAAGGTAGCCACCATTAGAGCATTAATTGCACTTGCATCTATTCATGATTTGATTGTGCATCAAATGGATGTGAAAACAGCATTTTTGAATGGTGAGTTAAATGAGGAAATCTACATGAAGCAACCTGAAGGATGTGAGGTTCTTGGTCAAGAGGACAAGGTATGCAAGCTTATTAGATCTTTGTATGGTTTAAAACAAGCACCAAAACAATGGTATGATAAATTTCATCAAACTATTACTTCAAATGGTTTTTTGGTAAATGATTCTGATGCTTGTGTTTATTCTAAATTTGATGAGCTTGGTTGCGTTTTCATATGTCTATATGTGGATGATATGTTAATTTTTGGGACCAATATAGACGTAGTAAATGCAACTAAGAGTTTCCTCAATTCTTGTTTTGAGATGAAGGATTTAGGAGAGGCTGATGTTATTCTTGGAATAAAGATTACTAGAACGTCATATGGGATATCTTTAAATCAATCTCATTATGTTGAGAAAATATTAAAGAAGTTTGATCAATTTGATTGTATTCCCGTGAAAACCCCATATGATTCTAGTATTCATTTGAAAAAGAATAAGGGTGATAGTATATCCCAAGAACAATATGCAAAAATAATTGGTAGTGTAATGTTTTTGATGAATTATACTAGACCTGATATAACTTATGCTGTTAATAGATTAAGCAGGTATACTCACAGTCCTAATCGAGAGCATTGGGTTGCCTTGATTAGATTGTTGAAGTATCTAAAAGGCACTATCAATTGGGGTCTACATTATCAAAGGACACCTTGTGTTCTTGAAGGATTTTGTGATGCCAATTGGGTGTCGGATAATGATGAAATTCAATCTACTAGCGGTTATGTGTTTACTCTTCTTTGGTGGAGCTATATCATGGAAATCATCAAAGCAAACATGTATTGCCAAATCTACCATGGAATCTGAATTTATTGCTTTAGAATTGGCGGGACAAGAAGCCGAAATGGATAAGGAGTTTGCTTGGCTGATATTCCATTGTGGGGAAGCCGGCTCCATCGGTTTCTATGCGGTGTGACTCGCATGCGATAATTGGGGTAGCGAATAATCAAGCCTATAATGGAAAGAGAAGGCATATTCGCTTAAGGCATGCCATAGTTAGAAATTTAGTTAAAAATAATGTGTTGTCACTCGAGTATGTAAAGTCGAGAGAGGAATATTGCTTGATCCTCTCACCAAAGGTCTTTGTAGAAAAATGGTCTTTGGAGTCGGCACAAGGAATGGGTTTAAAGCCTATTGTGGAGTGAATTGTGATGGATACCCTTCTTAGGAATTCCTAAGTTCAAAGGGTCAAACGAAATCACAAAAGAACTCAAGTTGTTGATACTACTACCATTCCTAGTAATAAAAGTGATGTAGTATTTTGTTTTATTATACTGTTATATGTGTGAGGTTGAGCTTATAGCTCTTAATAAGTTCATAGTCTTACTTAAGGTGGTTTGTGACAGTACAAACTTGATGAACTTACCTATGTGAATGTGGGGGTTACGCCCAATCCCCTATGAGAGTCAAAAGGCTTAGGCTCTCTAGAGCATTCATGAGAATCCAGGTAAATTGTGGGGCACTGATATTACAATTGCGAGAACGTTTCTTGATTTGAAAAAGGTTGAGTGCGCATTTATGGTTTGCTAACCTCGTGAAAGGTTCAAAGAGAAATCTACCTATTACGACAGTAAGACATACTTGTATGCACTGAGTGTCAATTCAAGTCCATAAGACATTGATACTTCAAAACCTTGTATCTATTGCCCAGATCATTTTTTTCAGCCCCGTTTCTTTCTGTTTTCTTCTTTTGAATCATGTGGGGGATTGTTGGAGTTTTTAGTATAAACTTTAAGTTTGCTTTAAAAGAATATGAAGAGTCAATTTTTCCTTTTGTCCCACATTGAAAGAATATAAGGGAAGAGTAAGGTTTATAACCATTCATCTTCCTCTACCCTTTGAGTTGAGTAGCAATGAGGCTTTTAGTGGGTAAGTGGTGATGTGTGATTGCCACACGCGCGCGCCGCCGCCGCCCGCCCGGACCGGGCCAGGGCCAGGGCCATGGGCCTTGGGCCTTGGGGAATTAACTTAACTATAGTTTTAGGTCAGAAATATGTTGGCATTTTATGACCGTTTTTATCAGTCTTAAGTTACTATTTTTCCCCTTAATCTCTCTTTTAATGCCGTTTTCTCCCCTAAACTCTCTCCTGATTTTCGGCCATTTCTCTTCCCATGATGTGACCGTTTTTCCCACGATCTCAGCCACGTTCTGATTTCGTTGGTTTTCCTCTCCCTATATATATCAGTGCTCTGGGATTCTCTAAGCGACAGAAACACATAAACACACTTTCTTCTTCTCTCCTTCATTATTCCTGGGCAGTATTCAAGATCGTTCTCAATCTGTTTTTCTGTCGACACCAGAAACGCAGAAACCGTGTATCCCTGGAGGTTGATTGCTGTGAGTCCGTGTGTTGTTGCGGGGCAAATTCAACTTTACGGCAGTGATCTTCTCACACCACGGTGGTCAGTTAAGTGTATCAATTTAGTTACCAGTTTTCGTTCCTACAGCATCACCGCACAATGGCGGCAGCAGCACCGCGGGCCAACAACAACAGCTATGGAGCGGCAGGAGTGCACGAGCAGCGCCGACAGAGCAGTCGCGTCGAACAATAGCACCACCGCGTGTCAGAGCACGAATAGAAGACAGGGAAAATAGGTCCAGCAGCGCCGCTAGCTTGTGGCGGCGAGGAGACACAAAGCTCCGTCGAGAGGAAGACGGTGGAGGCGGCAGGATAAGGAGGAGGCAAGAGCCCAGAGGGATGCGAAGAGAGAGAAACCACTTTAGGCTTTGTTTGGTAGGAATGATTTGGATGGAAAACAAAGGAAAGGAAAGGTAAAAACAAACTTTCTCATGTTTGGTAAAAGAAAATAAGAGGGGTTTGATTGGAAAGGAGAGGAAGTGGAAGGAAAAGAATACTCTTAAATCCTAATTTTCCTTTCCTCCCAAAATCGAAGGAATTTGACAGGAAAGAAAGCTAACAAGCTTTTACCTATGTTTTCTTTATTTCCTTCCTTTCCTTTCCTTTACTAATGACAACCAAACATGTGATTCCTCTCAAATCCACCAATTTTACCAAACATTGGAAACTACAACTATATTCTTTTCTCTTCTTTTCTTTTCTTTTCTTTTCCTTTCTCTTCCTTTCTTTTCCCTTCCTTTACTAAAAAAATACCAAACAAAGTGTTAGGGTTTGTGTTTTGGTGGGAGTATAAGGAGTAGCGTATGATTTTTTTTTCTTTTAGTAGCGTGTGATTTGAGATGGGAGAGAATTTTTTTATTGATCTAAAATGTATCCTTTGCGACTACAGTGATAGTCTCTAAATAATAAAGGTTGGTTGCTAAAATAATAGCAACCGCTTTTCAGTCGCCAAAAAAATTATACAGTTGTAATTTTGCGACTACTTAGCAACCACCTTTTATTTAGTCGCAAATTAGCAACTACTAGTCTCCGTCAGACGTCAGTTGCTAAACTTATTTTTAGTGACTAACTTCAATGTTAGTCGCAAAAATCAGTCGCTAAACCGGGTTTTTCTTGTAGTGTTTTTAGAGGCTTACCTACAATTAACAAATCTGATTATGTTAGCAACCGTACTGCATATGTTGATTTGAGAGCGTTAAGACCCGACCATAGGATTAACTTGTGTTCTAGATATCTGATTCATTGAACTATTGATGATATATTGATAGATTATGTAAGTATGAACATGGTGAACCATTACCCTATATCTTTTTAGTTTGATTTTCATATTTCATTAGTTTAATTAAACCTTTCATTTTTATGTGTCTGATCTTGTTTAGTTTCTCCATACTTTAGAAGCTAACTTAAAACAACCATCTCTCTTGGATTCGACCCTACTTACCCTACTAAATTGTTAGAAGGTTAGCTAGGTATTATTTTTGACAGGTTTACGACGACAACCCATCAGTTTCTAATATATAATGTAGGGGTGCTATGTTTTCTTTCCATTTTCAGGTATCGAGACTATTGAAAATCCTCTTACATCTTCTGAGCTGCCATAACAAAACCAACTGTCATGGAAGCCGAAAAAGTAGTCAAGAGCAGCTAAACTTCTATAAACTATTGGGTGCCTCTTTGCTAGTGCCAACTACGGACTACCTCTATATTTTCACAAAGGAGTGATTCTTCTACTTTTTTTCTAGGTCCTTTTCGTGGTCTAAGTAAGGCTTTGAAGTACAAATAGTAATGGCGTATGCAACCAGGAAAGGTCAAAGTTGAAATTCCAGCGAGATTAGGAGCTCCTGTTGGTGAACATCGACTCCAAAAACTAGTGGGTGAGTCTGCTGATTGGGTCAAGGAGATATTTCCCCTTGAATGGATCTTATCACGAAGTGGTCTATTGGCGATCTCATGCCTTTAGTGATTAGGACTTTTCCGTGATTAAAACTCTGTAATTGAACAACGTAGAATAAGCTAGAAACCTATGTTACACTTGTTCTTAGCTTTATGTTGTAGGTGTTGTTTTTCTTTTCCACTATAATTGTATATGAATCTTTGCATTCTTTGAACTTTGCGCTATAAATATGTTATTACACAACTATGAGCGTGGATTGTGAAAATAAAGTCTCTTTCTCCCTCCCTTCGTGTATATATGTTGTATAGAGAGCCAAAGAGGGCAAAAAAAACATAGGCTACCCTCTTTGTTATGGTATATACATTTTAATTACATAGGTTGCTCTCTTTCTTCTATAACAAAGAGGGCAACTTTGTCGCCATGGTTGTGTATGGAAGAAAATAGGGCAATGAAAGATGCTCTATTTGCATAGCTAAGAGGGCGAAATTGGTTGCCCTGTTTGGCATAATCAAATAAAGCAAAATTATATTTCCCTCTTTAAATTTAACAAGGAGGGCAATTTTAATACGTTTGCCCTATGAAGCAAATACAACGGTCCTTTCGTGGCAAAGTTGAGGGCAATTATGTTTTGCCCTCTTAGACTATATAAGGGCAATTTTTTAATCTACAAGGGCGATTTTAGTTGCTCTCTTTGATCTTAAATGTTGTAGTGATATCTAGTTTCACGCTTACCGACGCATAATTTACACTATTAATATATTTAGTTATGTTTTGTTAAAAATTATAAAAATGAGACATTAATAAAGTACACATTGAGACGCGAATCCAACAAGATCCTACATGACTATATTTTTCCATACATATGAAACACAAAAGCTTATATGAGTGATTGTGCATAGTGCCAAAATTGGAAGTGTTGCAATTAAATAAGAGCGGAGGAAGTATCTCATCCAACGAATTCGACCACTTGGCTTTCATCCTACATTAAATTGGATCTTTTTAGGATAATAACTTCTCTATCAATTTCGCTTGAATTATCTATGCATTACGCTTGATGTGTATTGTTAAAATAAAAGTAATCTAGAAAAATCTTGAAATGTGTAGAATGATGTAGAACAAATAATTCTTGAGAAGAAAAAAAGGAAAAAAAAGATAGTGCATGGAACTTGGAAGTATAGCCTAGAAGCTTCTAGAGAAATCAAAGAAAATATCATAACAACACTACAAGAAAAACAACATTGGGCGTCGAAATTAAAAATATAGGGCGACGAAAATAAAACCCGTCGCACAATCCAACATTTAGGCGACAAAATTATGTTGTTGCACATAATTAATATTTGGGCAACGGAATGAGTATTTTGTCGCACATAATATATTCTTAGGCTACGAGAGATAATTTTGTTGCACATAATATATTCTTGGGCTACGTGACACTATTTTGACGCCAAAAAATATAGTATGTGCTATGAAAGTGAAGTTTTGTCGCTCAAAGAGAGATGCAAATAAAAGATACTATTTAATGGGCCACGAGTTTTTTAGAAATCGTCACCCATATTCAACGCGGGTTTTTTTACAATCCCTAGTTTTTTGCCGCTTCATTTCAGATTACATGTGAAACCCTAACTCCTTACTTCCTGCAACTTCTCATCACTCACTCGAAAAAATTCATCAGTCACTCGGAATTCAACCAGCAGCCACGGAGCGACGCCACCACTGACTCGAACACCTTCTCACGGAGGCTGACTCGTAACTCGTCAACCACCAGCCACGGAGCCACCGCTTACTCGAAATTCAGGCAAATCTCCAATTCAGGTAATTTTCGTTCTTCAATTATATGAATATATTTCGTTGGATTAAGATGATAATTCATAATATTGTTTCAGATATTTGCAAAATAATTATAAGTTTCATGGTTAAATTTACGATATTTTTGTCACCCAAACTTAATCCGACCACATCAAGCTGTCAAACTATTTTATTTCTTCTTTTCGTCCCTTTAATTATAATAATTTCATCATTCCAACTGCATACTACATCGTCTTTACGGTTTACTTTGATTCTGCTATGCTCACTTTGTTTGCAATAGTTAGTTCAATATCTTCACCGTCTTTTTTATTTTCAATATACTTCCATCTGTTGTTCCTCATCGTATTGTGTTTGTTTCATCTACTTCTATTAACCTCTAATGTTAATCATATTGTCTTGTGTTCTTTTCAACTTCTTTAGGAGAAAAAGATATCCAGTAAGCCTTGAAATAATTTCCTGTAAATTCAGATTAATTACCATAATTTCATAACAAGTTGAATAAAACACATGCTTAATGTCACTTGTGTAACTTTTCTAAAGAAATTCTGGTTCTTTTTTAATCTGCTAATTGCACAACTTTTGATCTATTTTAACTGGTTTTGCCATAATCAAGAAGTTTATATGCTACATTTAGATGCTATTGGTGTATCTGGATTTGTGATACAATACTCTAGAGTCTAGACTATGACAACTTTAGCCTATGTGTTTGAGCATGGTTGTTTGATTAATTATGATGTACTCCATATTGAATAGGCTAAAAAAACAAAACAGAACATATTGAAAATAAGAAATTAGGATACTATGTCTGTTGAGTATAATTCGAGAGACGAAAGATGTTACAATGCACATATCTTACCATAAAAAAAGATTTTCATGGCTTAGCAGTTAGCACAAAAAGAAAGGATTTAAGATTCATATCATATTCATACTAAAAGCAATGGGCTGACTTTTGAAATCTACAAAAGCATAAAGAATGGTAGTGTGAAAGAAATACCAAAAGGTAAAATTTTACCATGACATATAATTAGTTATATAGAAACATGGATAAGAAAATGTGAAAACTATTCCAAACTGAAAATATGCAATCTAGATTTCCATTATACATTACAATATTTTATTCGTGTATATTAGTTATCTATTAATTCATGTATATTAGTTATTTTTGGCGCTAATCTTCTCTCCCCTAGCCCTCTAATAATGGTTATTTGCTTGTTTTTTTGTACCTACAATGTGAAACTATGGCTTGAAGAAATACACGTTAGAAGTTTGAGGTGTGCATCTACCGAAAATGGCGCCAACAAGTCAATCAAATTCTGAAAGGAGGTTTGCCATCTCTTTATCTACAATTTTCTATCTTTTTAATATGTTGCTCCCGTTGTTTAAGTTTTATGTCATTTGCATTTGTTATGGTTTATGTATTTGATTCCCTTATATTTGCTACTTGCACTATGTCATTCTTACAATGTGAGTATTCTAAATTGATAAAATTAAGTTATTAGTGAATGTTTACTATCATTAGGTGAAATTTGACATTGTTTCTCACTTAAATAAAATTGATCAACAAATTATATGTTTTAAGTATGTCGTATTGTTCTTGTTTAAGTATGTCGTATTGCTCTTGACCTTATTTTTTTTAATTTTAAGGATGAATAATGATCGGAGTTGGATGAATCACCAAGGAATTGATGATAGGAGAAAACCTTCATATATTGCGGGGATTAATGATTTTTTAGAGTTCGCTTTTAATGGTAGAGAAGATGCTGCTAAATTGAGATGTCCTTGTTTGAGTTGTAACTTTCAACTTGCTTTTGATAAAGCTACTATGAAATGTCATCTGATAACTCTTGGCATTGTTAGAGACTATGATCCTTGGGTTTACCATGGGGAAAGTAAAGAAGTAAGTGCTAGTAGTAGTGATGATTTTGAAAGTGACCATATTGCATGTGAGGATGATCTTAATGAAGATGATTTCATGTTTGGCGATGATTTGACTTCATTGATTGTTGATGCAACAAGAACACATAGTGATTGTAATATGCCTGGGATTTCTTGTAACGATGAACCAAATTTGGAATCTAGAGATGGTGTAACCAATGAGATGCCAAAAGACTTCCATACGTTGATGGAAGATATGGAAGCAAAGCTATATCCAGAGTGTAGGACATTTAATAGATTAGAGTTCCTCGTAACATTACTTCACATCAAAGTGAGCCATAGATGGTCTGACAAATCATTCTCATTGTTACTTGAAGCATTACATAAGGCATTTAATTATGACAAATCCTTCCCTAAAAGTTCTTATGAAGCCAAAAATACACAAAAACTCTAGGGTTGGATTATGTGAAGATTGACGCTTGTATTAATCATTGTGTTCTGTATAGGAAAGAAAATGAGGGAAAAGATGAATGTCCTAAATGTGGAGTCTCTAGGTGGAAAGAGAAATCTCGTCATCAATGTGATAGTGACTCTAGCTTGGATAATGATAGCCCACGACAAGTTGGGCGAGTACCACAATTGGTCTTGCGTCATTTTCCTTTGATTCCTAGGCTTCAAAGAATGTTTGCATGCTCCAAATTAGCTCGTCATATGCAATGGCATAAAAAAGGTTGTTCTTACGAAAATAATGATAATGGTAATATTATGAGACATCCCCGGTGATTCTAAAGCATGGAAGTCATTTGATGAGACACACCCTCGGTTGCTAGAGAAGCACGTAATGTCGGGTTGGGGTTAGCATCGATGGGTTTAATCCTGGTGGGCACATGAGTAGTAGATATAGCATATGGCCTTTTTTTTGTTGTTGTATACAATTTGCCTCCATGGATGTGCATGAAGAGTTATAATATGATAATGCCTTTACTAATTCCCCGGTCCAAAATCTCCCCGGGAATGACATTGATGTATTTCTTCAACCCTTAATAGATGAACTGAAACAACTTTGGGATGTTGGGATTAAAACATATGATGCATATAGTGGGGAAACATTTAATTTGCATGGTGCATTACTTTGGACAATTCAAGACTTTCCTGCATATGCCAATTTGTCTGGTTGGAGCACCAAAGGGAAGCTTGCTTGTCCTAATTGCCATAAAAACACAGAATCTCAATATTTGCATCATGGCCACAAGTATTGCTATATGGTCCATCGTATGTTTTTGGAACACGATCATAAATGGAGAACGAATAGAAGTTCTTTTAATGGGAAGACAAAAGACGTCCCCTCCTAAACCACTAAGTGGACCCGATGTTTTAGAGCAATTAAGGGGAGTTGAAAATGTGGAGTTTGGAAAGAGTGAAAAGAATAAACGCAAGAGAGGTGAACGTTATTTAGTGCATCAATGGAAAAAAATAAGCATTTTTAATGGGTTGCCTTATTGGAAAGATCTTTTGATCCGCCATAATTTGGATGTAATGCATGTTGAAAAAAATGTATGTGACAACATAATAGGGACACTCCTTGATTTGACGGGAAAAAATAAGGATTCATTAGGAGCTCGGTTGGATCTTGAGAAAATGAACATGCATGAGAAATTAAGAGCTAAGTTGGTAGGAGACAAATATCTTATCCCTCCCAGGCATCATATAACTTGACGCTAAGTGAAAGAAGAAAAGTTGTGACTTTGTTGTCATTGTTGACTGCTCCTGGATGGATACTCATCTAATATTACAAGGTGTGCCTCAATTCATGATGGAAAGATATTGGGTATGAAGAGTCATGATTGCCATGTTTTGATGCAAGATTTGCTTATACCTGTATTTCGAGATGTATTAGATGATAAGGTATTGGAACCTCTTAGTGAGCTTACCGCGTATTTCAAGCAATTATGCTCTAAGACTTTGAAAGTTGATCTTTTGGAGCAAATGGAGAAGGACATAGCAAAGTGACCCTTTGTAAGCTTGAACAAATTTTCGTTCCAAAGATTTTTTGATGTTATGGTGCATCTTTGTGTTCATTTAGCTACGGAAGCTAAATTGGGAGGACCTGTGCATTATCGTTGGATGTACGCCTTTGAGCGGTGAGGTTAATTAAATCTTTCTATTTTTATATTACTTAATAATTTATACTTATCTCCATATATATAATAATTCACTTTTTGTTTATTAGGATGATGTGCATCTTTAAATCACATGTTCGCAACAAATCTTGTCCGGAGGGATCGATTGCAGAGTCATACATTGCAAAAGAATGTTTGACATATGTTTCACGATATTTGTCTAAGATAGGAACATATTTTAATCGTGTTGATCGAAATGAGGTCTGTCGAGCATGAACAATCTCATCATTTGTCCTGTCTTTTCAACTAAAGGGAAGCCTTTAGGGAAAGCTTCGTGGAAAATTTAAGTTTTGATGATTGGAAAATAGCTCAACTTTATATTTTGAAAAATTGTGCGAGAGGAGAACCATTTTTTAAGTAAGTGTTATTTCTTATTGTTACTTTGTTTCTAATTATTTAGGAATGAACTTTATTAATACTATTATTTCTAATTGAATAGTGAATATCAAATTGGTGACCGGAGGACTCGATTTTTGCCAATTGTTGGAGAGGAGAGTAAGACAACTTGTACTTTAATCTAATAAATAATTTTTTGATTATTAAATAGTAAGTGTTGTAATTGTTTCTGATGAACATTTGCATGTAGATTACCCATCTTTGGAATGAGAAAGATGAAAGAGTGACAGAGGAGTTGTTATGCTTAGCTCGAGGACCAATGAAGAGTGTCATTACTTACGAAGGGTACATCTCAAATGGGTTTAGGTTTCACACAAGAAGGCGTCAAAGTAAAAGAAAAACACAAAATAGTGGTGTTATGGTGAAAGGGGATAACGAAAGTGGTGATAAAGATTTTTTTGGTGTTTTGGAGAAGGTTCTTGTGCTAGAATATGATAGTTTGAAAGATCGCACAAGTCCTAGAGTAGTGTTGTTTAGGTGTAAGTGGTATGATGTTTTTGATGATAAGAGAGGATTAAAAAAGGATAAGTTTGGAAATACACTTGTAAATGTCACTAGAAATTTGAAAACCAATGAACCATTTGCAATAGCATCTCAAATAGACCAAGTGTTCTATGTTCCAACTCATTATGAACCACAATGGAAAGTAGTTATCAAAACAAAGCCTCGCAACTATTTTGATTTTCCAAATGAAGAAGATGATGATGATGATGATGATGATGAATCATTGTGGGAAAAAGATGATGTTCAAAGACCTTTTCATGTAGGTGAGGCAAGCAATATAGAAGTTTCTCTTGTACGAGATGATGTAGAGCCAACATTAGTTGATGCTCCTGTCAATGAAGTAAATAATGAAGATGATTTTGAGGAAGAACTTAGTGATAGTGATGAAGAAGAAGAAGAATTTTCTGATAGAGAATCTAGTATAGGTTCACTTGATAGAGATTTAGATGAGGTGGGAATGGAAACTGATAGTGGTGATGATTCGTAATATATTGGTATTTGGTAAGACTTTTCTTCTTCCCTTACTTTGTTTGTGCATTTTATATTTTGATTAAGACATGACTTTCAAAGCTTTGTTCAGATCTGTTAAGTAAATGTGCTCTGTGCAATGACTTTTGTTTGCAAATATTGTAGAAAAAAAAATCTTGTTTTATTGCTTGTTTTTGTTCTGTTTATGCCAACATTTAAATTTCAGCAAATTGAGTAATTGTATAATTGGTAGAGATTTGTTTATGTTATGTAGGGAGCTTGTTCAGACACAAGTTGACAATTCGAACCCCTGTCTTATCGGCAAGAAAGAAGACAAAAGCAAGCAGAGAGAGCTGGTTAGGTCTTTTATGTTTTCATACTTTATGGTGCTAATTGATCCTCAAGCATGTTTAAAGCGGTTGTTTCTCTAAACCAATTAACTATGCAGGAGGTCGTACGCGTGGTCGTACTAGATGCCTAAAAATACGTCGCTGGAGGGAGAAGCATCCTGGGGAAAAGCCATATGCAAAAATTTCAGATACAATGAGTCGCGTTGTTGGTGAAAAGGCTGCAGAGTTTGTTAGTGATTGTAGTAGATGGGTTAGAGAATTTTGTCCTCTAAATTCTAGGTATGTGAATTAGAAGTCGCAATCATAGCATTAATATATTTTCTATTATAAAATAACAATTTATTTACGTATATACTTTTGTTGAATATTTCTTTAATAGGAACTGGATAAGGATGGATCAAACTGCCAAAGATAGGTTGTATGATAAAATCCAAGTAAGTATGCTATAATTAGATCTAAATATAGGAAAATGTAGTTCCAAAAACGAATCATTGTGAAAATGTATATTTCTTCTAGTATGTTGTTTGGATCGTGGGTAGTATTATTTTACATGCTCTCGTGTTGTGAAAATGTGTATAGGCGTAATGGAATTTTCCACGCCTTGTTGGTGGCATTCATGTCAAATCCGCATTGAAAACTCAATGTGCCTCTTTGTTTAGAGGTTGGCGATATCGACTTAAGGAGGAATTTTTTGTTGGCTTTACAATTGAGGAAGCAAAACGTAATAGACCCGCTTGAAATTGATAAAACTAAATGGGATTGGCTAGTCGAAGACTTTTGGAATGATCCCAAGCAAAAGGTGAAATGTCTTTGCATGTTGTTTTTTTAACCTTGCGATACTCCTTTCTAATAATGTTTTTTTTGGCAAGTATAGGAAATAAGTGACAAAAATAGGAGGAATAGGAAGAAGAGTACAAGAAGCATCGTTGTGGAGCAAAATCCACAGCTCGAATCTTTGAAGAAATGGTGTGTAGTGTTTAGGTAATGCTAATATTCATATGAAACACATGCAGATAACTAATTTTAAAGTCTTTTTTTATTATTATAGTTGAATGCTCCACCATCCCAAACTCAACCCACACAAGAGGGTGATGATGCCGCTCAAGATCAAGATAATGAACCTATATATGTCAAGCTATATGACAAGACCCATAGGTATATGTACTAATTATCTCAATTACCTTTAGATTTGGGCGAGATCTTTTTGCGACATTGGGTATTGATGAATTCTTATAAAAAAATGTGAATCAGGGGAGTGGATGGCATTATTGACCCTACTGCTGAAGCGAATTTGAATGCCTTGAAAGAGTTACATACAAAGGAAGTGGAGGAGAATGGTAAAGATGATCTGACACCAATGGAAGCCTACCCTAAAGTTTTCAAAGATTGCTCCGGATACATAAAAGGGCTTGGTGTCGGGCCCAAGCCACCGAAAAGATCCATAAGAGCAAACTCTGATGAGGTCAGAGATGAAATCCAACAATTACAACTAGAAAAGGTGGAACTTCGCTCAGAAGTTTCAAATTTGCAATCTGACAACAAAATGCTTAAGGAAGAAATGGAGAACATGAAGCTAGAAAGTCTAGAAAGAGAGAAGAGATTGAGGGAAGAAAGCATCTTAAGAGAAGCCAAAATGAAAAAGGATTTAATGAGGCAATTGTTGGAAATTATGAAAAAAGAGGCAGCAGCAAGGTATGTATTTCTGATTTGATTTTCACCTTTTACAAGAAGAATACTTGATTTCTCCTCTTTTTACTAGAGAATTCTTTTTACCTTTAAAAAGAATACAATTGAAAAGAATAGAGTAAGTAGAAATGCCATTATACATTTGCAATATGTAGGCCCCTCGGAATACATGAAAAGGTTTTGTTTATCAAATGACATAAAGACACAAGTGTCTCATTTTCATCATTTGTTTATCATGAGATAGAAAAATATAGAATTATTCATATTGGAGGATGCCTCTGCTTGTAGCATTAATTGCGTTAGGACTTTTTATAGACTTTAGTTTTGACTTTGATGTTTTTTTTGGTGCTTTATGTGGCTTGTCTTCTTCTTTTTTCTTCCTTTTCGTAACTCGAGAAAAAGCATTAGGTAGATTTTGTTAAATTGGAGGTAAGGTAGTTTTTTTACTTGAACTATAGCACGGGCCGTGTTGGAGAAGATTAAAGTGTGGATGGGTTTGAGTACTAGTATTTAGAATGTGAAATAAAATGTTGAGTATGCATGTGTCCGGGTCGTAGTGTGAAATAAAAAATTCTTACCGAGCCTCCGATATGAAAAAGATCAAAACAAGTTTGAGACTATCATGAAAATATGCACATACACCTTTGGGTAATTAGTATCGGTTGGAAGTTAATTAATGGTTTCTCATTTAGCTCTAGAAATACAGGCATGATGTGCCGTTTTTTCGCTTACTTTTTGTTTCTCCATCACTTAACTAGATCGTAGACCGTTGTTTTTGAAAAACCGAGAACTCGATCTAGTATCCTAATCTCCCCAACTTTAGGAAGCAAAAGTTCCGGTAATCTTAGAAATTGTTTAACACTTTGATTTGACCATATTTGGTGATCCGACTAAATTTGGTGCCTTGTAGAGTCGTGCTTTGTTTATATTATTGATATATCCTTCTAGTTGACATGTCTTAATGATATTATTACATTTTTTCTTCCAGAGGCCAAGAAATTTGATGGTCTTGAGGAAGCAATTTGGGTGTTTCTCCTTTTGAGAGGTATATTTGGTATTCTATATATTCCCTTCGTTGCATCAAGTTCTTTAAACACAACTTTGCTAAATAAATTAAAATTAGGCATACTAGGGAAGTGACTTGTTTTCATCTCGAATTAGTATTTTTCAAATTT
Organism: Beta corolliflora; assembly: GCA_947648045.1. Lineage (NCBI taxonomy): Eukaryota > Viridiplantae > Streptophyta > Magnoliopsida > Caryophyllales > Amaranthaceae > Beta > Beta corolliflora. The sequence continues at coordinate 59,500 of CANSZD010000659.1, read as the reverse complement.
CTAGTTGTAAAGAATATACCAACTAAACAATAATGCATGGTTATACTTTTCTTCTCTCTTTCTAAAATGATTGTTATTCTTTTTGAAGGTCATTGAAGGAAGATGGTTTAAAGTTGGGTACAAACGATGAACAACTAAGGACATTGATATAAATTATACAAGGGTTATATTCCCCATTTTTTGGATTTTGGCAAGTACAATATTTTTGAATATCTTTGTTTTCAGGCATCGGCTACTATTGATAGAAATGTATTGCCATATTTTGGCTTACTCGGTTACTATTAAATTATGAAAAGTTAGTATTTTCGTTGGTATATATACTTGATACTTAGTGTATTGCATTAGTTGAGTTTGGTTTATGTTATATGCAAAATCCTATTTATTTTGCCCAATGTAATACCACAAAAATTTGGTGGTTGAAAGTCTCTTATAACAGGTGACGTTGTAATGTGGGCAAGAAAATTTTGTGTTCCATCATCTTAGAAAATGGGCCACGATTGTTAAAAACCGTACCAAAAGTATAATATGGGCTACGAAATTATAAAATATAATTCATAGTTTGAAAAGAAGGAGAAACCATTGAGGTGCTTTATGCAGGTATGGCTACGAAATAAACTTTACAACGCACAATAATGGGCTACGAAAAAATTTATTGTCGCCTTAAATTAATGTTTGGGCTATAAAAATCAAAATGCGTGGCCCATTATTAGGCGTCAAAAATCAATTTCGTCGCCCATTGATGGGCTACGAAAACCACACCATGGCCCATTACAGTTCACATGAGCGACGAAAACAAGGTTTTCGACGCCCTTACTTTGGGCTACGAAAACCACACCATGGCCCATTACTGTTCACATGGGCGACGAAATTAAGCTTTTCGACGCCCTTACTATGGGCGACGGACCTACGGCGACGAACTTGTGTCGAAATAATTTTCGTCGCACAAACAATGGGCGACGGATTTTTCTTTATGGGCGAGGAAAAAAAACGTAGCCCAATGTTGTTTTTCTTGTAGTGCAATGTCGGTTGAAGTAAATCACCGACATTACCTCTAGTATAAATATGGGTTATGTATACTTGTTGGAGAGGTAAGCAAAAACATTACAAAGTAAAGTAAGAAAAAAAAAGAGGTCAAAGGTGAGACATGAGCTCATCAAAAATAAATGAGTGAGAGAAATATGTGAGACTGCCTCACATACAAAAATTATACGAGAGTTATTTTTGTAAGGTGTGGAACAAGTGTCCCACCAAAATATATTGTTGTACAATTTTTGATGTAATCAATACTTTACAATTTATCAAATTGTAAAATTATATTTCCGGGTCCATTACAATTCCGCGTGCGCCCCCAAAATTTCTAAGTATGATGTATTTCATTAATATTTGCACATCATATCCCACCATGCATGCCATTGTCTGGGGTACATTTCAGTAATCTATAGTCTTTACATGTGATTGTTAAATGATCCTTGGAATGTCGAGAAAGGTGAGACATACATAATCCCATAAGTTGATGTTATATGCATTACGCTTTCATTTCTTTGAGAAGTATTTTGTAATGCTTCAGTTTTGTAGTGCATGTGAAAAATGAGTTTCTAAAACTCCTAATGATTCCATTGCCCATGTACCAAGTGCTACAGTATATCGTAGTTGTGTGAAGGTTGAGATTTTACTCTTAGATGGATTCACCGAAAATTATACTGAAGAGTTGAGTATTTTTCACGTTCTTAACAAGTGTTTAATCATTCGGGCTGCTACTAAGTAGCATTTGATAAATTCATGTGGCAGAAAGCATTATTAACCTGTTTTTTTGATATTGAGATTAACTCGTGGGATTCCAATTATAAATCACAAAGAACAAGGTTACAACTTTTTCCATACATCATATCATCAATTAAAATAGTAACTATATATATTTTAAATTGAGGAAGTATATTTTTAAAAGGAAAAATGGAAACTAATAATCCCACCTTGGCCACTTCTACTCAAAACAATCCTACCTTTCGAAATCCTGAAAGCAATCCCACCTTTATACCCCATCTTCTCAAAAATGCGCTCCTACCTAGGTTTGTGAAATTGGTAACTTGTTTTAGAATGTGACTTGCCACGTGTCACATCCTGATTGGGTTTTTAAAAAAAATAAAGGAATTTATTAAAAAAAAAAACAATTTTCTTCCCCTTCCCTCCTGCCGGAGGCTCCCTTCTTCCTCCCAATTTTCTCTCATCTGCCATTCCGATACTCCTCTTCCCATCTTTGGCAACACTTTCATATGCCATCAAATAGTTTCCAACATTGTTATCTTTCACTACACAAGCATTCAGTACCCCCATTTCATCAAAACACTCCTCACTGCTTGTTCCTTGCCCTATTGTCTTAATCTTGCCTAGCTTCACCCACTTAATCCCATCTCTTGCTCGCGCGATTCCAATACGAATGGTAGTACATTCTCATATCGCCATTGCTATGGGAAACAACATTGTTCGAAATCGCCAACCCGATTGAACATTGCTATGGGATTTTCCTCAATTATGTTATCAGTTTGATTATGAGTGTTGGGTTTTCTGGAGCAGAGAGCTAGTAACAATGGAGGGTTGAGGGATTTAGCAATGCTTAGGTTAGGAGAGAGAAAGGTGAGATTTTTGGGTGAAATTAAAGGATTCAAGTTAACTGTGTTGGTTGGTTTTGGGAAATTAATGGTTTTCATGTTGTTGTGGAATTGCCTAATTTTGGTCGGGGCTAGTTTATTTCAAGGGTGGCGGTGGTGGTGATGAGGTGGTGCCAGTGGTGGTGATGGAGGGACTGCCATGAAACAAGGTTGTGAGGTGGGAGGAGAGATTGAAGGAAAAAATAAAATAAAAATCTAACCTGTTAAACAGGTTGGAGGTAAAAAGGCTCATTTTGAGAAGATGGGTATAAAGGTGGGATTGTTTCCAAATTTCGAAAAGGTGAGATTATTTTGAGCAGAAGTGGCAAAGGTGGGATTATTAGTTTCCCATTTTTCCTTTTTTAAATTGAATTTGTAACATGCTTTCTAATTTATTATAATGACGAATTTGAAATAACCTTGCAAACATGTAAAACAAATATTTTGTGACAAACATCGAAAGATCACTCCATGGAAATTGGGAAATCCAAGATATTAACTCCTGAGAAGATTGTGTTTTGGAGTCAAAAGCCTTGCCTTCTCATTCATGATTTGTGAATATATATAGGTTACATGAAATAGGAAACTAAGTATATAAGGGACTCTATACAAAAGGAAACATATCATACATAATATTGCCATACTATTGCCTATCACCCCCCCTCAAGGTGGGCATGGGAAGGATCATGAATGCCCAACTTGACACCAACAAATCAAATTGACTCTTTGCCAAGAGCCTGGTGAAAATATCCGAAGCCGAGTCTTGGTAGAAACATAAGATGGAAGAATAAGACCGTCATTAACCGCATCACGCACAAAAAGTGGCAATCAACCCTCAATATGCTTCGTGCGTTCATGAAAGACGGGATTCTTAGCGAGATATGAAGAGAAGCGACCGACCATCACAAAAACAAAGGAATGGCCTTGGGATGATTAACGCCCAAGCTTCAACAACAAAGCCTTGAGCCACTTTAACTCACAAGTAATGGAGGCCATAGAACGATACTCGCTGCCTCCGGAAGAAAGAGAGACAGAGGTCAGTTTCTTGGTCTTCCAAGAAATAGGAGAATGACCCAAGAAAACAAGCCAACCCGGACAATGAACGACGAGTGATGGGGACAAGCAGCCAATCGAAATCACACCGGCCTTGTAAAAGAGATCATTATCACTCGTAACGAATACCCCGCCCAGAGTACCCTTCAAATATCGAACCACACGCAAAGCGGCATCCCAAGTGCTCAACACGTGGCTCCTGCATAAACTGAGATAAAACATGAACTGAATAGGCCAAATTAGGACGGGTTACAGATAAATAAATCAAGCGGCCCACAAGACGGCGATAAGCAGCAGGATCAGAGAACAATGGACCAGAAGCATGGGCGAGACGATGATTCTTCAATAGGAAAACCACTTGGGTTTAGAACCCAACAAACCAGTCTCCGAGAAATGATATCAAGAGTGTATTTTCTTTGACGAGAGGAAAATACCGGAGGCACTCGCGAGCAACCTTAATGCCAAGAAAATATTTCGGAGAACCCAAATCCTTCATCTTAAAGCAATCACTCAAATAAGCTTTGAAAGAAGCAAGAGCAAATGAATCGTTACCGAAATGATAATGTCATCAACATACACCAAGACATTTATCTGAACAGATTGTCGAGTGAAAGTAAATAAGGAGTAATCGGAGAAAGATTGAAGAAAACCATACTCTTTCAAGATTGTGACCAATTTGGCAAACCAACATCGGGGAGCTTGTTTCAAGCCATATAAAGATTTGCGCAGACGGCAAACAAGATTAGGATTTGAACACTCAAACCCAGGAGGAAGCTTCATGTAAACCTCTTCTTCCAAATCACCATGAAGAAAGGCATTATGCACATCCATTCGATGCAACTCCCAATTCTTGGAAGCGTAATAGCAAGAAAAGTACGTACAAAGTGGTCATCTTAGCAACTGGAGCAAAAGTCTCTCGTATAATCAATACCTCCTCCCGATGATTGCCGAGAACCACTAAACGAGATTTGAGTCGCTCAACGTCGCCATTGGACAAATACTTGGTGCGATACACCCACTGACTACCCAATGCACGCTTCCCGGGGGGAAGCTCTTCCAAAGTCCATGTACCATTAGCCTCCAAGGCCTGAATTTCATCCTGCATAGACGCCTTCCATCCATCACACCTCATAGCCTCCTTAAAAGACTTTGGTTCCGTAGTTGACACAACTGCGACAATAAACTTCAAATAATTTGCAGAAAAATTTACACAATTTATATAATGAGCTATAGGATAAGGAGTACCTGAAGAAGATGACGGAGAGGAAGTAGAAACAGATGGACCGTCAAAGATAACAAAGGTGTGTGTGACAAAATCCTTCAACAAAATGGAGGGAACTTTTTCCCTCATACCACGGCCCAAAAACAAGAGGAGGCGAAGAAACGACCCTGGTTCATTAACCTACCCGCATCGACCTGAGAGAGCGACCCAGGTTCGTTAACCGGCCTAGATGGACCAAGAGCAGGCCCAAGTGCAGTGGAAGCGGGAGAAGAGCAACAAGTTTGGGCTGTGTTAGGAGGAGCTGAAGTTGGGCGCGTTGGGCTAACAGGAGGAGAGGAGGTGTGGGGCGCTGAAATAGAAGGAGAGGGGCCCAAAGTGGTTGGGCTTGGAGAGACATGCGGTAGATCATCAGTGTTGGGAGAAGAAGTGGTGGGCTGATTTGTGGTGCTGAGTATAGGAGTGGAGGAAATATTTTGTGGGCTTGGATGATTAGGAGAACGAGAATTTGGAGGAGGTAAGGAATGGGTTTCCACGAAATCATCCGCAAAATCATAATGAACAAACTCATCACATGGCACCAAATTTTGAGCATCAATATTAACATCATCCGGAGACACAAAAGGATAGACATCCTCAAAAAACTTGACATCACGTGAGACAAAAAATTCTTTTGCATCAAGATCAAACAAGCGCCACCCCTTCTTCCCAAAAGGACAACCAACAAAAACACACTTCCTACTACGACTTGCAAACTTATCCCCTTTAGTCTTATGATTGTAAGCAAAGCAAAGACAACCAAAAGTGCGAGTAGCTTCATGAGCGGAGAGAAACCAAAGAGAATATCAAAAGGAGATTTATTATGCAAGAGAGGAGAGGAGTGCGATTGATCAAATGAGCTGCAGCTTAGAATACTTTCACCCCAAAAATAGATTGGAAGATTAGCTTGAAACCTTAAGGCACGCCCAACATTCAAAATATGTTGATGTTTTCTTTCTACCCTCCCATTTTGTTGTGGTGTAGCAGCACAAGAAGTTTGAAATATGATGCCAGAAGAAGAAAAATATTCAAGCAAGCAATTGAATTCAGTACCATTGTCACTTTGAACAACTTTAATAGTTTGGGAGAATTGTCTATCAATCATGGCTACAAAACTCATAAACATGGCAAACACCTCTGTTTTATCCTCCATTAAATAAGTCCAAACAGCTCTAGAAAAATCATCAACAATAGTTAAAAAATAACGAGCCCCACAAGATGACACATGTCTGTAGGGACCCCACAAGTCACAATGAACTTTCTCAAAAATCCTACTAGCCTTATTATCACTCAAAGGAAACTTATCTCTAGTATGCTTAGCACGAAAACAAATGTCACATGCTTTATTTGACAAACGACCCTGATGACCACAAAGAGGAGGAAGTAACTTCACCACTTTTTCCGAAGGATGACCCATACGACGATGCCATAAATCAAACTCCGTAGAAGCTCCATTCACGAAAACCCGGTTGCACACTGTCACCTCCGTTGAAGTAGTAAAGTCCATCCATTCTACGACCCGTTCCAATCAGCTCCTTCATGTGGTCCTGTATAGCACACATAGAAGAGTTAAATTGTACAAAGCCATGCAAATCATTAGTCAGTTGAGCAACAGAAAGTAAACTACAACTGAACTGAGGAACCAGGAGAACATTGGTGAGAGTAATAGTATCAGACAACCGCACAGACCCTTGTTGAGTGGCCACAATCGTACTTCCATTTGGAAGACCAACGGACAAGGAGGAATAGTAATCAAATCAAACAGGCCGAGAGATCTCACCAAGAACATGATGCGTAGCACCACTATCAATGATCCAAGAAGAGGAGAGAAACGTACCACTTAAACGTTCATCAGAAACTTTAGATGAACCAAAAATGCCGGCAAGTGCTTTCCACTGCTCAGGAGTAAAAAGAGCAGGAGAAGCACTAGTAGAAGGAGCCGAAGAAGCCGAAGATGCTGGAGAACCAACCACGGCGTTGGTAGTGGCTTGCACGGGGCCACGACCACGACTGCGGGTGGTTTAGAGCCACGGGGCTTAGAGTCCGAACCTTCGGGATACCCAACCAAATCATAGCAATTATTCATCTCATGCCCATTCTTTTTGCAATGAGCACACACCAACAAAGACCAACAACGGGACACATCATGTCCGAGCTTGTGACAGTGAGAACACGTGGGGCGGTCCGTAGACCCACGCCCACGACCTGCTGGTCCGCGAACAGCGAACCCAAGGACAGCAGGTGCGGCTTCCTCGGGGGAAGCCTTGACTGTGCGTACACGCTCCTCTTGCACCACTAATTGGTACGCACGGTCAAGGGTTGGCATGGGATCAGTAGACAGGATTTGGGTACGCAAAAGACCATAAAATTCCGAATACAAACCCATTAAAAAATCATGTAATTTCTGCGTTTCGCGACGAGATGCATGCATAGCCCCCGCAAGACATTTGGAGCAACACTTGCATGAAATTAACGGTTCATGTTTGGCTAATTCCTCCCATAACACATTCAGTTTGCCATAGTAAGTTGAAACACTCATATTCTTTGTTTGTTCACATTTAGCAATACTGGATTTTATTTGATGAATTCGGGGACCATTAACGGTTGCGAAACACGTTTTAAGGTGAGTCCACAATGTATGAGCCTCTCGAAATTTAGTGATTGTACCTTTAACTTCAGGGTCTATGGTATTCATCATCCATGAGACAAGCATCGTGTTGACGGTTAGCCAATCCGATTCGGTGTAAGGAGCTACTGGACACGTGATCGTGCCGTCGAGGAAGGCCATCTTGCGGCGTGCTTGAAGAGCAAGTTGAAGATCCCCAGCCCAGTCATCGTAGTTATCGGTACGAAGACGGGTTGGAGTGATGTAGTCGCCAGGTCTATCACCTTGGCCGAGAAAAAACGGACTGGATATGTCGATTTTGGGAGAAGATGGCTCACTGGTGGACGAGTCTTGATCGCCTGCCATGAGGAAACTGTTGGGAGAAAAAAAAACTAGGGCTCCGATACCATGAGAAGATTGTGTTTTGGAGTCAAAAGCCTTGCCTTCTCATTCATGATTTGTGAATATATATAGGTTACATGAAATAGGAAACTAAGTATATAAGGGACTCTATACAAAAGGAAACATATCATACATAATATTGCCATACTATTGCCTATCAACTCCAAATCATAACCAAAGAGCAAGAATACATTGATGATCAACGGATGTAGTGTTCCATGTATACAATCATTCACTTAATTACAAAATCAAAAAGCAGGAAATTCAATTTGAGAACCACATCTACCATGAGGAAAAACAGGACACTCAATAAGGTTAGAAGCAGATTTATCAACGCAAAGATAAATTTGGTAAAGTTGATTGTTGCTCGATGTATCAGTGTTGCACTCCACAAATGGTGTGTACCCAACACCTTGTTTGATGGCATCCTTTATGCTTTCTAAGGCATAAATTTGTCCATTTGGTCGAATTCCTACACCACCAAAGAAAGAAATGAATTAGCAAAATCAATTTCGATATAGTAAAAATCGGGTGAAGTGAACAGTTACATATCAAGCAAAAGAAACAAATATCGTAATACAAATCTAGATAGTAGTGAATACCTGCACTTGTTAGTGCTTGGAGAAGATTAGCTTGATTTTTGAGGTCAAGGGAAATTTGGAAGTAGGAATGCTGATCAAGGGCAGAGCAAGTGCCATGTTTTTCCCATTCATGGGACCAGAAATTCAATCCGTCGTTACTTGGGCATGCCAATGTTGGCCATTCTGTTCGCATTCTCCTCAACAGACCCGATACCTGTATTCAATCCAAAATTGTAACTAATGTAATTCAGTTTTTTAGGATTTTTATTGATCTCTAATATGTCATTATTAGTAGTGAATCTAGTGATCGTTGTATTGTGTTAACTGTCTATTGATACAAGTTAGAAAATCCATATACATAATACTATATGTCTATATTATCCCAAATGATTTGTTACTCTATAAGTACAGTTTTGCTACATTCATTTCAAAATAAAGATACTCTATCTACCCTTAAATAATCAATCATGTTTAGGTTGCCAAAAATATATATATAGATGAATAATAGATCAAGTTTGATTTCAAATCAAACTTTGAAGGTTTGAGTTTTTTAAAAAAGCAAATAACACAAACTATTATTTTCATGTTCCTAATTGGCCGGTTTTATTTTTTAAAGTTCATTTCCAAAAACCTTTTGGTTAAAGTTAAAGAGAGGGTTGCACCACTAATGCGCATATCATGTTTTACATAAAGGGGCACGATATGCATTATGCTATTGAAACCACGTATAGTTCAAAGTAAAATTATATATAGTTCAAAAAAAAAAAAACATGATGGTACGGACCTGAGATTGGTCGAAGGGACTGTTAGGATCACAATTAGAAGGGTATGAACCATCATTATAATTGGGCCAAAGACCGTGAATACCAAAATCTGCATCTGGTTTCCCTGTCGTTGGGAAGCAGCAACTCTTCTTTGTATCACAGTATGATCCAGGCCACTACAAAACCATCATCATATTAATCATTATTAAAACACATTCCATATAATTTTCTTAACGATAATCAAACAAAAAAGTAACAGAATATATCTGATAATATAGTACTATACCTGTTGAACAAAGTAAAAGAAATCAAACTCTTGGGAAAATGCAGAAATTACACATAAAATTTGCGCTGCCAAAACATAATAAATGAATTTCATCTTTTTCTGTCTTCGATTTCGTTTACCCTAATATTTTTTTGAAATTTCCAAATGTTATTTTGGTTGTAGTTTAATTGTGTAGTATTGTAGTACGTTCTTAGCTTATATAGATGGAGTGACTGATTATTATAGAAGGTCTTAATAAGGTAGAATATCCCTTGGTGAATATGCTGTTTATGCCAAATATTATGTTCATATTTATGGGTCAATATGTTCACATTATATAGTGTGGGGACCTAACTGTTATTGATGCAAAATTTGAGACTACATACATGTTGATAACCTAATCTGCTGCATTTTGTGTGTGTACACGTATGATATCGAAGCTCCAATGATTGTTACAACTTAACAATAATCTTTAAAATGTCGGCAATCATGCAAATTAAAATGGTCGTTTTCTTAAGGATTTTTTGGTTAAAACTAGAGCTGGTAAAATATTACCCAACCCGCCAATCCGACCCGAACCCAATCCATTAAATAATGGGTTGGGTTGAAATTTTCAACCCGTTTAATTAAATGGGTCGACCTGACCCAACCCGTTTAATTAATTGGGTTGGGTCAGGTTGAAAATCTCGACCTGATTTTAACCCATTTATGGAAACAACTTAAAAACCCTAACTAATTTCAGCTAAAAAAATTGGGCTAGCCCATATAGAAAGGTAAAAAATAAAAAGTCTAACTCATTACAGTTAATGTTGAACAATTGGTTATAGAGTTGTAATGGTGTTGTTTTTTGAACAACAGTTGGGTTGATTTTGAACAATATCTAGCATATGGTTATGTAATGGCATAATGCTAAGTTGCTGCCTACTGTTGCTTTGAAACATACTCTTTGTGGTTTTATTTTTTTTCTGGAAAGAACACGAAAAAAATTAAATGGGTCGACCTGAAGGTTGACCAGTTTATCATAAGGTTGGGTTGGGTTGTAATTCCCAACCCGTTTAAGTTAACAGGTCGGATTGGGTCAAGGGGTTCTCAACCCGTTAACCCGCCAACCCAACCTGATCTTGACCCAACCCGACCCATTGTCAGCCCTAGTTAAAACACCCTTACGTTTGCTAATTTTTAAAACAATCCCCCTTTTGTGTTTTTTTTTTAAACTGAACCCCCAAATGTTTTATAAAAATTTTGGTTGCACCCCCAAAACCTAACTTCCGTCTAATCCAAACGTTTGTGGGGCCCTTTTTTCCATTTTTCCTCCTAAATGTTGCGTGAAATGACATTTGTATCTTTGGGTAATTAAAACCCTTCAACAAACCTCTTCATCTCTCTCATTCAATTCCTTCGTTTCTGATTTCATCTCTCTTACTTGCTTCACTCAGTAATTCATCCTCTCTCTCTTGTCATCATCTACACCTTTTCATCTTCTCTTTCAGTCTCTCTCATCCAGCTGGGGTTGTGAACCTCTTCTCCAGCACCAGTTCATTAATTACCACCTTCTGCCACTCCTCCTGATTCTTGTCAACCCATCCAAATAATCCATACCCTTCTCTTCCAGTATGAACATCTGAGAATTTGCAGGCATAGAAACTCCTCCCAGGATTGTCATGCGTCCATGACCTCAAAATCTTAGCAGGAATTCGACAATTGCATTTGGTTGCCATAACCCTAACTGAACAATTAACCCAAATTAAAATAAGCAAATAAACCCTAGAATCGCTAAATTGCCCAAAATTGAAATGCCTAGAAACGAATGTAACACTTACCTGATTTGAAGGATGTCAGGAATTGTCAATTGAGAGTGGAATTGCAATTTTTCGTTCGAAATTTTGGAGTAGCAGCTTCAATTTGGGGGTGTTGGAAAATGACCGTTGTGAGAGAGGGGAGATCCTGATTTGGGGATGAAGAGGTTGTTATATAATAGCATAGGAGGGCCCCACAAACGTCTGGATTTGACGGAAGTTAGGTTTTGGGGGTGCAACCAAAATTTTTATAAAACGTTTGGGGGTTCAGTTTAAAAAAACAAAAGGGGGATTGTTTTAAAAATCAGCAAACATAAGGGTGTTTTAACCAAAAAATCTTTTTCTTAATTCCCTTTTTGTTTTTCGTGACCATTTTATGTTTTTTTCTCTTATCGCTTCTCTTATATTGTTGCTTACGTAACATCTAGTTTTTTACGTCGTTTTTGGTATTATGGTACCATTGACTGTCTGGTTGATGACGTAAAGTGTTAAGAATTTGGATAAAAATTGATGTTGATATCAGTTAAAAGAGTATGCTTGTTCGTTGATCAGGAAGTAAAGTGGGAAAGAATCATCTCATGAAGAGAAGATTACAAGGATAGGAGTTAGCTCAAGTGGGTAGAGCACTCCCCCTTGGCCCTTGAGGTCAAGGGTTCGATCCTTACCCCCAGCATTATGCTGGGGTATTTCCTTAGCATGCTATGCATGCCTTACCAGCCAATGTGTTGGTGTTTCCTACAGGCTAGTAGCCTGGTAGGGGTTAGCCCTTGGGCTGACTTAATTTCCTAATCAAAAAAAAAAAAAAAAAATAAAATAAAATAAAGAGAAGATTACGGATAGCAGCATAAAAGGAATTATATACACCATAAATACAAAGAGTACATTTCTTGAGGTCTTCCTCTCTTTCAGCACCAAAAAAAAAAATACAAAGAGTACAAAATATAGAAAGAAGTATATCTGCATGCAGGGGGAAGATTATCATCGTTAAAACTTTTATCATATCAACCAGTCTTCTGTGCGGCTAGGCGTACGATTAATAACTATGTAGCCGCGTGCGTGCTAGAAAAACTAACTATATTAAGGCATATATAACTTCTTCAATTTATATAAGTAACCCCTGATAATTGTAAGTAAATCAAAAAAATTATAAGTAACCCAACAATTATTTGAACCCGTACTATATTAATAAGTAATCCTAACAATTACAAGTAACCCCGCTATATTAATAAGTAACCCCAACAATTATTAGTAACCCCTAGTATATTAATTAATAACCTCTAAATACAATAATTAACCTTATATGTGATATGGCAGCACCGTTAACTAACAGTGTGGCCAACCGCATATAGGACTAACCGTTATCATTTATGCACTAGTAGAGAAAACATGCATGATTTGTGTCGGTTCCGGAACCCCCATTTGTGTCGGTTCCGGGTTCGGCGTTACAGGTCTCGACGCAAATTTCTCATACATGATCTAGAACATTTACAAGCACAGTTCTAGCTGCATAGGAAATATGTCTAGAGCTCCAACAAACAATCCTATTAAGAATTTTGTTTGAAATGTTTAAGCATGTCTTGACAGATGAGTATATTGATGCTCAAAGAGAAGGAGGGGCTAGTAATATATTTCATTATCTAGCTAACAAACTGCCCTGGAAACTTCAAACTTTCCAACAACTCCTTAATGAAATCCCAACTTAAGGAGTCATAAGCCTTCCTTAAGTCTACCTTCAATGTACTTCTAGGAGGTTGAGACTTTTTTTTTTTTTTTTTTGAAGGGAAAAGCATAAAACATTCATTAATCAATAGACAGAGCGTCCATGAGTACATATGGAGAAACAATACTGGGACAATGATTAACCCAACATTGCTCATAACCAAACGGCACTACTTTCGCCAAATGGTGGGCAACAAAATTCCCGCCCCTTCTAACATGAGAAAAAGAAATAGAATGGAAACTAGAACACATAGAGATAATATAACCAAGGATGGCATCCAAGTCAGAGAAGAAGATTGTTGCTTGAGACAAACGGGAGATTAAGACTTGAGCGTCGGACTCGATGATTAAATCCTTGAACCCTTGTCTTTTCGCCCATCCTACAGCCCATGTGGATGGCTTTGGCTTCCGCTACATCGGTGGCCACCAGGGCTCGGGTTCTCCTCACCGCCGAGAAAAGGACTTTCCCCTCGCTATCTCTCGCTACAAGACTCAAGTCTCGCCACGCCTTCCTCACTCAAAGATGCGTCGGTGTTTATTTTGATCAACCCCTCAGGAGGAGCACACCACTTGTTTGGGCTTGGAGAGGAGGTCTTTGTTGAACCTGCATAAATCCGCTTAGTATACACATTGTGGTCTTCACATTGGCGATAGACTCGTTGGGCAAGAACTTCAAGCGGAACACTTTTGTTTTCAAAAACAAACTTGTTTCGCTCGAACCATATATTCCAAGCAAGAAAGCACCCTCGCTGAACCATCTTTGCATCCATCTTACACCATTTCGCCACTAGCTCAAGAGAACCCACATCATCACTATCCTTCACCATCTCCTCGCAACCGCATCAGTTTCCATAACGATCGAATTCTCTCACATCCCATTAGAGCATGGAACATGGTCTCGTCTTTATCTGGGGCACCACGGACATGGGGGCGGCGTCTAGGAGATGACGAGCTTTAAGTGCTGCACGAACAGGTAGGGATTTAGTACAAATTCTCCACATAAAATGGCGGGCCTTAGGTGATATTTCCAGCTTCCAAAGATCCACCCAAGCACCATGAAAATCATTAAGGTTACCCCCTTTCCCTAACATATATGATGTTTTCATAGTATAACAACCATCCCGAGAATAAGCCCACATAAAATCATCTGCACCTCCACGAGCACTTAGAGGAATAGCAAGGATACATCTTACATCTCTTTCAGAGAAATGTTGTTCGAGTAAATCTACTCTCCACTCCATGGTTTCGTAATTTATCAAATCCCCCACAACACTAAGACTTTCAACTTTTTCACTCTCAATAAATCTCCCCCTGTCATCTCCTACCCAAGGGTCTCTCCAAATATCAATATTCTTCCCATTGCCAACTCTACACATAATTCCTTCCTTTACCAAGCTTTTGGCACTCCAAATACTCCGCCAGGAGTAGCTGTTGGAGTACCCTAAGCGAGCATTAAGCACATCACTCTTCGGGTAATATTTTGCTTGCATTACATGACTAAGGAGAGAATTCTTAAAGTGAAGGAGACGCCATACCTGTCGTCCAAGCAAAGCATCATTAAAGACAGAAAGATCTTTGAAACCCATGCCACCCATACACTTCGGCTTACACAATTTTTCCCAACTTAACCAGTGCATCTTCCGAGCTTCGCCCTTATTACCCCACCAGAATCGAGCCATGCAGAACTAATCTCATGAATGATAGCAACAGGAAATTTGTATACCCCCATGAGATAGGTAGGAATAGCCTGGATGACAGCTTTGATGAGAACTTCATTCCCTGCTCTAGATAACAACTTCTCTTTCCAGCCTCGCAACTTTTTCCACACTCGATCCAGGATACTGCGAAACATCACCTTCTTCGAATTACCGCAGGCTGTAGGGATACCCAAGTACTTTTGGTGCTTTTCCACTTGCTTCATTTGGAGTAGATTTATCAACTCTTCTTTTCGTTCTCTACTAACACCTCTACTAAAAGACACCTCCGACTTTTCATAATTAATTTTCTGCCCGGATGCTTTTTCATACTGGTTGAGAATATCAACTATTGTTAAGCATTCCTGTCAGGTGGCTCTAGTAAAAAGTAAGCTATCATCTGCAAAAAGAAGGTGAGAAACAACGGGGCCATTTCTGCTAGCTTTTGCACCATGAAGCATTCTGGTATCAATCTTCTGCTGGATCATCCGTGAGAAGGCATCCGCTACTAGAATGAATAAGAAAGGAGAAAGAGGATCCCCCTGTCTCAAACCTCTAGTAGGAGCTACAGAACCACAAACTTTGCCATTAATAATGAAGGCATATGATACAGTGGTAACACATTTCATCACCAAGTTCACCCATCTGCCATCAAAGCCCATAGTGAGAAGTAGTTTTCTCAGAAATCCCCACTCAACACGATCATAGGCCTTGCTCATGTCTAGTTTCATAGCCATAATGCCTGTCCTGCTATTATTACGTTGCTTCATAGTATGGAACATTTCCAGGGCAATCAGAGAGTTGTCAGTTATCATACGATCAGGGACAAATGCACTCTGATTCTCCGATACAATAGCAAGCAAAATATTTTTAAGTCTAAAAACAAGAATTTTCAAAGCAATCTTATACAAAACATTACATAGACTTATGGGCCTGAACTCAGAAACAATAGTAGGGGATTTGACCTTGGGAATAAGAGCAATATTAGTGCAGTTAACATCATCAAGGAAAAGGTGCCATGTAAGATATTGCTCACAAAATCAAATACCTCATCACCAATAATATGCCAGAAACACTGGTAGAAAACAGCGTGCATACCGTCTGGTCCAGGGGCCTTACAAGGATGTATTTGGCAGAGGGCCGTATAAATTTCATCCTTAGTATAGAGTCGAAGCAGATCTTCATTGAACTAGGCTGTGACACAATGACGAACGTTTTGCAGCACATCTTCAACGTGAGTCGTAGATGGGTTGTCTAAAGAGAAAATATTGTGAAAATATTTTTCAACCTCCGTTTCAATTATTTCTTCATCCGATTGCCAGACACCAGTACTGTCATATATACCTTTGATGGAGTTACGTTGTTTGCGTTGTGAAGCTTTGTGATGGAAATATTTTGTATTCCGATCTCCATCCTTAATGTCCGCAACTCTCGATCTAAGGTACCAATAAGCTTCCTGTTTAGCATGAAGATCATATAATTTATGCTCTAACTCAGTACACAAATCACAACTTGCCGAAGACGAGGGGGCCTTTTGAGCCTCATGAAGAGCTCGTTCAGTTTTTTTATCTGCTTTGGAAGATTGCCATAACCTTCCTTACTCCATGTCACCAGGTCACGAGCAACCGCAGCCAGCCGCAAAAGAATAGACTCCCCCGGAGCCTCCTCCCAAGCCCTTTTCACAACTCCTTCACATCCCTCGTCCAACAGCCACGAGGTTTCAAACTTAAAATTTCTTCCTCCACGCATTCGCCTAGTTCGAGGCAACTCTTCTCCACGAAGTAAGATGGCTGCGTGGTCAGACTTGTATCGAACAAGGTGTTCAATATAAGCTCCCTGGAACATTTGCAACCAATCCCTAGTAATCAAGAAGCGATCAAGACGCTCCCTCACTCTAGTTTCAGGACTGTTCCCTCTCTCCCAAGTATACCATTGCCCTACAACACGCAAATCACCAAGCCCACAATCCTCCATAAACTCACGAAATCCAGCCATTTCCCTTCTCTCTCTATTTGCCCCTCCTTATTTTTCACCATAATCAAGGATTTCATTGAAATCCCCTCCAATGACAATCGGAAGCTCGGTATTTGTGCAAAGAGAACGAAGAAGAGACCAAGTTTTGTGTTTGTTAGCCTCCTCCGGCCACCCTTAAATGCCTATAAACCACCATCTCATATCTCCTTTGCTGACAACGTCACCACAAATATGATTTTGGGAGTAAGAAACCAAATCGAAAGAAATGGAGGCATTATTCCACATTAAGCAAAGACCACCTGCAAGACCAACACTAGAGACCCCAATAGCATTTGAGAAACCAACTCTCTCCTTCATCCCGTTCAAGAACTTCTTTTTGATTTTTGTTTCCGACAAAAACAAAGATGTCGGGGGCTAGAGATATGAACCATCTCTTTATTTGACGAACCGTCCAAGGGTTGCCCAAACCCCTGCAGTTCCAACACATTATATTCATAATGCCGGCGGGGTTGGATCTCGCCAACCTCCGCCTCGACAGATTTTTCAAACGCCATCATTAAGTTCAGTAACAGTCTTATACTTTTTCAAACTCGCATTCTCATCCACCAAGTCATCAATGAGCATATCATCAGCATGTTTTCTTTTCAAGCCAGAATTATTAATTAAATCACTATTCAAACAACAATCCTCAACTTGAGCAGGCAATTTAACAATAAGAGATTTCTTGCGTGGAACAGTTTTCATCTTACGAGGCTTTTTAGGAGATACATTACCAGCATTAAATGTAACAAGGGGTGTTATACTTAGCTTACTTCAGGTGCCTTCAAGAGTTCAATAACTTCCACCCTCTCTCCTTGTGAAGCGACTGTTTTAGTGGGCTCATCCACAATAGGAATAGGTTCTTCGTCGACCAATGTGACTTGCGGCATAGTAGTGGACGAGTCCTTCACCCCCACTTCCTTCGGAACAGATGTGGGTGGTGAGAACTGTAAGTTTCTTGCACAACTCCGAAAAATTTTCACCTCTTCCTCCATCTTAATGCGGCCTCGACGGGGAGAAGCGCGGAGCCACGAGCCCCATTGCTTCTCTTCGTCTCTCTCCTCCTCTGTAATATTCATGCAATCACATTCTATGTGGCCCAAAATCCCGCAAGCGTAGCAGAAATTTGGGAGTCGTTCGTACTTCACATCAATCATCACCACGTTTCCTTCCTTGCTTCGCACCTTTTGTATGCGACGTAATGGTTTCGTCACGTCCAGTATGATCTTGAGACGAGCAGATTTGTCCCAGGATATGCCGTCGAAATCCACCTCCATAACAGTACCTAGGCCTCCTCCGATCAGTCTTATGCGGCGCTCAATCCTGCTATCCATAGGTAAGTTGTAAAGCCTCACCCAAAAGGGACAATAGTTGAGTAGGATGTTCGATGGTTGAGCGCTTCCCTCGATCTCACTCAATAACACCAAGCTTTGGTCGAAGGTCCATGGCCTTCCAGCCAAAACTTTATTTTTGTCTCGAACGTTTGCGAACTGTACTACAAAAAGGTCATTCTCAATTGACCTGAATAGTGCGCTTTTCGAGATTGACCATATTTGATTTAGGGTTTTCTTCATGGCCTCGAAGTTGTATGAACGAACGTTCAAAACCCGGCCTATAAGAGATAGGTTTAGGTTCGATTCGTCTTTTTCCTCATGTTCATCATCGAAGGACACAACTCCACTTTCATCATCTGTGATCTTTAATCTTGCACAATGGTTCGTAATTTCATCAGCCATTAAACTGACGAAGATCCCAAGAGGGATTAAAGACTCAAAATTGAAACTGTTTGTCGGAGCCCCCACACTATTTCTCAAACCCTAAATGCTCGAGGGAGGAGACTAGGCAGCCCAACGGTAATTTAATTGTAGAAAGTAGTTGATGGTTGAGACTTCTTTTTGTAATGTTTAAGCATGTCTTGACAGATGAGTATATTGTGCATATTCACCCTATTCTCCACAAATGCACTTTGCACTTCATCAATTAAACTAGGCAAGACTAGTTTCAATCTATTACACATCATCTTAGAAATTATCTTGTATAAAACATTACAACAAGCTATAGGGAAAAATTGTGTCACATCACTAGGTTGATTAACTTTAGGAATAAGACACAAATTTGTAGTATTTATTTATTTTAAAAGTTTACCTAATTGGAAGAAGTTGAGTACTGCATTGCAAACATCATTTCCAATACAAGGCCATGCTTGTTTGAAAAAATGGTTGTTGTGCCCATCTAGACCTGGGGCCTTATTATCCTCAATGTCCCAAAGAGCACTTTTAACATCCTCCCTAATGAAAGGCTCACGTACATAACATCTCGTCGGTGAGTCAGAAATATCATCCTTCCTTCTTCCAGAATAGTACTACTAACATGACCCTCAACTGTTTAAGCAGTACCTATCATCTGCTTGTAAAACTCAATGAAAGCATCTTCTATATGGCTTATATCTTCCTGTCGAACCTCATTCACATCCTTAATTCTACAAATCTGATTTTGTATTCTCCTCTTCTTCAAGCATGCATGAACGTACCTTGTATTCAAATCACCACTATTAATCCAGTCTTGCTTCACATTCTGTTGAAGAAAACTGATTCTTGCCCTGTTCGATCAGCTCACTGTACTTTTCCCTAGCTTCATTTTCTTGGATGTGCATCTCAATGTTATGAGGATCTTGATGAATCTGACCCTAAATACTGAGCAAGGTCTGCATTGCTTCCTCTACAACATTTTCAATATTTGAGAACTTCTGTTTATTTAACTCTTTCAGCACTCCGGCCTTTCAACCTCTTCAACTTGGAGACTACCAGATACATTGGCACTCCTTGGACTCTGTCACTCCAAACACCTTGCACCTTTGCCATGAAATCATATGCTAGGGTCCACATGTTAAAAAACCCTAAATGCTTCAGGTTTCTTAACTACCTGATTATCCAGCCTGATCACACAAGGACAGTGATCAGAGCTACTTTCAGGTAAAAAAATTGCTACAAAGATTACCAAACATCACATCCCATTCCTCATTAGCCAGAATTCTATCAATTCTAGAGAACACTCGATCCTTCCCTTCCTGCTTATTACTCCATGTGAAGAAAGGACCAGTTGTATTATGATCCTCCAGCCCACTCTCTCTAATACAATTCCTGAATCCAAGAACTTCATCAAAAGTAATGGCAGAACCAAGCCTTTCATTCATGTTGAGAACATTGTTAAAGTCCCCACCAATAACCCAGACACCTCTAACACCAGCACTCACCTTAACAATTCCCTTCCAAAGACCCTCCCAATCCTTAGCCTCATTTAACCCATACACAAAAGTCACATTAAATCTTCTTTCAGAGGCTACGTGACACACTTTACAGTGTATATATTGAGTATCACACTCAATAATATTCACTGCAAATTTGTTGGGCAACCAGATAACCCACATTCTTCCTCCTTTATGACACTAGTAGTTGGTAACAATACTCCAACCTGCACACACCTTATTGAAAACTTTGGGGAAGTTACACATCTTCACCGTTGTTTTAAGAAGCCCACATAGTCCTAAATTATTATGGTTTAAAAACCCAGTTTTTTCACCATATACCCCTGACAAATTTTTTTATTCACCAGATACCCCAACTTTTTTCAGAATTCACCATTTACCCCTGAGTTTCTTGAAAATACATTAGAATGCCCTTAATGACTAACGGTTGTTAACTTTGTTAGTCATTAACCCTAATTAAACCCTAAGTAACTCTAATTAAACCTAATTTTCTAATTAACCCTAATTCTCTCTCCTAACCCTCCAACACTAAACCCCCAGCCCACCCCCAACCCCAACCGCCTCCCTCTCCCGCATCCCCCCCTCCCCCTCTCCCGCGGCCCCCTCCCCCTCTCCATGCCCCCCTCTCCCCGCCCCTCGATCTCCCCATGACCCTCCCCCTCGATCTCCCCGGCACCCCCGTCCTAGATAAAAATGTTGAAAATCGCAGCATTGGATAGCGAAAATCAAACACCGGAAATCGTAGAATTTAGTAAGTCGAGGCTTTCCCCGAGTATTCATCACTATCACCGTGGGGAGATCGAGGAGAGGGACTGCGGGGGAGATCGAAGAAGGGGGCCGTGGGGGAAGGGTAGGGGCCACGAGAGGGGGAGTGGGGATGCCGAGAGGGGGGAGGGCTGCAGGGGAGATCGAGGGGGGCTGGGAGGGGGAGGGTTCGGGGAGATCGGGGGCTCGGGAGAAGGGGGAGGGCTGGTGGGGCTGGGGGTGGGTGGGGTGGGGGTCATGTGGTGGTGGTTTAATGTTGGTGAGTTAGGAGAGAGAATTAGGGTTAATTATAGAATTAGGGTTAATTATAGAATTAGGGTTAATTGGGGTTACTTAGGGTTTTGTTAAGGTTAATTAGGGTTAATGACTAACGGAGTCAACCGCCGTTAGTCATTAAGGGCATTCTAATGTATTCTCAATAAACTCATGGGTATATGGTGAATTCTGAAAAAAGTTGGGGTCATTGGTGAATAAAAAAATTTGTCAGGGGTATATGATGAAAAAACCGTTAAAAACCATCTCACATCATTATGCTTCAATGGACTATTAAGGCCTTTTGTGTTCCAGAATCCTATATTATCCATGAGGGGGTACAACCTCCCCCACTTCATGGTTTGTACCTTGACCTCCACCAGGATCACTTCTTTCTCTAGTCACAACATCCTTATCTCCTTGTCCCAACTCACCTTCATCAGCAATTTCCTCTTCCACTTGTTCTTCATTGATAGTGAATAAGATTGGACCAGGTCTTTCTTTTTGCACATGACCATTGTCCTTAGCAGCAACTGGAGCTTCATCCACCTTCTTGTTCACTTTTGGAACCCATACTTTTTGTGGTTTAATCTTCTATTTTGCAACTTCAAACCTCTTCTGTCTGCACTCCTCCATGGTGTGCCCAATACCCTTGCTGTCAGAACATGAAATGGGTTTACATTCATAAATCACTGGCTGTGCAACTACAATACCTTTCTCATTCACAAAGGTAATTATTTTCATATTTACGTTATTGTTGATCAGATAGTCGTTCAAAGTAGCAACTAGCAAGTTAGATTAAGTGTTAGTGGCTTATATTTTACTTAGTGAAGTCTTAGTTCTTTCACGTATATGTTGGTTGTGAATTGTTAGTGGGTCAATTACTTTTGCCACTAATTAAGTTGAGTCATGGGATGTGCTTCCCTTCTTAGTTATTGGATTGTCACTATTTAAGTGCTTTTGTAGTTCCGTAAGAAATGAGAAGATACGTTTGCAATTTGTATTTTTTACATTCTTATTCTCTAACAATTTATGCTCCTTACGTTATAAGAGAGATAGACAGATGATGGAAAACACCTTCTACAAGAAGCATTTTGTACTAGTACATGGTTCATGCCATGGCGCATGGTGCTGGTATAAGCTTAAGCCCATGATAGAGAGCGCAGGACACCGCGTAACGGTGCTTGACATGGCGGCTTCAGGGATCAACCTGAAGAAGGTCGATGAACTTCAAACCCTTCGTGATTACTCTGAGCCGTTGATTGAATTCATGGCGTCTGTTCCTGGTGATCAGAAAGTGATACTTGTTGGGCATAGCTATGGAGGGCTCAACATATCAGTGGTTATGGAGATGTTCCCTCACAAAATTCATGTTGCTGTTTTTCTCGCAGCTTTTATGCCTGATTCTCGCCACACCCCTTCCTTTATTTTTGATGAGGTATCCATACATATCTTAAATTTACTTTGATGTGAAAAAATTACGTAAACAACCAGACAATAAGGAAGGGTCATGTACTCGTATTAGCACGACACAAGCTAAGGTAAAATCGCTCAACATTTTAGGTAGCGGTATTACCCTATGTCGCACAAGAACTCAACTCTTAATTTACAGATTTACAACTGCTGCCATAAGAAACTTTGACTACTTTCAGATAAGAAAAAATGAGCAATTCTCACAAGAACATGAAAATACTTCTTACATGAAAACAATAAAATTATAATTTATTTTAGTAAAAATATAACCTTTTTTTGACATATTACCTGATAATCTTTTGTCCTGAAAATATATTTTTTTTGGAAGATTGGGCCCGCAAGGAAAAAAAAAATTATAGTTTAGCCGAAAATTTTTACACATTGGTTAAAAAGGATTATAACAAAGTGTTCTCATATGATTGTTCTCATGAAGATTCAATCCTATATATGATGAGGTTCTTGTGAGACCCGTATTATGGTGCGAATCTTATGGCAACGAGTTTTCATATACCCCAAATGTGTGTTTGGACATGGAGAATATTATGCCTATTATTGAACATTTATTAGTAATTATATATTCCGACATTGTGATACTTAAAAGACATATTAATACGAATCACAAAATTCTAACATGGTCGATAACTCATTATGTATGTTTTGGATATGATTGAAGTTTAGGATCATTCACCACAAGGTTATAAATGATTTTGAACAAAAACTACAGAGGGAGTTAAGATTATAAATGTGAAGAACGAAAAATACTGAGGAAGATAGGAAAGTAAAGTTCGTCCATGATTAATTGATTATAATTTGTTAAAGCTGATGAAAGTTTTATGCATTCTGTTCATTATTGAGAAAAGTTTACTGCAAGACTGCCACCAGATTACTGGTTGGACACTGAATTCAAGAGCTCCGGTGACCCCAAGGAGACCCCTACAACATTTCTTTTTGGTCCACAGTTCTTATCTAAGCTCTATCGCTTGTCCCCGGTTGAGGTAATTATGGAAATGAAGAGAAACTCACTTTCTGTGATGGATAACTTGATCTAGTTAGTATCTTCTTATTCTAGCTACTATTTTCCAAGTTCATGATTTCAAGTCTTGTAGGATTTGGAGCTTGCTTTGACGTTGGCAAGGCCAACATCATTGTTTCTTAATGATCTTTGGAGGCCAGAGACTAAGCTTTCCAAGGAGAGATATGGATCGGTGAGGCGCGTTTATGTGATTGCCCAAAAAGATGAAGCAATACCTCCACCCTTCCAATGGTGGATGATTCAGAATGACGGAGTGAAAGAGGTGAGAGAGCTTAAAGGCTCGGATCACATGGCCATGTTTTCCATGCCCAAACAGCTCTTTCATTACCTTTTGGAGATAGCCCGTTGGCCATAATAACATAATCATCCTCGTTCTGGAATTTATAATCATGTTGATTGTAATTTGAAGTGGAATTCCTCTGTATGCACAAAAATTAAGAATAAATATAAAATAAGTGCATAAAATGCTTCTCAAAGAATTGCACAACTGTATTCTAAGTACTGCAAGCTAAGCTTTAGCTTAATTCCAGAACTACATATCAACTCGATTAATCATAGGTATTAATATCTGCACCAGAAGGGCTTTTGCTCGCACCCTACTTTACAAGAAGTAATAATATACAGGCAAAATATGAGGATGTACTAAATAGTAAATGCTATGCCAGAAAATCTGGGACCAACTATCTTCCTCCCCACAAGAATGTACTCTTAAATCTTAATTACCTTAAAAGGAAGCCGTCTGTCATGACTCATCTCCTATCCCACAGACACGTCGCCAGGATACCTTGGTGAAAGATTTATATTAGGCACCCAATATGACAGATTGATTTGATTCCCTCGTTCTGTAGCCGACAAGGCAAGGAATTTGAATTTCTCGCTGAGTAAGAATTATGAACATCACCTATTAATTCGTGTCACTATGTACCGTCCTTTCTCCAAATCATAAATAGTTTTCAAGTATGGTTTCCTCCAATGAGAAGCATAACAAGCTGTAAAGATTAACAAGAACGCCACACCCACAATCAAGAAAATGTTAGGGAAGTCACTGGTTAGAGAAGCCATCCACCCGTGGTTTGCTCCATTGGTAGCACCCGTTGTCTGTAAGATGAAAGCGCCCAATGCCCAATCGAGAGGGACATTCTCCACCTTATTGGTATATCCAATGCTGTATAAGTATATCTAGACAATTAGCAATTGGCACTATTGGGAGAGCAAAAAAGAGTTGCTAAAAAAACAGAGAAAGAAGCAATTAATTACATGAGAAATCACAACACTCCCTCAGAAAACCGACCCAAATGTAGATACCAACATAAATGGCGACAAACTTCCTCCATTTTTTATAAGTTGCAGCATTTGCTTTTTCATGATATACAATACAAACTTTGACCATTAATATCTTGATTACGTATTTGTCAAACAAAAGTCGATATTTGAAAATACGAGGAATCTAACAAAAACCTACATGATAATACATTTTTGTATGCTGTATATATTCATGAAAAATATGGTCAAAGTTAGTAAAGCTAGACACAGAAAACAACAGATGTGGCAATTAATAAAAAACGGAGGAAGTATAAGGCATTCAACACATCGGGTCACTGGTCACTGACGAACCAACCCTCACTGTTTCAACAAAACTTAGCCTAGAACAGTTTACAAAAGGGAAGGGCAAATTTCAATTGAGAAAGTGGTATTTAGTTCCGTATTAGGATTAAGGAAAGAGGTTTAGGAGAATAAGAGGCTAGTTATAACCAGAACAAGAAACTATGCTACAATTATAATTACCTCCTGTCATCCAAGGCAATGTCAAGGCTATCATGTAAAAGAGCGACAATGTAGGCAGAAGAGAAGCAGTAATGTAAGAGATCTTCGTCTGCAAGTGAAGAGTATCTCTTTCGAATATTTGACCAGTTTTCTTCACAAAAGTGTTGACCAGCATCCATTATATCAGAGAGAACTGCCTTTGGAGGCAAGCCAAAGAACTGAAGAAAAATTGGGGGGGGAAAAAGTCAACTTGACTGAAATATACATTCCTACAAAGAGCAGCAAGCATTTTGCATATCACCCCATCAAAAGAGAGATCCCGGACCTGTGATGTGTGGAAGAAGTTCTCAGTAGCCAAGAATCTGCCGTGCAGCTTAGGCATGAATGTGGTACCCAAACTGCAATGATGATAGGCACAACCCTCTGGAAATTAAATTTATATTTGCTGTCAGCGTCTACTTATGGAAACTGGAAAGAAACAAACAATACAGTAATGCCTTCATCTGAAATAGATAGACCATGTTTTACTTTAAATACTTCATATCTTCAAAAGAACTTTCAAGAAATTACCTTTGGTCATTTAGAGCAGTATATAAATTTATTACAATCTATGGTCAAAGTTGCAATCCAGAATATATATAAACTTGAAATATAGCCTATCATTTCAAAATGAGGGAGCAAAAATTACAACCTTTGCCTCTATGTAACAGCTTCAAGGCAGCAGCTCTGCACTCTGAGAAGTTCCCAGTAGCATGGAAAGTGGATAAATAATTTTTGGCCGAAGAATCAGGAGAAAGGTTTAATGAATTCATGCTCTGGGCATATCCCTTAGGAGTACAAGGGTCCATAGTTAGTTCCCTGTTAGGAGATTCAGTAGCTGCACAAAGGAAAAATAGACAGAACTTTTAATCCTAGAATTATAATATCATAATAACAAACCAAAGCCAATAAACAATATAGCAGTTCCCAATGGCATCACATACAGATTGATGTGATTCTTCATCCTAGCAATCACATGAATGAAGTTCCAGGTCAAAAAGCATATCACTCCAGAAGCCAATAAATAACCCAATTACAAGCAATGAGTCCTCATTAAGTTAGACTAGTAAAGTCACAGGAAAAAACACCAAATCACATATCATACAGTCTGTTAACTCTGTGCTCCATCCATTTCACTTGCACTGAACTACTTCCTACTTTGACTTATAAAAAATTAACTGTCCTAATCACTATCACTCTGCATCTGTTATAACATATAAAACTAGTTACTATTGTGGTCTTGTACACTCTTCTGTACATGCATGTATTGTCAACTAGGACAGATGTAGTGAAACTGAGGGAGCATCGTACACGCATCTAAAAGATAGAACCAGGGACTCAAAAATACAACTCTAGTCGAGAAGAGTATCAAGTAACTTACCCAACTTTACGCCACTCGAAACAAGTAAATCCTTCAGCGAATCAAAGGCTACATTCTGAAGAAACAAAATGAGCAAGAAGTTACCAAATATTCATGCTATTTCAGAACAAGATAGATATTGCTTCCATCAAGTAAATTACTTGTGCTATGCAAAGCAAAACTAGAGCAACGAGCTCATAACAAGCACTTGACACAAGCCTCAGATATTAAAGAGATAGCATGATGCCATTGAACTGGAAGTCAGGAGGTTGGTTCTAAAAAGTAACTCAAGCTAACAATAGAAAAAGGGACTAGACAGAGCAGATCATGGCCTAATAACAACTTAATGACTATCTGAGAGCCCAGATTAGACTGCTCATCTTAATACTTTAAATCCCCTTCGCCTTATTTAATGCAACTAAAACATTAGCTTTTTTTGGAGGTCAAACTCTAAAAAAATTTGAGGTCAAACTCTAAAAAAATTTGACATTACATTAATACTATATATTATCATGTGCATTCTAATTAGATTTGTCATTTTTTTAAATTTTAATTTTTAAGCTTTAACTAATACTTTAATCTAAGATCGTGATGGTCAAAGTTGTGGGTTGGAGAGTATGGAAAAGCACACGCTGCAACTAATAAAAAAAAGGGATTTTAAGTATTAGATTGTAAACGGATATCAGCAGGAGCTTTACAGTTCCTTCAAGGGAGTTCACCCTTCCCAAAATGAGAAGCAAAAAGAAAAGGAAATATATCGAATGTTCCAAATGGCCTGCAAATGTGAATTGTTTCTGGAGCATCAAAACATTTTGATGGTGAGAAGTGCATCTCAAGAGATGTATCTGATGAATGACCTTCTCTTCTAAAAAGGAAACAGATTAGCTGCGGTCAAAAGCCGAGCTTGCCTCAATCAATCCAAAGAACTCCAATATGTTCACTTTCACATCAGCGAATATCAATAATTCTGACGGGTTGGTTATAACATAAAGTTACATGTCGGATATTCTCAAAGACAAGAGGGGACTCGACCGGTTCTCATTCCTGCCAATGGTTCCCAGTGCAGGAAACAAAAGGAAGGTACAGATGTTCCTTACAGTAGAAATTAGAATTTTAGTAGGGAGTAGGGACACATCAGCAGACAAATCAGAAAGGGGATTTTTGCCTTATAGGAAGGGAGCAGTCGCGCAGCGGGGGATTTTTGTCTTTTTTTTGGCCTTAGAATACATAATATAATTTGTAAAACCGACATTTCCAAAAACAAGGAATTTTATGTTTAAAAGTTGATAATTTACATTCATAATGAAATTTAATTGAATAACTATTAAAACTCTTACTTTGCATTTCCTATTGCAGAAATCATAATGAACACATTATTTAAAAACAATAACCAAATTTCATTGCTTTTTAAGCTACCTGACCAAAATGAAGCAAGCTGTTGCTGTAGAGATGGTAGGTAACATTCCCATATACAAGCGAACGAGAGAACTCAGGAGGCACCGACTCCCTTGTGATAAACGTGACCTAGTAAGTAAGAGCATAGCATGAAAAATGCTCAGATTGGTCAGTCCATTACTATAATTCACATGTAACAGACAGTACAACCTTCTAAAGATATAAGGGAAAAATCTTATCATCAATTAATACAGATAAACTTAAAAGATATGTTGTGCCAAAACAATTCACCTTGTGTATGCATCTGACCATTGAAACTACCACCATAACCCAATATAGACAATAAAGACTGTTTCCAAACAAAGCCAATTGACCATTGCACAAAACCTCATACTCATTTCTCATCATCATTATTCACTATCATCATCATTATTCAGGAAAAAAATAGAAGAATAAGATTAAACAACTAAAGTTTGATCAACAATGTATCTTCAGCTTACCACACTAACTGCAATTTACAAATATTGATATAAGGCAAACGACAACTATACCTGAGCAGAAGCCCCACCAAGCTCAATGATACCAGCTGTTAAGTGAGGATCGCCTCCAAGAGTACCAAGTGCATAATTAGCCACAGCCCAAGCATACAAACCTTCATCTGAGCCTGAATCAGAAATTGCCAATCAACACAGGCTACATTATTCAGACAGAGAAAGTAACAGCAACTATGCTCATTGCTAGCATGTAAGAACATTTCCGGTTAATGTGTCATGACATAATCAAAGAACTGCACGCATGAGCTTACCAGCACAACATATGGAAAGTATTTCAGGGGTCCAAACGCAAGATCCTACTTCACAGTTCACAAAATAGCCAGAAGAAAAAAATTGTTATCAAGGAACATCCAACACATCACATCAATGATCGAACAAATCATTGAGCCCCTGTTAGGTTGGGGGTCAGGGCTCTGAATGGTATGAATTATAATTACCCATGAAGGCAAAACAATTGATACTAGGCCTGAGGCGGCCACGCACCCCTTAATTGCCATTGTGCCTGGATGATTCTGATGCAACACAAACACCTCCCCATGCTTATGTGCGCTTTATAGAAACTAAGGAATACATGTATATGTGTGTACGACACATCCTAAGCAAACTTGAAAAATTGTCCACACCAATCACAAGTCCGTAATTTAGTATCTAAAGTAACATTAATACAATAGCCTCTATCACAAACTTCGAATGGCAAACCCCTGCAATAAATAATTTGTTCAACAAAAAATAGTGAGAATTAAGGAAGACACCGACCGTTGAGAGAAAAGAGCTATGAGACAATCCAGACTTTCTGGCTATGTAGCACAAAAACATCCAAAATTTTGAAAACAGAACCGTTATGGAAACGAGTAAACCTCGTGTTTCAACCATTTCTAGGCTTCATTAGCACGAAAACAGCTGAGGCTTCAGGATCATAACGTTTTAAAAACAGAAAATAACTGGAACTTCATTAGCATGTTTTCGAAAACGGGAAACCACATGTCCTAAAGGTTTCCTCACTTCCTAGTTTCCATTATCAACAATCCCCCAAAGGCATATTTATTGATATTAAATAATAAAATTCTAGTCAAAAGAAAATGAGAAGTTAGACACCATGGCCATAGAGTACCGCCAAGACCACAATATCTGCACTTTGTTTATTTTATTTGCTCTAGAATTGGTTTTCTGAAAAACTAGTATTTCCACATAAAAGTATCCCCGCAATTGTTTGTATACAGAAAAGCTTAGATTTGCCGACTTCCCCGCCAAGGAGTATGTGATCAGTGATCTATCATTTAAGAGCAAGTCCGCCGGAAAGTCCTCGTGTCTGCAATAAAAATAACCTAAATATGTCTGGCAAATTTCCCACAGAGAAATCTGTCAGAGTTCCTCAGTGTCAAGGATGCAAACATCACATTCACACTTGATAAGTAGAGAACAAAACCATTCCTTCACCTTCCAACATACCTTACCCTAAATACTGAAAGCCATGCAGCCTCCTTTAGTTCCTTCAAGTACATCCGGCTCCCATATCAGAAAAGATTCCCAGGATTGAAAATACACTCCTATTATTAGGGCCCAGGAGAGAGGGGCTCAAGGCAGTTGGGAATTAGACACACTAGCTCCTCAAGGGTTATAGGCTCAAAACCAGCTTGCAAGAGGCACACCAAGTCTTACCCATTAAAATAATCCCGCACTCATCTCAAGCATTATTGAGAAAATTAGTTACTAGAACTTATCATGATTCCTTTAACTACATAAGCTGGTAATAATGTGCAACTCATGATGTTGGTAATGTATACATGAATATAAAACTTCTTAGTGAATTATTATTCGAGGATAATAGTGCACGATGTGTTCAGATGAATATAAACAAAGGTATATGTCCAAATTAAGATGAAAAAGTATAAATCCCCACTCTTAAATAACAAAAGGAGAGAAGAAAAAGAGGAAATCAAGATCATATTTTGTAGCTGCAATAATCAGAGAACAGCAGGAACTGAAAATTGGTCAGCATTCATTGGGTCACTTTATCTTTGTGAAGAAATGCCCCAAAATCTCACATCATAACTCAGGGAATCTACTTTCAACTATTCTGTCAAAGGTTTCACAACACAAAGGTTAAATTATTCTTAAAGGGAACACCTATCATCGTAATTGATCGGTCAAAAGTAGATAGAACACCATGCCTGACTTCTAAGTATGCCAATTTCTCACATCTTCATCCTTCTCTCTCTTCCCCCCCCCACTACTATAATCATTTTCGCTTCAACTCATTTGTCATTCCCAATTCAGACAGCTATCCCATGAGACAATGTCAATACCAGGTCAAACTGTGTCAACACAATCAAAAGGGATAAAACTAAGCTCCAACAAAACTTGGATCCTCCAAATGAATGATGACTTACATTCACTCCCAAATGTCCCTCGTCATTTAAAGTACAATACAGCCACGCTCAAAAGTTCGATATGAAGAAACCTCCTCAAAAGACAAAAATCAAAAAGCTGTGGAGATGCACGAGACAAACTTCTCGCCTCACACATCCTAAACTAAAATCCCCAACGACGCCGCAACATTCACACATTAACTTCCACTATACTATACTCTACCTTTACAAAAAACCTCGGTCCTTCAAAACTAATTGCAACAGATGCTTCATTTTACAGTATATAAGATCATAACAAATAAGCCATAATTGATATAACAAATAAACACCTAATCAATCTAACAAAAAGCAATCTAGTATCATAAGAGCAACTCAACTAAAAAAGATCTTATACCTGTAATCACCAATGCCCAATCATCACGAAACTTGAAACCCGCTGACCTCAGAAGTCTCCGGCAAGACTCCAAAATCCGATCCTGAATTTTCAAATCAAGCAACCTTAGCCCAGCAGTAGCCATCAACCTAACCTCAGTCTCCCCCCACAACTCCTTAGGCACCATCCTCTTCCCAAAATCCAAGAGCTCCAGCAACGAATCGCCGGCTCGCTCCGGATCATCCTCAAATGACGACAATCCTGGACTAACCCTCATTGACGAATGCCCATCCAGCCCAAAATCAAACCTGGGAATTCCACCTTCAATCCTATACTCAAAAACATGAATTCTGGACCCAGTACTCCCCCATCGATTATAATCCCGAATTTCCTCCCATCAACCGGAGCTTTATGCCGGAAAAAGACGAACAACAGGTAAAAAACAACACCAAATGCAACTGAAATCAAGGAAATTGTAAAAATGTTCGACTTAGGTTGGTTTTTTAGGGTTTTAGAGAAGGAATTAGACCTAGAACTAGAATTTTGCTTGAATTGAAACGATTTGATAGAAAGGGGCTCCATTTTCGGATCTGGGTCGGATTTAGATTCGGATTGGGGCTTGGGAGGTCGAGCATTAGGTCGGCGCATCAAATAAGAGATTCAAAAGAGGGAAACATTTAATCCGTCCCCTTTTTAAATTGAAGGTGATCGGAAAATTTAGGGTTCTGAAATTTGGGGGTTTTTTGTGAAAGGAGAGAAGATGGAAGTATTGAAAAGGGAAAAGAAGGAAAAGATCGAGAAGATTTTTCGTTGATTGATCTTCTCAGAATTTCTTCTCCCTTTTCACAGCGTTAATGCGCGCGTTCTCTCTCTCTCTTTTCCTTGTCTGGTTTTACCGGTCAGCTCTCCGATTGGCGATGTAAGAAGAGAGAGGGGGGTTTTGTTATTGGATTTTGATGTGTCATGTGTGTGTCGTGCAAGGAGAAAGCTTCAACCTGGAGTCAACACTGGGGACCTACATCGAATGTGTGTTTTTGTTTTTTCAGGTGAAATTGTTGAGAAAATTTTACATGTAATTTATAATCATCATGGATTTTTTTGGTTCATAACATTTTTCGACTGAGTATTGGAAATTCAATGTTGTATATAGACTATTTGGGTTTTTTTTCTTTAAAAAAGAGTAAGAAAAATAATATTAGGAGATCCTCCACTTAAGGCATAGGCGGATCTATGTAGTCTTCGTGGGGAGCGTGGGGAGCGGTTGCATCTCCATTTTCTAAAATTCTAACCAAGTTTATAGGTTCACTCCAATTTTAAATATAAAAATGCCAATTTCTTGCACTCCCATTTTTAAAAGATATGAAGCCTATATTGATAAAAGACTAAGGAACCAAAAGCAAATGTTAAGATGTTGAGCAATTTACCAGATGAATGCTGATATTATTTTCTTTTCTGAATAATAATTTTGGTATACCACCCTATTATTCAGTGAGGATGCAAAATAGTTGGTGGCTATATATTGGGCAACACTTGTGTGTTGAAGAAGTAGAAAAAACGTTGTAATTTTTCAAATAACCATGTTTTAAAAAATACAAAGCAAATTTTTTTAAAAAAACAACTTTTTTTAATATACTTCACTTTCCATAAGTATAGAGAACGACTTTTTCTTTCACTAATTTGTGATAATAACTTAAAGTTTATTTTGCACCACCATTTCAAAATTTGGCTCGAGGGGAACTCTTAATGCATCAGTTAAAAGAATAGAGGAAAGTGAAGAATTAATACAAGGAGTGACAATGAAAGAAAAAGTAACTAAATGATCAATTTTAGTAATCCAATCAGCCACTCGATTTGCTTCTTGCAATACATGGTTGAGTTGCCAGCTGTCGAATTTATTAAGTAGGAGTTTGATATCTTGCGTGATATTTGCTATTTGCCATGGAGGTGCTCAAATACCTTTAACTGCGTTGATGACCAAAAGATTATCGCATTCACTGATGATATTTTTATTATTTTGTTGCACGACTAGGAGCAAACCTTGTTGAATAGCATAAGCTTTGGCGATGTATGTTGAGGTTGAATCAAGGTTGAAAGCGCAGGCGTAAATGTGGTCTAGTTTGGATTTAGATAGTATGGCTTCTTACAAATAGGAACTTATAGGTCAATTGTGAAGGATGTGTGCACGCGACCAATTACTTAAGAAACCCAAATATGAGTGTCTACCTTTTGTGGCGCATTACTTTGAGTTGAGTCATATTTTGGTGAGAAACTTGTTCCTTCACATTTGACTTCGTGTGTTTGTCATTGGTGTTGTTTTTTCCCTTATGTTTCCTTACTTAAAAAGCAGACCCCACCTTCCATAACAGATATATGACGTTAAGCATCAACATGAAACACGTGCGCATTGATCCAATGAAATCTCATGGTTCGCTTCCCAAAACTAAATATAATATTGAGAAAAAATAAAACTTAGAATCCATACATAATTGTTATAAGTTTGACTTACTATTAATATATGTAAGTGTTAAATTTCTCTCTGGCAAGTGGCAACCAATACCAATGTCAATATTGGTCACACCTTTTCTCATAATCAATCATGTATCTATACTACAAGGTTAAGAAACATTACTAAACACTAACTCCTAAAATATATCCAACAAGACTCCTAGTTGTACATTAGATCAACTATATCTACCTAATTCTATCTTATTAACTTTAATCATATCTCCTAATACTAGATGTCTATTATCATAATAATATCATATATGATATTCTATCAATTAGGATAACTATGTTATCCTCAATACCCACTCGCAATCGTAACAATAATTTTACGAATGATACGATTGGAAAAGTAAAAAATATTTTCTATTTTAGCATCAGATTCGGATGAACTAGAACTTCTTCATTTTTGTTGGAATCGAGATGCACAAAACTGGTGATATCAACTTCAACAACTTTTTTCTTGATGATGAAAGCGTTAATCTTGTAGAATCCATCAATCGCCAGTCAAACAGGGACACCATTCTTTTCGAACATGTAAATTTTTATTTTTATTCTTGATGAGAACGCCATTCTTTTCGAACTCACCAAATATTACAACAAAACAGGAACGACATTCCTCTCGAACCCGTAATTTTCCTTTTTTTTAATGAGAACATCGTTCTTTTCGAACTCACCAAATATTTTAACAAAGCGAGAACGCCATTCTTTTCGAACCCGTTATGTTCATATTGGTCTTGAGCAAAATGACTCTAATCAATACTCGAGGTTTACAAGACATGTAGTATTAATATTTTTTTAAAACATAAATTATATCATGGCAATGGGTAGGGTAAGGCTAGACCCTTACCCATACCCTAATTTTTAGATGTAGACCAATACCCTACCCGTACCCATAGGGTAAATTTTTTTAGGATCCTTATCCGTACCCGTAGGGTCCGATAGGGTATGGGTAGGGTCTAGGGTCTAAAATGGGTCCAACACAAAAAAAAATTCGCTTACATTTTCACGTATATAAAATCGTTAAGTACAATTTTATATATTAATTTTGCAATTAGCATACATAATATCACATATTCACATTACATAGCAATACATAGTTTTTGCACATCCCAAATGTCTCATACATCAAAATATAAATAAAGAGAGTGACACTGTGATAGTGAGAGACTGAGAGTAGAGAAAGAGAGTGAGAGTAGAGCGAGAGAGTGACACTGCGATTGTGAGAGACTGAGAGTAAAGTGAAAGATGAGACGTGATTGTGATTTATTTGCGGCTAAGATTCCTGGGTGAGGGAGGGTTTAAGTTTTACTGGAAGGATATGTTTATATATATTTATTTTAATTTTAAAAAAATAAAAAATATATATTTTAATTGGTGTGGGTCCATGGGCAGGGTATGGGTATTTGAAGAGTGGATCCTTACCCTACCCTTACCCGACAGTACTAGGACCCATACCCTACCCTTATCCATATGGTCTAAAAAATTAAGATCCATACCCTAATTTTTGGGTAGGGTCTGGGTAGGAGCATGGACCCATTGCCATCCCTACCCACAAGACATTGGATCAGAATCCTAAACCAATCTCCCTGCACATACTGCTCAACTCCACTCAACAACAATCTACTTTGAGAATTTGTCTTTGTTTGGCTTCTTTTTCTTTTGTATCGTATAGGTGACCTTCTTAGGCTCCAATAATGCCATGGAAAACGATTAGAGTATCTCCTGTAACTGTCACGACTACAATATGGAGTCGTGGTTTTCGTAGGATCAGAAAAAAAAAGTTGTACTTTTGAGGGTGTAGACACTAAAATTTATTAGTGTTTTACATTAAAATAAGTTAATTATTATTGAGCTAAAATAAATATAATTAGCCCAATTTAATTAATTTAGTTCACCTAAATAAAATATCCAAATAATTAAATTTAACAAATATAATTTGGATTGTAAAATATTTGGGCTACCAATATTATACCAAATAAGATGGTCAAATGGCAAAGGTAAAAAAAAAGACTTCCAAGTCATAAATGGGCCCAAGCCTATAAATTACCATGTCCATGAAGGGTTCTCTATTCCCTATAAATAAACCTCACCTCTCTCAGTTGAGGAGACCAGAAAATCATTATCCTCAAGAGCTCATAAAACTCTCTTGGAATTCTCTCTGCAAATAGTCAACAAGCACATCAAATCCGTGCCGACTGTACAGATACACTCAAACACATTCGATTGAGATTCAAGCTTTTGACATCCCTCATTCGAATACACTCAAACAAAACTCAAACTCAGGTCCACGTCGACATCAACACGTGTCACTCTCAAGCTACGAAACAGAATCAAAGGACTTAGTTTATTTTTGTTATAAACTGTTTACAGAGATTGTACTCAATACATTTATTGAAATATAATTTCTTTGTTACTTTATTTCCTGTCTTATATATTTTTGACTCGAAATTTGTGTATACAAATTTTGGCACGCTCGGTGGGACTATCTTTGCCTCTCAAATTTTACCGACTGCTAAACAGTCGGTATTATCGGATTACCGACCAACGGTATACCGACTGAACGTTGCCGACCGCTTAGCGGTCGGTAATCAAATTAGCGACCGTTTTTCGTTCATTACCGACTGTTTTTTGCGGTCGTTAAAACCGCAGATTCTTGTAGTGTGATCCAAAACATAAGACAGAGATTCGTCGTCAAGCCTCGCGGTTTATATATTATAAGGGGACTCTCTATCGACGATCCTTGCATGGTCTTTGGTTAAGATGTCTCGGAGATGAAGAAGCAAAGCAAACCATGGAGGAAGCTCACTGAGTCTCGTGGCGCTCATCGGGCCAGGTCCAAAACCGCATGACCGTATTAAAAGAATGGGTTACTATTGGCCAACCATGGTACAAGATAGCATGGACTATGCAAAGAAATGTGAAGCTTGCCAATTTCATGCTAACTTCATTCATCAACCTCCAGAGCCATTACACCCCACAGTCGCATCCTGGCCATTCGAAGCGTGGGGACTTGACGTAGTTGGCCCAATTACACCAAAGTCATCTGCTGGACAAGCATATATTTTGGCAGCGACTGATTATTTTTCCAAATGGGCAGAAGCCATCCCCCTACGTGAAGTGAAAAAAGAGAATGTGGTTGACTTCATTCGTACTCACATCCTCTACAGATATGGTGTACCCCGAAGAATTGTCACGGACAATGGGACACCATTTTACAATAAATTGATGAAAAGTTTATGTGAGAAGTTTAAATTCACCCAACATAGATCGTCAATGTACAATGCACCAAAGAAACGGTCTAGCCGCAGATGTTCAACAAGACACTTTGTAGTTTGTTGAGCAAAGTGGTTGCCAAGTCCAAACGTGATTGGCATGAAAGAATAGGGGAAGCTCTATGGGCATACAGGACGACATATAAATCAGCAACACAATCAACTCCATACTCGTTGGTGTATGGCGTTGAGGCCGTTCTCCCTTTGGAGCTTCAAATTCCATCATTGCGCATTGCCATACAGGAAGGTTTGACTTCTGAAGAAAATGATAAACTCCGACTTGCTGAGTTGGAGGCGCTGACGAAAAAAGACTCCAAGCACAACAAAAACTCGAGTGCTACCAAGCTCGTCTGTCACGCGCTTTCAATAAGAAAGTTCGACCTCGCTCTTTTCAAGTTGGAGACATGGTCCTAGCCATTAAAAGACCCATCATTATTTCTCGTAAGACAGGAAGTAAATTCAGTTCTAAATGGGATGGTCCATACGTTGTCAAAGAGGTATACACTAATGGGGCGTATAAAATTGTTGACGCCGAAGGATTACGTATAGGGCCTATCAATGGCAAGTTTCTGAAGCGCTACTACTCATGAAAATTGAGAGCATTGTTCAACTCCTAAGCAAGAGGATAAACTGCATATGTCGAAAGAAAATATATGTGAATTTGAACTACGTTGGCTTGATCTTGTAAAAGCAATTTGTTGATTTTTGCAAGTACGTAGGCAGCTAGGGTAACATACAAATTATTCAAGTGCAGCCACACCAAAAAAAAATTTGCAATCATTGTAATACTCCTGGCCCGCAAGAGTATAAACTGTGAACGGCGAAATAAAAAAAAAAAAAAAAAAAAAATCCTATCATGTAATACTCCTGGCCCGCAAGAGTCTAAACTGTGAACAGCGAAACACACAAAAAAAAAAATGCAATTGTTATAGTACTCCTAGCCCGCAAGAGTATAAATTGTGGACGGCTAAATAATAATGATAAAAAAGGGATGTGTTCATCTTATCAAAAAAAAAAAAAGTAGAAAGGGACAAAGTCTCAATCCATCCACTCAAAGGGTTTGATGGCAGACTGAAGCTCGAGAAGGTTCGCCCTATGTTGTTCAAGTTGGGCAATCTCATCGCACTCAAAGATGGAGTTGCTTCCAACTCATCCAAAGTCCGCTTTGCAGCCTTTATCTGTTCTTCATAGGATGTTAAAGAGGTCTTGTTAGTTGTCAATTCATCAGATAGATGGATTTTCTCCTCATGAGTTTTTTGTAATTCAGCTTCGAGATCACTTATCCTTTTCGTGACTGCCGCATCATGCTCCTCCAACAGTTTTTGCCTCTCTTGCTTTTTAACAAAGTTGGACTCAGCTTGTTTCAAAGAACTCCGACCGAGCACGCATGTCATGCTCCACCTCGCTTCCGACCGTTGGCGCCCGCAACGTCCGGCTTCTAAAGCAAGATAAGGCTTGATGGACCAAAAATAGGAATCGACTCGACGCTTCACGGGACGTGGGTCACCTTTAAGGTTTTGTATGCCTTTATACACCATGCGAGCTTCTACATATTTTTCCTCAACCTCGAAAAATGGTGATTGTTGCAAGCATGGTCGGATAGCTCGCTCCAATGCTTCGATAGCATTGGTAAAGATGGTGGAAGAATTAGGCCCTGGACGAAAAGTGTTAGAAGATGCAGTAGGAACATGAACACCCTTTATAGCGTCATCGGAGGCGTTCACAGCGTTAGGATGAATATCCAAAGCCCTAGAGGCAACTTCAAGAGAATTGGGACCCTGAATTGATCGTTCACTGCGAGTTGAGGAAGATAGGCAAATTGGATGAATCTGCTTCGATTGATCCCCACTAGTCGAACCCTTTATGATCCTCAATTCCTTTCCTTTTCTGGTCGGAGGATGGGTATTGCCCTCTACAAACATATTACCATTTACAATGTCTTGAATGCTCGCATGCAAGTCAACGTCACCGTCCTAAAAGGAAATAAGTAAATAAAAGGAACCAATTAAATAAAAAAAAAAAAAAACCGGACTTACCAAATGAAGATTGGTAGGAAGATAAGGAGAACTCGGTATGTTGTCAAAAAACTCCCCAAAGCTCGATGTATCAACTTCTTGAGCCTGGGAGGTTGACTTC
This sequence comes from Beta corolliflora, assembly GCA_947648045.1. NCBI lineage: Eukaryota > Viridiplantae > Streptophyta > Magnoliopsida > Caryophyllales > Amaranthaceae > Beta > Beta corolliflora. Next base: position 20,150 of record CANSZD010000659.1, on the reverse strand, counting down.
CTCTTCCCATTACATTTGTGTTTAAAATTAACATCGGACTATGTGTCACTGGTGTCTGCGCCATCAGTAGAACCATGATGATTTACTGTTTGTTTATTACTGCGGTTGTCAGGGGTGGTACCTCTAAGACGTGAACCATCATCTTTTGGTTGACTCAAACGTTTTCTGTCATCATGCCGTTGATCTTGCTTGGACTTTAATGTATCAGTTAAGACGCTCGAACAAAGAATCTGAACATTCTTCCTCAAATCTCCAATAGTCACTTTAGGCCACCAGCTAGCAAATTCAGATGTCACCAAGTTTTTCCAGTCCAGTGATTGGCATGGTGTAAAAACACGAGACTGACTTCCTGTAAACAAAAGCAACGTCCAATAACGCAAAGCCTCATAGTAAGACACCTTCCGTTCTTGTACATCACGGCGCAATACACCAGTGTAATCTTAGCAAGAACCAAATTGCCTCCCAAATCGATGGGGGAGTAGGGTTCAAGATGAAAAATGTCACAGAACGCAAGACGAGGTAGCCCGATCGAAGAGAAACCATATAACCGAATTTGACAGGTCCAAATGACCATCGTCATGCAAAACATCATGTTTGTTCTTATTCAACATGGTGCAACCCACGTTAATTGACGCCCCCGCATGTATAAGACTCGTGAGCATCCTCTCCATTAAAGAGTTTTGACCCTTGTGCACTCGAATATATGACCATCAAAGGACCGGGTGGAACAGGGCCGGTGTCATGGTGAGTGTTGAAATAATATGCTAGCCAACCATAAAGATAATGAGCTGGGAAGAGGGTTTTTGAGAAAGCTGGTTTTGGAGCTCTTGCAATAGCATTCAAACCGCGATATATACTGGAAAGCACAGGAACTGCAAGACTAAAGGTTTGACCACATGCCATCAAGGTAGCAATCTCAAAAGTGCTCTGGTCTAATCAACCTATCTTCGTAGTCTGGGAGCACAAAAGTGCATAACCAAAGAAGATATAAAGGCAAAGAACATAAGTATTTATTCTTCTATTCACGACTTTGATCCCGAGAAGGTCAAACATATCCGATTCCGCCTTCTCCCAAACAACTGGTTGAGTTTCAATGTTTACACTAGGATTAGCGGTAAATTTGGGGCGAGACTCAGAGTACCTTCGCCTCTTGTTAGGTTCCTTGTGAACTATCTTCTGTTTACACCAAAAATCAATCCAGCTTTGAGCACTCACACCTCTCTTAGAGTTGGCGTCTTTTGCTAGAGTATGATAAACAACATACAGTATCTCACAAGGTTGAGATAGTAATCGTTTCCCCTCTGTGTCTCGAGCACGCATGATGTTGTAGCTAGGGACTGTCTCATCATAAATCTTCCCAACAATAGGTAACCCTCCAAATTTGTACATGTCCCACAATGAAATAGACCACTCGCCACCATCATGGTATGAAGTGTATTGCTAGTAGGGCACCAGCTCTCACAGAATGAGCGAATGATGTCAGGGTTCTTGTCATACAAATAAAGAGAAGCCTGAACTGCAGAGTAGATAGAACAAGAGTCAAGAACCCGCTCCAAAGCGAGATAGAACGTCTTCGGTCCACTCCCAATAGCCGACAAATAAACCGCCCTCGCCCAACACTCTCAAATTTTTCGAACCCCACCGCACCGAACCTGAAATGATACTGCGGCCAAGCATTGATGAAGACGTAGGAAGCTCAAAGTTGTCTCGAAGAGTGCTCTTAAGGACATACATCGGAATTGCATCGCGGGACCCCTTGTTCACCTTTACTGACATCTCACTCAGTAATGATCCTTTGTCAATGTGCGTCTGCATGCCGTCAGGACGAAGTAGTGATTTGTGAATAACGACATTAGTGTCACCCAGTAGATCGCCTTCTTCATTGTCGATTAAAGAGAGATGAATGTCTTCGCCTCTCTTAAATTCTTTGAAGTACACCATCCCGTAAAGAAAAAAAAAAGTGTGTGTTAGAAAAAAATATATAAATAAACAAAGAGGGGAAGGGTTGGATGCCGCGTCTTCGTCTTCAAGGGACCGTCCTGGAGGTGACATTGTCGCAAGTGCTAAAGACATACGAATAACACCCCTGATAGGCTCATAGTCGCACATATGGCCCATCGCGACGAAATCCCCGTCTTCGTCTTCAAGGGACCTGTCTGGAGGTGACATTGTCGCAGATCTTAAAGACATACGAATAACACCCCCGACAGCTCATAGTCGCACATATGGCCCATCACGACGAAATCCCCGTCTTCGTCTTCAAGGGACTGTCTGGAGGTGACATTGTCGCAGTGCTAAAGACATACGAATAACACCCCTGACAGGCTCATAGTCGCACATATGGCCCATCACGACAAAATTCCCGTCTTCGTCTTCAAGGGACTGTCTGGAGGTGACATTGTCGCAGTGCTAAAGACATACGAATAACACCCCTGACAGGCTCATAGTCGCACATATGGCCCATCGCGACGAAGTCCCCATCTTCAAGTAAACCTGTCATATAGTACAAAAAAAAAATACACGGGTACACACGCAAAAAAAAAAAACGTATACGCAGATAATATATTTTAGACTTAAAGGTGTAACAAAAAAAATCATCACCTCACTAGTCTTGAATTTCTGCGAGACTTCAAAGATAGCCTAAAAGTTTAGTATGTCAAGAAAATCTGACGTACGACAAGACAAATAAATATATGTTAAAATCGAAATTGTTGTATAAAAATAAAGCGTATACAAGAGCATTGAGATTTTTTTTTTGTCTTAGTCAAGGTGTATATGCCACCATTATCATACAAACATCCAAATTGAAGGTCACAATAACGTTTGGCCAGAGCTACTGCAACACCGCAAAAATAAGGATAAAAGTTGTGTCATGACACTTTATAGAGGGAGACTATGTCAAAGTGTAGCCATATGTCAAGGTAATTCCGATTCGCATGTACTCAATTATTTAAAGTAATCTTCCATGTGTTTAAAAAAAAAAAAAGAAACGGAGAGAAAGTAGGAAAAGCTTTTGCATGTCACTAATTACGTGATAGCAAAACAACTATGATAATGTCTGGATTCTTATGGGTGATGAGGATGACAAAAAAAAGAAACATGGTTTGACTTGCATTAATTGATTGTCACCAATTGAATCGAAAGAAGAAAATAAAAAAGGAAACAATTGAAAGTGCAGATTAATAATGAAACTTACTGAACTATGATGTCAGGGAGGTGTTTTGTTTGCTGGTTAAGCACAAATCAACAACAAGCCTAAGGAAAGTAAAAAAAAAGGTTCACTTTTACGTTTTGTTTTGAAGTGGAAAACAAAAGAAAAAAAATTCAAATAAGTAATTGCACAAGACATGGTGCAGTACCTTGATTCACCAAAGCCGTCAAACTTAATGTTGGTGAATCAAACGAAGATCAGCAGAAAGCCGGGGCTCTCAATAATGGTTTGCCACGAGTTGAAAACGGTAGCAGATTCTGTTAATACGCATATTAAAAAAAATAGGATTAATTGATAGGAATAATCCCACCTTTCGCCGATCTCGCTCAAAAAAATGTCAACTTTCGATTAATCTCAAAATAATCCCACTTTTACACCTAATCTTTTTAAAATTGGCTTTTTTACCTGAAACTTGTTGAACTGGTTAAAAACACTAATTTTATTCTTTTTAATAAGCTCTATCTCCCCCTCCCTATTCTCACAATCTCTTTCCCTCTCCTCCACTAGACTCCACCACCACAGCCAACACCACCCCACTGACCCACCCACTGCGCACCCAACCACCCAAACCCATAACCGAAAGCCCATCACCCGAAAAACCACCCACCCACAGGCCACAACCGAGAAACCACCACCGTACCTGAAATCCTCCCAACCCACATGAAACCACCCACCCACCACCAAAAAATCGCACTCTACCGAACCAAAAACCAGCAAAAAGAAAATGGTGATACTGTAGATGGAGTATAATGAACCATTATCTATGGTCCTATTCTGGGTTTTGAAGGCTCCTTGTATAATTGTATATTATTCATCTAACTAAGAACTAAGAACTAAGAAGGGTTAAATATTATGACACAAGTCTTTTTGTTGGACAAAGTGACGATTGGAATCGGCGACGATGATTATTACTCACTCCTCACAATGAGAGAAAGGGTCGTCGGTGAATGGTGATGCGAATTCGATGACTTCTTCGGCGTTGTTGACGATGAAGAAGTTGGGTTGGGTTTGAGTGAGTGGTGGCATTTGAATTCAGAGAGAATGAAGGTTCCATTATTATTGATTGATGCCTGATGGTGGGATTTTTGGAGTGGAGCTGAGATAAAGGGAAGGAATGGTGTGTGTTTGACTTGGTATGTGTTTAATGATAGGGAGAAATTAGGGAGGAGAGAGAAACGGTGGCAGAGGGTAGGAGATAGAGGCCAGAGGCCAGAGGGGGCAGTGGAAGGGAAAGGGAGGGTAAAAGAGATAATTTTTTTTAATAATGGAAATTATAATTTAAAATTCTAGACCTATAGAATGACGACATGTGTTAAGCTTTACCTATTAAACAGGTCGTCAACAGGTTAAGGACCATTTTGAGAATGTAAGTTGCAAAGGTGGGATTATTTTGAGATTAGTTAAAGGTTGGACTGTTTTGAGCATATCGGCCAAAGGTGGGATTATTCCTATCAATTAATCCAAAAAAATAAGGTGAGCCTATTTATACATCATGGTGAAGAAAAATAACTAATACTTATTCGATTAGGATTATTATTTTCGAGTCCAAGACTTAATAGAGTTGTAGGTAGTTTATAACTCTATGCAACAAATCTTAGCAGCACGGTGATTGTCACCTAATTGCTAAACTGAACTCAAATTTGTCGAGACCTCGTCATACTAAAACACAAGTCGTGTCTATGACATGGTCTCGAGGGGGCAATTTGTAGACACTAAAATTTATTAGTGTTTTACATTAAAATAAGTTAATTATTATTGAGCTAAAATAAATATAATTAGCCCAATTTAAGTAATTTAGTTCACCTAAATAAAATATCCAAATAATTAAATTTAACAAATATAATTTGGATTGTAAAATATTTGGGCCAGTCAATATTATAGTCCAAATAAGATGGTCAAATGGCAAAGGTAAAAAAAAAGACTTCCAAGTCATAAATGGGCCCAAGCCTATAAATTACCAAGTCCATGAAGGGTTCTCCATTCCCTATAAATAGACCTCACCTCTCTCAAGGGGGACCTGAAAATCATTATTCTCAAGAGCTCATAAAACTCTCTTGGAATTCTCTCTGCAAATAGTCAACAAGCACATCAAATCCGTGTCGACTGTTCAGATACACTCAAATACATTCGATTGAGATTCAAGCTTTTGACAACCCTCATTCGAATACACTCAAACAAAACTCAAACTCAGGTCCACGTCGACATCAACACGTGTCACTCTCAAGCTACGAAACAGAATCAAAGGACTTAGTTTATTTTTGTTATAAACTATTTACAGAGATTGTACTCAATACATTTATTGAAATATAATTTCTTTGTTACTTTATTTCCTGTCTTATATATTTTTGACTCGAAATTTGTGTATACATAGGGGTTTAACAAATCCGGTCGGTAGGTCTTTTGCCGGAACCCACCGGCAGGAAACAATATTTTCGAGCTTTTATCCAAGATTTTGACTTGCTCTTGATACCATGTTAAGTTTTTATCTGGCAACTAATACCAATCTCAATATCGGTCACCTCTTTTCTCATAATCAATCACGTATCTATACTACAAGGTTAGGAAACCTTACTAAATGCTATCTGCTAAAATATATCCAACTAGACTCCTAGTTGTGCATTAGATATGCTATATCTACCTAAATCTATATTATTAACTTTAATCATATCTTCTAATACTAGATGTCTATTATCATAATAATATCATATATGATATTCTATCAACTAGGATAACTACGTTATCCTCAACGGTAAGATCATGAATTATGATATGTACTCCCTTCGTTTCTTTTTAATCTATACACTTTGTACTTTGGCATAGTATTCACATACTTCGCTTTGACCATTATTATTTGTGATTTATACATAACTAAAACATAGTCAATTGAGACCTTGTTAAATTCGCCTCAGCATATATTTTCAAACTATCAACTTCTTGTAGTTATTCCTTATTGATAATTGAAGATAGTGTTGGCAAGTATAAAAGTCAAACTTATAAATTTAAAAGAAACAAAGGTTCTACTTTAGTCAATTTTAGCCTACATAGACAATGTCATTTAGTTGGGACACCTAAGATTATATCCCCCCAGGGAAAAAAACTTATTACAACAAATCTCTCTGGGTTTATCATAACTCATCTTTTTCTTTTCATCTTCACTTCTATCTTTTCTCTCTTCAAAACCCTAGCCACCAATAATAAACCTAGGGATGCCATCGATGTATTCGTTGATGGTAATCCCCAATTTCCTTTCTAGTTCAGTTTCCTAATAAATAATAATCACCATCAATATGGCAATCATAGTCAGCTACCTCATATAGCAGTTAGTTGTATCCCTTACATAGGGTTTTGTCCTTTCTCTCGTGTCTGTCATGGTGGATTTTTAGTTTATTTTTCTTGTTTATCTTTTGTGTGTGTAGGAGCTAAAAAAGAAGTGATGCTATTAATATACGCAAAGTCTTATAAAAGACGGTCTCACGTTAACACTAACGTGAGACCGCCCAAGTCCAACATTGAGCTTGGGGAAAGAGATGGAGGCGCACGCCGAGGTGGGGGAAAGAGATGGAGGCGCGGCTCAAGGGGTTGTCGGTTGGCGGTGAAGTTACACCGGTGATGTCGGCGTCGGTGAGTAGGCGCTGAGTCGACCCGGTCCTGTTGGTGGAGGAGAGTGAGCCGAAAGAGTGGGTTGCTCCACCTGAACCATTCATGAAAAAGTCGCTTTCGCTTGGTTCAAAGTTAGAGCCCCGATCTTCATCTTCTTAATAATTTTCTTCCATTTTTTCTCTGCAAAATTGTAAACTTTTGTTTTGATCCGAAAGAGTGGGTTGCTCAGGTGGAGCCTGGAGTTCTGATCACTTTTGTTTCTTTGCCACGTGGCGGCAATGATCTCAAGCGCATTCGGTTTAAGTGAGTTTTCATCTGTTTTTTTTTTAGCTTTTTACTGCTTTGATTTTGTTTGTTCTTTCTAATTGGTTTTGATGGTTAAATTTCATTATCTTTGCATCTTTTAGAAACTTTAATTGGATAAATCCTTTTTTTTGGGTAAAGTTTATATTCCTACTCCTAGTATAGTGTAATCATGTTAAAGGTTATTTCATGTTGTTTTTGCATTTTGTAGATGTTAGCTTCTACTTTTCTTTGTTCTTCTTCCATTTTCTTCTATTCTTGCTTCGTTTTTTCTTCTTTTATTTTCAGGTTTTATAGTTCCCCTCACTCTCTCTCCTCATTTCTCACCTAATCTGAGTTATAATTTTCCAATTAGTTAAGGAATTTTAATAATTAGTTACATATTTTTGGCTCTTAGTTATGGTTTTCTGTTTCATAGTTAGCTTTTGCTTAATAGTTATGAAATTCGGATATATAGTTTTGATTTTTAGGTTATTAGTTATTAATTGTGTAATAATTATGGTTTTATGGTTGATAGTTGTGATTCTGGCTATTAGTTATTGTATTCTGATAAATAGTTATGATATTTGAGTATTTAGTTATTATATTATTTTTTACATTAGTTATGACTTTTTGTTTTTTAGTTCCGGTTTTATGGCTAATAGTTTTAGTCTAGAAAATAACTGAAAGATTATAATTATAGCATATGAATAATTATTTATTAATTTCATGAGTAACAATGATGCATGGTTTTATGGTTATAGTTTTGATATTTGGTTAACAATTATACTTTGAGGGTTGATAGTATGGGCGGTTAATAGTTTTATATATTGTATGCATTAGTAAATATTGTTTTTGCATTGGTTATTTGAGGTTGGCATAACTAATGTAAAAATGTGATAGTAATTTAAGAAAGAGAGAAATTATGGCCAATAAAATGCATTATAACCTGATTTTTATGATATAACTAATATACTGCAGCGCTTAACTAATATACTTCAGCGTTTAACTAATATACTTCAGCGCTTAACTAATTCACCCAGAAACAATTTAAGGCAAGCATAACTAATAGGTGCAAGCGCTTAACTAATTCTACTGTTGGTTTGATGCACGCGCGTGATGTCATCGCATGACATCAGCGGTCTCACTTTAACACTAATGTCAGACCGTCTCTCCCAAAATGGACTCATTAAAAAAATGGGTGTTTAATTTTTATTTTTATTTTTTAATTAGGAAAGATAATTAGTCCGAAGACCAACCCCCAGCTACTACACTACAGTAGACACCAACTGAGGCCAGATACAGGCTAAATTACCCTAAGTAAATGCCGCAACATATTGTTGGAATGAGGATTCGAACCCGCACGCCTGCGACTGCAGATGATTCAGCCCACCACCTCTCCCTCTATATGGGTGTTTAATAATTGTATCGATTAGATTTTCTAGAAGATGATTATAAATCGTGTAACTTTATTTTGTGAAATTAATCATCCAAAAAAAAAATATTTCTAAAATTCAAAGATATCATATAGAATGACCAATGAGCCAGGGTCATAAACTTTACAAAAGTAAATTATTCGGAAGCGTGGTTTTACAATAATTAAACTGAAACGCGGTGATCTGGTTCGGTTTGGTGGTATTTCTAATCAAATCTATTGGAGAAAGCATTGTAATTCGTACTAATTTAGTAGTTTGATTTTCTCTATCCTCCCTAATTTGGTCTCTTATTCTCTCTCTTTTTTTTTATCGGACATTGCATCGAATATCATCCACTACGCGACTCCGCTGCATTTCAGGTCTCATCTCTCTCTCTCTCTCTTTACATCTCTGCATTTCCTCTCTTTCTAATTCCCTAATTTTCCAATTTTTAATTTCTTAAATCGGAAATGGAAATCCTCCGATCCGCTGGTTTTCCCTCAGCGTGATCTTGGATTTCTCGGAACAAACCCTCAATTTTGTTTTTAATTTTCAATTCTGTGTCAAATTATCCACCAATTTTGGTGAAAATGTTGTCGATTGGATTGAATTCTCATACAATTCCAGATAATGGAATTGTGATATTACTATTCTCCTTTTAAATGTACTAATTCAATTTTTTGGGGGTGAATTTTAGGGTTTCCTTTTGAAATAATTGATAAAGTTGTTAAGTTTTACGGAGAGAAGGGGGGAAAATGGAGGAGCATTTGGTGTTGTATGTGGATCGCTTGGTGAAGCCTACAAATGTTGAAGAGAATGAGGGAGCTTCATCTTCTTCATCGTCATCGTTGTCGTCGTCGAATTCGGGGTTGGAGGAGAATGCAGAGGAGAGAGAAGAAGTAGAATCAACAGGAGGGGAGGAAGATGAACCCCCTCATTCAGGCCGGTGAATGTCGAATTTGCCAGGAAGAAGATTGTGTTTCGAGCTTGGAAGTTCCCTGTGGTTGCAGTGGCAGCTTGAAGGTATTGGTGTTATATTAATTGATTAATTTTAGTTTATAGCATTTTAATTTGTTATTTGTTTTATCAATGTGTGATTTCATAATTATTTGAGAAAGAATCCCATTGAACTTTTCTAGAGGGAGGGATGGATGGATGGATGGATGGATGGATGGATTTTTAGTTGAATGCAATTTGCCAAGGGAGTTGAGGAATGTTAGAAAGGAAGCACCTTTTGAGGTTTAGAAAGAGTTCGTAAAGGATGCTAATTGTTGATTCCTCTAGGAATGACCGAAGCTGGAGATTTGTAGCGGTGTTTTCAATCTGATTAGCCTTTTGTTTTAACTTGGGCAATGTCCGAATCTTTTGTACATCATTAGTTTTATGATGGTCGGGGATGGTGATGGAGGGATTGCTTTCAAGTACTGATAAAGACAATGTCATATGATATCGAGGTGTTGTTGGGTCTTGTTTGGGTCAATAAAATGGAGGGGAAAGCAGGAGTGATATTGCCAATGTTTATTTATTATTGGAATATCAGTTTACATTGAGGGATTGTCAGTGTGACTGAAGTTTGTGATTGATGTCGTTATTGTCTTACTTTTTTATCGATGATTTGCAAGTTTGTGTCATGTGGTGTTGTGAAGGAATTAGCTTGTGCGAGAGGCTCATTTATGTGTAATAAAATTAGGTATTATGAGATGAGTTCCCTGCTGATATTATAGACACAACTTGGAGCAAGATTGAAATGAAGGAATCGCTATTTGTAGAGAAGAAGGCTGGACTTGCTTGTTGGTACTGTATTAGTAGTTCAAATTGATTATGTGCTTTAGAATGACAATTATGATGCAAGTCAATGGCTGATTACTGCTTTGGCTTTTTACTATGTCATTGAGGCTGTATATTTTCTTATCCTTACAGCATCCTGTTTGGCTATCGGATGCAGCTATGAGTGTTTTTGCTTATTTTCAAGCAGTTGCTAGTTTTAAATTATAGTATCCTTACACCACAGTCCACAACGAGTTGACTTGGCTTTGTTTGTGAACAGTATGCACACAGAAAATGTGTTCAACGCTGGTGCAATGAGAAAGGGGATATAACGTGTGAGATATGCCACCAGGTATGTTAAAAACTTCTTCTTTTTGTACGTTTCATGCGACTATGGTTGTGAATTGGTGTATTTTATAATTCCTTCTGATTGATGACTTGAAGCAAATTAAAAATTTAGGAGATCTTTCTCTAGTTTAAGTATTAATAATAGTGTCAAGGACTTGTATAGCGCCTTTTCTTGTCAAGAGTGATTTCTGAATAAGTTCTTGGGTGGATCTTATCAGTTGCAGGATTAGTACAGAAGTAGTGGTCTACTTTTTGACACTGGTCACTGATGATGGTGGTTTTGGCTGTTTGTTTCTTGAGTAGCGTTTGAATTACACTTAAGCAAACTAGTAAATGTACATCTTTAAAAGTAATAAATTTTAGGCGACCTTGTTTTAAGGTTAGCGATCAATAATACTGTCAAGGATTTGTATAGAGCCTTTTCTTGTCAAGAGTGATTTCTTAAATGCGTTTTAGGCAGATCTTATTAGATGCTGGATTTTGTTTGCAAGTAGTCTACTTTTGATATTGGTGACTGGTGAGTTTTTAAGAGACGCTTTGAATCATTAAGTTAGAACAAACTTTCTAAGTTACACTTCTTACAAGTTTCAATACTCCAACTCATACCAGTTTGAAGAACAGTGTATGCTCTAGAGCGCATATTCAAACTTTAAGTTGCTTTTGGACTTTAGAGGAATGTGTCCAAGCTGAGGCATAGTGTGGCATCTATATAAGAAAGAACTGCCCCACTTTCTTTTTAGGTCCGTGCCATAATGTATGGTTACCCATCCCTTGTGGTGTCTCTCATGTTTCCTTTTTTTCAAACTTTTCCATGTGAGGTGAAGGGCTTGTCTTAAGATGGAGTATCTGTTTGAAGATAGAGCTGATGAGGCATTGCAATTTTTTCCATACTTTATAGTAACCATAGTGTTGCACTAATTTCCTCCATAAGTACTTGAGATTTGAGAAGTATGATTTCCTTCCATCTCCTGTCCTTGAAGAAGGAAGTTGCAAAGATAGGGTTCACAAGTAAGTCAAAGGGATAAAAAACATGTTTCTGGTTGCATGTCAAGTCTTGGGACCCACTAGAAGCCAACTTTATTAAGCACCTCTAAATCCGATGCCCTGCTATTCTTTTGTTACTCATCAGGATTTTATTGTGCTTTAGATAGGTCATTGTCATTTACTTAATCCTTTTTTTTGTAAGTTCAACCCTCTTAGCTGTCATTTTTATGATTTATTATGTGACTCTGATAAGTGTGTTATTTCTATTACTCTTCAATTAACTGCTCACTTTCTAATTGCTTTAGCTGAGTTCATTCCATGATTTACTTCCCCAGCTAGCTATCATTTATATGAGACTCCTTAGTTAACTGCTGTCTGTCTATGTGATCTGTGTTAATTGGTTCTGTTATCTGTCTGATGGTGGATATCTGCACATTTTACAGCCTTACCAACCTGGTTACACTGCTCCTCCACCACCACCTCATTCTGAAGATGCTGCAATAGATTTTGGGTGAGTATGTACTATGTAGTTAGTTTGGAGAAATTCTTGTTGTGACCCCCACTAATTCTTAGTACACTATATATGTGAGCCTTGACTAAGCCAATTTTATACCAAACTGAAAGGGTTTTTCCAATTAAATCTTTTTTTTAATATGTTGACTTCTCTTTGCACATCTAACTATCTCATGCTTATGATTGTCATTTGCAGTGGAAGCTGGACAATATCTGGCACTCCTTTGGACTTGCATGATCCTCGACTTCTTGCAATTGCTGAGGCAGAGCGGCAGTTTCTTGAAGCTGATTATGATGACTATGCTGCTAGTAGTGCCAGTGGGGCTGCATTCTGCCGTTCAGCCGCATTAATTGTAAGCTTCAAACTGTCAATGTGTGAATTTTGAGATTATCAGATAGGAAAATGTTGCAGACAATATGTACAAGTACAACATCCAGATTTCCTGCGTGGGGTATACTTGTTCTGTTTGTCTATGATGAATGTGGTAAAAAAGATGGCATAATACTGGTTCTTCCCCCAGCACGTGAAAGTTGAACCCATTTATTTTTTCTTTTTTTCTGGCAGTTGATGGCTCTTCTGCTGCTAAGGCATGCATGGACTGTACCAGATTCCGATGATGAAGATGATATGTCAGCCTTTTTCTCGGTAAGTATGAGAATGAGATAGATGGTACAATGCGTCTGTGTGATAAAATGAATGCTAGAATTTGCAAATTCTTCCAATGCTTTGTGTTGATTGTTGTTCTTTGCAGCTTTTCTTGCTCAGGGCTGCCGGATTTCTTTTGCCTTGTTACATTATGGCATGGGCCATCAGCATCTTGCAGCGTAGAAGACAACGACAGGTAGTCAGGCTACCATGACTCCTAGTTTGATCTGAATACCATTTATCGTTGGCCTTTTGGTTAAAGACTTATATTTATCTTGATTTTGGGTGTTCATAAGTTTGGTATGATGGTCTTATTTTGTATGCTTGGATTTCTTGTTTTCACTTTTGAGTGCAAACTGCAAATACAAGAACAAGCTCAATCTGACTCTCTGCGTATTCTGTTGAACTGATTTTGACTTTGAACTTATTTGAACTTATTGAACTTGTCTTTATAGGTCAAAATAAGTTGAACATGACACTATCTTAGAGATGACTATGATTGATCTGTCACCTCGTCTATTTACCACATCCTGGTGAACTTTTGGAAAGTTAAACCACTTGGGAAATGGGCCCTAGTAAAAACACTTGGGAAATTCTCTACCTCTAGTAAATGGATTAGTGAACTATTTAAATAGCCAACTTTTCTTACTTGCCAACTACAATAGTCAATGCAGACTCTTACAAAAAAAAAAAGTTGACAATAGTCATGATAGTCATGATAGAAACATGTCCATATCAATAGATAACCCTCAAAATCTTATATCTAGTGTTTATAACACGTTGAAGAGTTCTAATTCTGACTTTGGGGTGCTTAACCGAGCAATCTTGTTGCTTGTAGGAGGCTGCAGCTTTGGCGGCAACTCAAGTTGCTTTTGTGCTTCAGTCAGGGCAGCGTAGGGGTGTGCAGTTTATGATAGCACCACGTTCTCCTTCAGCTGTGGCCCAAGAAACTGTTTAGTGGTCCATTGTAGCAATCAATACCTGCCAAATTTGGGGAGAAAATGGTCACTACACCATCTATTCAAGTCATGTTTCATATTGTTTTTTTCACTCTTAAATATTATTTGCTTCATTGTTTGTGATGATTATCTTAGTGTTAAAGGTCCAGACTCCAGAAGCTCGCTATTCTTTGTAAGCGTTTGTGTTTAACGTGCTTCATGCTGTATATAAAGGCCTTAATTTGAGCTGTTAAAGAGAATTCTGGGCTTTTCCCCAATTGAGTCCTTGGTCTTCATCTGAGTAACTTGATGCCTATAATTACAAACTTACGAATATATACTCCTATTACATCAGAAACATACTTGATGCCTATAATTACGAGCTTACGAATATATACTCCTATTACATCAGAAACATCTTGTTTTGTAATCCGTCTGCTGTGATGGTAAATTTGGGTAAAAAAAATTCTTTTTTTTTTAAAGAGAAATTTCATTAATCAAGCCCAAACCAAGATCTTTAATAAGATAAAGAAAAAACAAGATACAATCAAACAAGCGTTAAATCAAATTGCCTTTCAAATAAACTACAATGAACTGGACCGAAAAATACAAACAGATCCCCTCAGATTTGTCAATCAAACAAATATTAATGAGGGAAATATATCATTTCGACATACAAGATCATTCTTGATTGAAATATGCTGACCGCATTCGGCATTCCAATACCCTTCACGTTGAAGCCTCGAACTTCAATCAACGATCTCCATAACGAGACTAAAATCCCCATAATAGGCTTAAAAAATCTCATTAAAGATAGACTAATTTATTTAAATAAACTAAAAACCGAAAAATAAAGGTTTAAAAAGGACTTACCATGTATTTAAATCATCAATGCGAACCTTCCTAACTCACTGAAGGGTTAGGCAAAAGTAGGCTTTCTTTTCTTTGTTCAGAGTTGATCCCTTTTCTTATAATCTCAACTTATGATAATGAATTCACTTTATAATATTCGGCAGAATTTTATGTGATATTTGCTTACAAGGAACTCTGAAATGTTTTATCTAGATTACTTCTGGAACAGTGTTTTTGAATTTGATCAAGTAATGATATTTAATAGCTAAGGCTGGCAGAGAATATATTCTATATGAATGGGATGGATAATGAACCTTTTTTTCAGAAGAGGTAACATCAACACTAGAAATGCCTTCTAAGAGGACAAGGAACCCTTTTAAAAGTAGAGGAACATTTCATAACATTACATGATCAACTGAATTTCAATCTTATATACTGATTTTTGTTGAAAATGTACATGGTCTTATTAATGGCAACAAAATTTAAATATGAAATTCATGATTATGAGTTGCATCCTTGTCATCAAAGGCGGCTGGCAAATGAAGCTCTTTAGATTCAAACTAAAGTGGCAAAAAGACTAACCTTTAAGACCAATCTTGAGAATCAAAAAAGATAAAGACAATCTACAATCAAAAATTTCCTAAACCAAAATTTTCATTTTTTGATGAAGTACAGAGATCGATGGCTTACTCCTATCCCGAGATCATACTAACTCTTTAATTAAAGCCAAAAAAGTTTTCTAATAAGTACTAAGTGCAACCCTTAAAATTAGTACCAAAACCCCCGTACAAAATCCCAAAGAGGACCCATCTTAAGTATTTCTTCTTTGGGAATAACCAAGGACATTCCTTAATTGAGAGGTTATCTGTGCAGATTAGAGGAATTCTCATCTGAATCGACTTATTCAAGGGTTAGATTAGGAAAAAAAGGATAGTTCTTTTCATATTTTTACAATCAAATATCTCACCAATGTAGTTAGCAAATATCTACCGATGGACGATTTCTGATCTTGAGATCCAATGGTCGAGTATTAGACGAGACTATTTTCGTACATCGTGCTCATATTTTTGGTTAAGAATCAAGTGGAAGGTCAATAGTATAGTTCCTCTCCTCACAGCCATGGCAAAGGATTCAGTTCTATTCAATCTTGACCTGAAATTTTTGTTAAAGGGTCAAAGGGCAGCTCTCTCAACCTTGGGCTAAGACTTTCATGAGGTTGGAGGCGCTCTATATTCCTCGGAGCGCTTGCGCATGTGTTCATCCTTGATACCAAAAACAAATTATGCCTGAAAGTAACAAAAGGAAAAATGTAAAGAGTAATCCTACAATATATACTTCTTTCGTATTTTAAGTTGCAAAATAGAAGAGATGCATGGAACTTAGGGAGTCCCATAGAGACACAAACGACGTGTCCATGTAATGAGGGGAAAGAAAAAACAGAACCCATATACTAGAAAAGGTATGTACAAGCTTGCATTTGAGAACATCCAAAATACTAGGTGTAAAAAGAGTTGCCCGAGTTTCATGAGGACCACCTACCCAAATGATAGTTACATGTTTAAGTGCTCCAAGCTTTTAAAAGTTTGTGCTGAAGATTATATGAAATAATCCAACAAAGCATCCATCCAATGGCCCTCTTTACTTTCCACTTTGATTGCAAGATAAAGAAAAGCAGAGAATCAGCACATCATAACAAACATCTAAGCAAGAGCTATGACTAGGACTATGACCAGTCTCCCCTTAATTTTACGGCACAATATAAAGAATACTGTTGCCTCATTTTCATAAAGTATCATACATTATGCTTTAGAATGTTCTTAATTGCATAGGAAATACTAGTAATTAAGATTAACCAAAAAATTCAAGAATTTAAAATAAAAGTTGCTCACATGGATAAATGGAAATTTATATAAACGAAACAAAAAAAGAGCGGGGAAGTGGGTCTGTCAAACATAAAATGAGGAATGTGGAGTTAAGAAACAGAAAGAAAGAAGGAGAAAAGCATAAAAGAAACATATTTAGCACAAGAAACCAGGGACTGGTATTTCTGGGTGCATAGAGAAAAGAGCTTGGAATTCTAAAGTGAGAAGGAGCAGATCTTATTAGTGGCATAAAGCAACAGTTTGGTGTTTTTTAGGGAGGGAAGGGGGCTGTTACATTCCCCAATCTTTTTCCTTCCATTTTATTCTTTACATGCCAGGATACTGCAGCAATTTAGTAATTGCTGGATGAATCATGGCATGTCTTTCAGTCACTTAACTTACACTAAAATTTAACCTTTCTTAACAACAAAGGAATCACAAAGTGACCAAACTAACCCTCTCCATATTAATAACCTGATTAAAAAGACACATGTTACATATTCATCCATTTTTATTTAGATTATCATAGGCAAACAAAAACTAGTGATGAATTGCAAACGTCTCATAACTTCACTAGGTAAAGTCTATAAAAGATATATTCACGAACTAAATCGAATTTCACCTGCATCATATGTCAAAACCGTGGTCTCACTAAAGACCGAAATAGTAATACAAAATAAACTTACGAACAATGATATATTCATAGTAGAGTCGTGCATCAATAGCAATAAGAATTTACACAGTAAAAAAAGAAGTATAAAAGTGATAAACTTTGAAACATCCTAATAACATGGAATATGTGGACAACTTATAGAAAAATATAGTGAGTAAAGATATTGCATATTAAATGTTCAAAGTACTATTCAAATAGTGATTTTATGGCAATTTAGTCCAAAATGACCAATGAAGAAGAATAATGTATCAACTTCTAAATCAAATTACTAGTAAGCATGGTCAGGTGAAATGGCAAGAAGGCAAGGGGGACACCAAGGAACTTTATGTCTGGTCACGAAGACAAAAAAGCTAAGCAAATGATAGGGATGTAAGGATACAGATGAAAAGATACTTGGCTTCCCTAGGGTATTGTTCCAACCCCTTTATTCATCCTATTTAGATTCTTCCATAACAGCCTGTAAATTTTCATATATCACACCAGTCCCAATTTCGGGTGAATCTAAAACTTCTTCTGCCTGGTTCTGGGTCCCTCCTGCTTTAATGCTTTAAGGCACCCTCTAAATCTTGCAACAGATATATTACACTCCTGTATCTACGGAATGGTGTCACCAAGTTTAGAAGGATTGCAAACTTACACTTTGCTTATTCTCTCACTACTCTAAAGATATAGTAGGAATTTACAACCTTAAATGTGTTTTGAGGGGTTTACAGAAATATGGTCCCAAATGCCCATAAAGCTTATTCATCCTTCTAGGGGTCTTATTGGTTTATTAACAATAAAACCAGGGAGAGTTTGTAGCCTAAGGAGGGTAGATATGGCTCTTGCACCAAATAGCGAGGATTTACAGCTCACACTAAACAATCGAGTCCTACAAGAAGTCTCAAGACAGGAACTCAATTCTAGCAGAAGTACTGCACCAAAAAACAAGAAATTTGATCCCATGCAATCTAGCAAACGGAGATTTCCAAGAGGTTCTGATCCCATCCACAATAGGAGTTAGAAGGGGTTGTGTAACTTGTTTCTACAACTACAAGTAAGGAGCAAGTTCACAGAGATGGACAAAGAAGATAAGCAACCAGAGATAAGTTACAAGTCTTGTGAGTAAGACTTCGAGGGGTTTATGCGGCTTGATTGGTGAATTTTTTGATCTTTTTGGAGGTTCTTTCAGGAAAAATGTACAGTTGGAGCCAGTGAAACACATCACTGACGTACGGCGGCATTGCATGAAGTGAGCTGATGATAGCTCTTTTTTTGCAGTGCTGATATCTTATAGAAAACAAGGGAGTGAGTACAGTTTTCATGATGTTGTCGGCTCTCACAAGGAAAACTCTATAGTGTTTTTTTAGAGTACGTCTTGGTTCTTTTTTGTTTTTGTTTTTGGGAGATTTAATTTTGGCTTTGCATCCTGAAAGCTTCTCAAGGTTTAAATTTGATTCTTCCTTTGGTTTTTTCCGGCAATATGAATTCCTTATGTTTCTATAATTTTCTGATTGAAAGACACCTCCTTTGTGTTCCTTTGTGTGTCAAAGATGTGCATAGTCCTAACTGTCCAATACTCAGGCAAATACTCTCCTTTTTCTCCATTTCCCTGTTCTCAGATCCATTTCCGATTTTATTTGATCTTGAAGATATAGGAAAGTGAAGTTAAGGATTATTAAACTAAGAATTCCACCACACTTTGTATGGAGAATCAATTAGTGCAACTCAGTTTGGACAGGAATGATGTTAACAGGAGAGAGTAGCATAACAACGGAAACAAGCTTTGCATCTTTCTGGAACTATGCAGCCAAATGGCTGAAGCATCTTTGATGGGTTTTTAGCAAAAATGACGCCTATCCTTCAAGAGAGCATCTAACTCTTACTTCTCTGTTAGCCCATTCTATTTTACTAGAAGGAATAACCTGTCCTATCACCTGTCCTATCTCATCCCAATAACCCTGGTTAAGATCAATGAACTGATCATACAACGTTTCTCACAGGGGTTTTTTATTTTTAGTTACGACAGTTGATACGGTGTTCAGACAAATACACATAGACATCAATTTCATACAAAGAGCATAACCTTCAAGCAGATCGAGCAGCCTCCCTTTTACAGGGAAATTATTCGACAAAGAAGTTAAACATGCATAGTCGGTTTTAGAAAGACCAGTATTAATTATTGAGAAATGAGCTACTTTGTAGTATTACAATGATAATAAAGTACACACACATGTCCTCGAAGAATGTGTTTTGGATATAAATTCTAAAAGACAAGATATCTGCACAAGTTCCAATTTCCAAGGACTAGGAAAGCTATCAGTAAGCTAAGTAATGATTAGATCAGCGCGGAGTCGCAGCTAGCTAGATGACGTAGATGGAGAGATTGAACTATCATTTTGAGGGATCCCCAAAGCATATCTATAGAAAGTCTACATTGAAATGGGGGTGAGGAAATGGACAGACAAATGACTATAGAAATTAGGAAAAGGCAGGTACAGAAGCCTTAATTCAAACATGATGTAAATGACTCATAATTATCTTATTATTTTTGCTAAAGAGGCTGCATTCCTTGAAAAGTTGGCAGAATTACTAGGGTCTTTGGGGTGGGGGAGCATATTGCACAGATAGTGTATATTTGAAAAGAAATTCTATTTGAGGAGATAAACTTTTCTGTGAAGGGTATTCTTAACAATCTTCAGGCTATATGGGTATCCTGCAAGAGCCGAGATAGGAGCTACATTTATACTTAAATTTACAAGCAAACAAAGTTTCTTAGTATTTTCACTCTGTTATATTAACCTTGTTCAATTATAAAAAAACAAGATATAGATGTTTTCAGCGATAAGAGAAACTGTGAAGTACATGAAGCTCAGTGATTCACTTTCGTGCACAATCCACCATTAACGTCTTCATGATGCCGTAATTGAGAGAACCCTTCACCAAGAGAATAAGGGATAAAGCTACAAATATGTCTAGCATAAAGGATAAATAGTGTGCCAGTTTCATTTCTGGTCCCATGGTTCTGTGTATTTGTTTGTCACAGTTGACTGTTTTCATATGATATATCTATGATCCCT
>CANSZD010000658.1:42500-241449 GCA_947648045.1 Beta corolliflora | reverse complement strand
TTTCTCCTTGACTCAACAATTACCTGAAACTCAAGAGAAAATGAAACTTAAGAAGAAAAACTATAGCTTTCTAGGATTTCTCTTAAACCATGTTAAAATATAATCATTTGATCAGAAACGACGGGGGCTTACTTTCAGGTCACTCTACCTGGTCTGAAATATGTTTTGGATCATCTTGCGAGAGATTGTCGCGCTGCATCTTCCAATTGAATCATTCATCCCCTACTGAGTCGCCAACCAAGAGCACCTAGATTTTCATCGGTCTGTTTGATAGTCTTGACACCAGGTATAGGAATGGTACCCCTTACTGATGCACCAGTTAATTTGCTACCTGCTGACTATTGACAAATTAGAAACAGAACAGCAGTAAATGAAATCAAGAGTACATGAACGTGGATAAAATCTGCAGCTATGCAACAAAAGTCTATTAACATTAAAGGCCTATTTGACAGGTGATAACAAATTATGGTAATGGTATCGTATTCTAGTATAATTTCATAAGAAAAACCTCATGACAATGGGTAAATCCAAAACTTCATACCTAAACACGTGATTTTCTTTCATAAATTTTCATTACTACTCAATACTACCTTCCAAAATCAGTGAGGTGGATACGTGAATGAAATTAGATGGGGTAGGGAAAGATTTTGGAAGATGGACGGGTATTAGTATTCCAAGACGCTGGACATGACTATGAAAGCTACATCATTACCATCATATATTACCACCTTACAAAAGAACTGTAAAGACTTTGTGAGTACTTTTCATAGTACATATGTGCAGATATATTATACAAGACAAAAATATCGAGAGTTCATTCTTCCTTTTTTCCTCATTTTCTCCCCCTTACATATTTACTTTCATATTACTAATAGAAAAAGGGCTTCTCAAATTTTACAATTGAAACAAACGAAGCAGAAACTCAATTAAAATCACTTCAGCTCTGTTCTGCAACAAATTTCTCTTTGAAACTGAAATTCATACCAAAAAGACGCAATGTTTACTTCTCTGATTTCTTTCCCCCAAAAACCGAGGCATTATAATCTCATTGCAGTACTACTACTTTAGTCCTTGATCAACTGATGCTGTCATGCTGACATTAAAGGATCCAAGATCTTGGTTTGCAGCTACATAAGTTCACGAAAAGCAATAGATTATACACCCTGTCTGAATAAGAACTCCAGGGTTGGACTTTGACATGGTTTAAGAATAGTTGTTGAATGAAATTAAAGTAATAGAAAGTTGACGGAAAGCATAAGAGAAGAGTTGTTATGACTTTATGAGCAAGAGGAAAAAGTATTGATCGGATGCACAGAGAAAAGGGAAAATTAATATTGAAACCATACTGTTTTACATGAAACGGAAAGAGAGTTCAATTATTTCAAACAATCAAACACAGTAATGCGAAATTGCAGTTTGAAACAGATATAAGATAGCAGAATATTATACTCACGATTTGCGTCTACATCGGGCAGCTACCAATGCACTTGCTACTCTTGCATTTTGAGACAACAAAGACTAGGATGTTTTTATTTATTTTAACTTTTTTCTTTGGAGAGGGAAAGGGGGAGATTCATGGTCTTATATGCCTAATCAGAGAAGGAATAATAGTGAGGAAAAAAAACTAGTAGAAAACTGGTGAAAAGGTCACTGATTCTTTTAAAGAATACAGCTAATTTGGTTTAGTCTTAGACTAGAACTATATGTACTAATATATTTTCTTTTAATCAGTAAGCAACAGTTTACCGTTAATAGGTAAGCAAGGTCTTAAATGCCAGAGCACCACGTACTGGTAATGCCCACCTTAAACCCTCATCCCCAACATGAAAAATTGAACCCTAGTCTCTCAAGGAAACGTGGAGAGGGAATCACAGCTCTTCCCTAGAGGACCAGGTCCCAGCCTCCCCTACTAGCTTCATGATACAAATAACCACCTCAAAGATCCAGAAAATGCTAACATTTGATAGATCAATATTAGCAACTCACAACAGGCAACCATGTTTCAAAAAGACAGAATGCCACAATCTATTCAGTATATTCTAATCACACAGGCAACAACTACAGATCTACTAACAGTGGCTAAAAGAAGTCCGTAAGGCATACTTGACTCATAGTTTTCTGACGCCGACTTGCTATTGCTTTCAGACAACGCAGCAAAGGTTCCAGTCCCGGGAGAATTTGGCGGAACAGAAGGGACCTGTAACATAGAAAATGTCTTATCAGATGAACCCAGTGAGCTTGCAACAAATTTATAGAGATCAACTGAAAAATTGAGATATACCTGGGGCCACTAGGTAAGTTTGAAAGAGTATATTTTCCGGTAAGCATCCCAAGACCTAAAGGACTATAAGCGATTAACTGGATGCCTAAAGCATCACATATATTCATGATCTCCATCTGCTCATTTCCAAAGCTTAACAAAGAAAACTGCACCTGCAAGAATGATGCAAAACACAAATCAGCAGAGCTTATAAGCAGTAAAATGTACCTCAGTCCCCCCCTTTCCATATCAAGAGTAAAACTGCACCTATTTCTGTATTCAGAACGGAATCAAACATAAATTACAGTCTACAGCTATTACCGTGACTGTTGAATAACTATTCGACAATTAAAATGGTACAGAGACCTATTTGATGCCATATGCTATGTACCTGGGCAGAGCATAATGGTACTCCTCTAGCTTTGAGATAATTATGTATCTTTTCAAGTTGCCTTGGCCCATAATTACTCACACCGACTGCTTGAACTAATCCCTGCAGTAAAAAAAAATCATACCATGATCAACATCATTTTACAGCAGATTATGCTATCACAGGGATTAGATTCAGGAGGAAGAAAAGTTTGCTGCTCTATTTTTTAAGTACGTAAAATAATAAAAAATTTAGGAAGGATGAGACTTGAGAGGAAGAGACTGAGAGAGGGAGGACACATCTGTAAGATGAGGTCAATTTCATGTCCATAAAAAGAGTCAAGAGTGTGAGATTTCACAATCTTCTAAATCATTCATACCAAAAATCTGAATTATATAATATAACCTTCTCATACATTGCAACTAATCCATCCCAAAGAGCCATCTCCTGCAATGGGTTGTAGTTTGCAGTTGACCAATGCAATTGCCCTATCCCAATCTGCTCAAGTTCCATTCGATCTAGAGAAGACCTGAAACATTAGACTACCACATACTATCAACTTTAAGTTTTCTTAAATTTAAACAGCATATGTCTGTGGGTTTCGGATCAGCACGATACCAAGCATTCTAACTGCTGTAGAAAAAAACATTACAATTCTTACATAATTATCTGTAATCACAAACCATTAGAGAACAGGGAGGCATACTTGCAGGCATTCACAAACTGCCCTGGAGTCAACCGCCATGGATATGCAGCAAGTTTTGTTGCAATTACAATGTTATCCTGCAGCCTTTTTTTCCTGGACAAAGGAATACGAAATGATGTTTTTCAATTAATAACAGTTATAAATCATAATTCAACCAACTAATGTTATTATCCAAGTATCAGTTAATAGAATCATCATGTCAACAACAAGCAGAAATATAGACATCATCCTAAGGTCGATAATTGCAAACTGTGCCAATTTAAGTAAACCACACTATCTTTTTCCCAACCAACGTTAGCTACATGAATTATAGATGAAGAGTAATAAAAATGAAGCACTTTATCGCCAAAGGCCAACCATCCACCTTATGTGGAAAACTGATAATCTATAGTTTCAGATGATTTGTGGCACTAAACAGATACACTTCTAAACAGCTCCTTGAAGGGGGCTTCTTAAGCTAAAAGGTAAATCTTGGGGGTTATCATAAGATTCTTGCTCCGATCAATTGGTCTGATCAAATACAGACCACAAATACACAAGCTAACAGAGGAAGTAATTGGACTTAAATTACAAGACTTTATTCAGACTCAATGGTATCAGAATCTTTTGTAAGATATTAGCCAGACTCGACAGTCGACATTCGACAGTATCAAAATCTGACAAAAGTATTCGCTACCAAAAAGTCGGTCTGAGCCTACTTTCTTTAGTAATTATGTTGCGAAGGAATATGATAAACTGATAATCCATTTAGAATCAGATAGATGGAGTAAGTGATAAAAGTAAATTATCTAGCTCTCACATTAAAGGTTACTCTCCAATAATCATAATGATAATGATATAAGTAGCAACTACGATCTTTTCGCACCTTTTGAAGTCTAAACAAAAATGCCACACAATGTTAGTTACACTTAAGAGATAGTACATCACTTCTATGAAAGAAATGAGATTCTCCTATTTTCGGTACGGAAAGAGAGCATACTGCACCAACACCTCCCATGAGTCAGCCACTCCAGTCAGCAGGTCAAGCCTTATGAGAGTGGGGGAGGGGAGAATTACGGGAATACGTACCAAAAAGAGCTCTTAAAGAAGTGTGATCCCATGACCTAGGAACATTCCTTACCACAAGGCCAAACACTACTCATGTGATTCCTATTGATCCTCTTAGCTAGTTGTTGTACGATTAAGTAAGCGCCTAAACAGGTGTCCGCAATAAGGGAAGCTACCTTAATTCTCTGTTCACTCTTCAATGGAAAAATATTAATTATTCATAACCTCAAGTTCAAATCTTTCAGATAAAGTCCTTCAAGTGCAGCAACCAAAGATAATATGACCTTACGAGTAAAGACTAAAATGAGCTGGCTAGAGGATTTTACTAAATGTCTAGACCTCTTCAGATAATTCTCCACTAGAATTTCATATTGGATTCTTTTATGGTGTTGTTAGCAAAGAAAGGAACACTGTCTAGTTAGAATACAAAGGATTCAGCTTCTATCTTTTCCTCAGATGGCAAAGCCAACTTGATTAACAAAATTTCAACGTGCACCAAGTGATCTCAAGATGCTGTCCACTCTTCCTCCTCTAAAGTTTCAAGTCCTAAATGTTACAAAAAGCGTACAAAGATAATTATTATTCTACATTTTTTGTGGTTGGGAAACCTCTTTTCCCAAGATATTAGTCTCGACTATTCATTTATAAATGGACTAGTCTTATATGCACGCGATGCGTGCGAAAGCATATAAAATTCTTCTTCATATAGAGATAAATACACAGCTATCTTGTTTTTTGTTTAATTAAAGCAAGTAGTTAACCTTCTTTTTTTCTATCTGTTGGTGTCCCCCAAGTGTTGCCTTATATAATAGAGATTACATATTTGCTCCACAAATTATTGTTGTGAGAAGTCATCTACGGAATCTATAACTGAAAAATGTTTCAAAGCTAATTATTTTTGAGCTAATCCAATTTGGAATGCCATATTTCCATTTGTTTTCTACACATGGATACAAGAAGACAAGCAAGCTACCTGAGACTATGATCTCAGTGACTTCAAGGTTCAAACCCCCTAAATCAAACCTAGCTTTTCGCACAATGGGAAGGCCACATAACTCTTTGCTACAGTTTTTGCCAACTATGGTAGCATCTATGTTTCATGGTTAGCATACCCAAGATATTCGGCTACTAAGAGTACAGGTTTATCCTCTTGCAGTAGGCATGAAACGGGCAACAATAAGGACTAGAAACTAGAGAACCAATGAAGCAAACTAAATACCAAAATTTTAACATAGAATAGTCATAATTACACCAAGTTGACACACATGACTACAATCTCTAGACGGGATTCTTGTCATTTATGTTGACTACTCCCAGAATCCCAGCAGCTAAAATATCTCACTATTCCTAGTCTATATCATCTAGAAAGAATGTAACTTATGAAAGATACTGATAGCACATATCATATATGAGTGTGCTCATCTACACTAATCTAATTCGTTATTCAAACTTTCACAACACTAACCCAACCAGTTTCCCTCCCCACTTGCATAAACAAACTAATGATATCTCCAACTCTATGCATTTCACAAAAATTAGCCTTGAAACTCAGAAACCTCCTTGATGAGAAACTTGCAAAGTCTCTCCTCCATCAATTGAGCATGAAAAACCAGATTTTCAACTATGATTTAATCAAATGCTCCTATTTGGTTTCAGGCTGGGGCCACGATCCAGGCAAGCAGGTGGCTTCTCCCAAGTCCCAGCCTTCTCCATTAAAAGCGCGAAGTGGCAATCTCCTACAATCACTCTATCTTATGGTTTACTCGCTTAGAATAATGTCAACCGATGATCTCAAGGAGCTTCCAGGTTCCAATGTATTCACTTCATATGCACCAAATCCATAATATTCCACATGAACATGAAGTTTCTCCATTTAAGCTATGATCAAGCAAATTAATCAATATAACAAATGCACTTAAAATTTCCAAACACAGGGAAATGCGTAACAAAAAGAGGAAGAATAGTAGCAATTTAACCTTTATATTCACGAATGAACTTGCCCAAAAGTTTCTCGCTTTGCCCATTTAATTTCCCAGTGCCATAAGAATCAGCAGTATCAAAAAGATTGATGCCATTATCAACAGCAAGATTGAAAACCTGCTGAAGTTCATCATCCATTGATTCTTGATAACCCCATAACAGCTGATTCCCCCATGCCCAGGTCCCAAAACCCATTGGAGAAACACTGAGTGGGCCCATTTTCACCTTTTTCCATAAAAGTGAAAATCAAAGTTCATTTACGCATTTATACAAACAGTTGGTGGGTGTGAAAAAAAAGATGAAATAAGAGAGAAATTAGATAAGGGTTTTACCTTCTGCCATGGCCAGAAAAGGGGGAGCTTGAAAGTGGATTTTGAAAGTATTGTTTCATTTGAAGCTCTGAAATTGATAGCGTGAATTGTTGTTGTTGATGTAGTTTGTGTTGAGAGAGCACAGAGTGCCATTGCCGTGCTCTGTAACTCTGCCTCCTTCGTTGTGGTTTTTTTTTTTTGCGGGTGATGTAATATTGAATGAACGAGAATTAACGGTTTTGATACCGACACGTTATTCTGCATTGGCAGATAACCCACTACTAATAGGCGTTAAAAAAATAAAAATTATGTTAAGTTGGATTCCATTCTGGGCCTCAACAAGTCTTTATTAATGGTGGGTAGACAAAGTTTTTTCCTTTGATACCCTTGTTGCTCACAATAAGCATTAACGTCCTATCTATTATTTCTATGTAGTATTCCTGTTTTTTTTTTTTTGAAATCCTACTTTATACCCGACTTTTTAAACGTCACACAAAATATCCTTACTGATAGAAAATCCTACTCCAATCATCACTTAATCTTCAACTAGTCTTCTATGCACGCGATGTGTGCGTCCATTGTTTGGGTCTATTCTTAATAAATTTCATCAAAATATAATTATAGAAGTGTGATTTATAATTATTGTTATACAAACTACCGTAATCTATAAAGTTTTTAGAAATTGAGATAAACATTTAGATGTAAAGTTTCATAGTCAAATTAAATTTGTAATTTTCTCATTATGTCAAGTTACGTTGTTAATGCTTATTTAGTTTATTATTGGAATTTTTGACCCGTCTTTAAATTAGGAAAGGATATAATTGTACAAAATCTTAATACCCAATTAAATATATATATATTTAGCTAAGGATAAAAAAGACATTTCATTGGGGGAAACCATAGCTCCCCCCTTGGCTTATATAATAGAGATTTATCAGATTATATGCCAAACCTCAATCAACTAACAAGGCTAAAAAAATCTACTCTAAGCCCATAGGGTGAGAAAGTCTCAAAATCTACTGTTTGATATTGTGTATAAGGGTATTTTGTATAATGTTAAGAAATCTTAGGGGTACAACTTAGAAATTTCAAAAACGTCGGGTATAGCATATAATTTCGTAAAATACAGAGGCACTACGTAGAAAAACCCTTAATTGAATTAAGCTAAACTTATATAAAGTTATCAAATTTATAAAAACTTGTTAGACCTTATTTTATGAGAGTGTAGAGCATGATTGTTGCTTATTTGCTTAACTTAACTTATTCAAACCTATACGTCTTTATTAGACTTTATATGAGAGTACATTCAATCACATGTCTATCTGCATTATTAATTATTTTATTAAAATAATCTACATGGATTATTATTTTTTCTGAGAAGATGGAAGATTAGGGGGGTTTATGATAATCGAGATTGTTGAAAAAGAGTAGAGCTGGTAAAACTTGATCCAACATGAAACACATGAATCAGCGTTTTAGTTTGGAGACTATTTCACCCATATTTAAGTTGATCAACATGTAACATCTATTTGTTTAATAAATGAGCTAGGTTGGTGTTGGATCATTGGTCCTTCTCACCCATAATCGACATGTTCTACTCGTTTAATCGTCAAGCCGTTTATTAATTATTCAACTTCAAAAGGTTAGATGGGACAACATGTCAACACATATGACTTGATTAATTAGACACTCCGTATTAGCATCAAGTGCTTTAACTTGTTTAATTAAATTGGTCTAGTTAGTGTCAAAGATTTATCACTCGTTAATTTTTTGAGACTAATACTAATTTGATACGGACGACTCATTTGCTAACTCTTAAAACAAATTCGACATGAATTAATTGATGTGCATATGACAATAATTTGTCATTCCTCTAAACCTACAATTGTTGTGTCGTTTCTAAATATTCAACTTCAAAAGTTTACATGGATCATCACAAGTGACTTGATTAATTAGACACTTCAGGTTAGCTAGTATCAAACCTTTACCCCTTTATATATAACAAACAAGGGGCAAAGCACGATTAAACAATTTGATAATTTC
Source organism: Beta corolliflora (assembly GCA_947648045.1). Lineage (NCBI taxonomy): Eukaryota > Viridiplantae > Streptophyta > Magnoliopsida > Caryophyllales > Amaranthaceae > Beta > Beta corolliflora. The sequence continues at coordinate 232,732 of CANSZD010000658.1, read as the reverse complement.
ATGCTAATTTCGATACATTCTAGTTTGAGTAAACCTTAATTTCAGTTAATAGCAAGATTCTTACTATATTGGAACCCCAACTTACTTTATGAGATCATCCAAATTTGAGCTATCAATAATGCAAATTAGATGGTAGACACGAGTCTACCATCCAAATGGTGTGCACCATTTGATACGACGTCGTTCCGCAATGAACAAAACAATATCCTCAATGAACAAACTAAGCAACATGAAGATGAAAGTGGAACAAAAGAACAACACATGAGACTCAATGAACATATGAGTCAGCAATGAACATCTGAATCAGCAATGAACATCAAGAAAAAAAGATGAACATAAGAGGAAATATCTGGTGAACAAACCACTCAACCTAATGAACAGACAAAGGAAACACAATGAACAAAGAAATATCTGCAATAAACAAACTAAGAAACATAAATATAAAGGCCAACAAAGGAGAATCGACGAGATCGATGTTCATTGGAGAAACGATTGATGTTCATTGGTTTCGCGGTCCACTTAATGTTCATTGGAGAACGATTGATGTTCATTGATTTGTGCGTTTTATGTTTTTTTTTGGCTGCGTTTTGGTCCGTGTCTACCATCCTAATGGTAGACACGAGGCCACCATCTACCAATTGCTATCAATAATGATTTGGTTCAATTAACAGCACCAACAATGCCCCCACAAATTCACTGCTTTAAAAGAAAAAGAAAGAAAGATAAGTTGATGGGTGATGATGACAGAGGATATAAGGCACTAAAAATGGAAGTGATGGGGATTGAGCACAGCCCAGCCCATCCATCCATAAACCCTAAACCCTATCACTATCAGATCACTATCACACTTCCCGTTAGTCAGTCAGTCCTCCGCAAAACCCAATTCGGTGGAAGGGAAAGAAAAGGTTAGATCTTTATTAGAATTGAATTGGATTGAATTTCTAAATATGTATAGTATATTGTATATATAATAATAATATTATTATTATTGTTATTATATACTACTGCTGTTGACTTTTTTGTTGTTAAATTATTTTTTGTTTTTCCATTCATTATACTCACTAATTTCTGGGGCTTTATAGCTTAATTGGATTGGATTGAATTTGCTTTGCTTTGCACTTATTATTATCGTTTGCATAATTTTCAGCATCGAAACGAAACGAAACGAAACAGAGGATGAGTAGTAGGTTGTTTAAGATTAGGAAGAAGTTTTGCTTCCCAGAAGTTCCATCGAGTTGGGTTTCTAGGACTGTGGATTCTATACTGCACTATCAAGATCACCGCCCTAAACACCAAATATTGAGGATGGGGGTGTTGATCATCGAACCCTGGGACTTCAAAATCGCCTACCTCTATGACTCTCCATACCTGGTAATTATCGGCTTTGATGAAGATCTGTTCTTCCGAGTAGGTATAGAACTTGCCATTGAACATCGGTGGCCTGCGTTGTAGTACCCTTCTTCCGTTTCTCTCTAGTATTCATATTTTCCAAGATCTTGAACTCAACGGGGTTTCTGTGTTTTTAGAGTTCCCGCTACGATACCAATTGTTGTATAATATGAGCACTATAAGAAGGGGGTGAATTATAGTGAGAGAATATGTTATACTTTTTGCGGAATTAAAAGTTAACTAGGGAACACACAATGGGAACACAAGAGATTTTAGCTAGGAAAAACTTCCTAGTCCCAATAGGAAGAAACAACCTCGACCCGCAAGGGATTTTAACTCAAACTTTCCACTATAATAGGCCAAACGACTCTGTTTACAAACCTATTACTTTTCTCTCGAGCCACAACTTGAGTTCCCTAAACTCAAGTTCCCAACAACAGTTCCCACAACCTGTCGTTCCTCTCGAACTTCCCTCGAAGTTACTTTCTCTTTCTCACGCTTCACTCAAAGCTTCTCGCACTTACAAGAGTTCACTCAAACCCTTACCCAAAAAATACAATTTGTAAGACAATGGAAGAGTAATAACTCGAATAAAGTAAGTATGAATTCTCTTAGGAACGACACTGACTCTTAAGACAACTAAGAATATTTAGCTAAGTCAGACACAAAATAATCTAAGGTTTAGGCGTCTATTTACAGTACTTAGGCAAGACATAAACTACCCACTAATTAAGTCCATTATCCCATGATGTCCATAACTTAATTAATTAATTAGTTTTTATAAAATATTTCTTGAGAAATAATTAACCCACTCACCCCACTACTTAGCTTAAAAATAAGAAGCGGTGAGACATTACGTGATTGTAAATGCTTGGGAATAATTAATCTAATTAAATTAATTTAGACTTAAGAAGAAATTAATTAAGCCCACTAACCACTAACTACAAACGTGTAGCGGTAGTGATTAGGTGTGATATCTAATTTCTTGGGGAGTAATTAAAATATTTACTTTAAATAGTTTTTAGGAAAATATCTTTATAAATAAATTAATTAAAACCGAAAAACCATATTTGTATTTAAAAAGAAAATCTCTTTATAACCGAAAATTATATTTGATTTTGAAAACAAAATCTTTTGGTTTAATTAAAATATAAAAGATACGATTTAAAAAGGTTTGATATTATCCTAATTAAAAACAGAAAATCATTTTAAATCTTTTCCTAACAAACTAATAACAAACTCCCTAAAATAGTGGATCTAGTCAAAACTAACCTAGGACTCCTAACTAACCAGGTTGGGCGCACAAATAATGTTAGGCGCACCACTTAGGAAGTATTAGGGGTTCCTTAAGTTGTTTCTAAGTACGTTCCTTAACCTTGTTCCTAATCTGTACCGATGTCTGCATTTCCTTTCATGGGAACAAAACCAAGTTCCGTTTGAGAATTCAACACAAACTAAATTGAGCATTCACTCAACCTTAACAAGAAGATATTAAATACATCCTAATGTATTCTAATCTTCACTCCAAGCTTGATACTTCATCATTCGAACATCTTCACTTCGATCTTTGATTAATTCTCCATTTTAATCTTCGATCAAGTATTCTCTTTGCTCGAGAATGAATTACCTAGCAACATCATAAATAAAATACAATATGTCTTTTGTGGTTAAGTCATCTTCAAAACTCAAGGGTCAACAGTTTAAGAAGGAGAAAGAGAGAAAAGAGGATGAAAAGATGGCTAAAGCGGCCAAATGGTGGAAGGAGTTTGATGAATAGGGGGATTATGACCCTGAGGATGATCCGGAAGAAGACTCGAGAAAGGCGAGGCGTAAGCGCCAAAGGGGTGTTGGTTCGTCACAATCCAGCGCCAAGAGACATTGCCTACCAAAGCTTGGGAGGCAAATCTGTTTGGACGAGGGAGATGATCCAGAAGAGGTTGGTTCTGATAACTACGAGTTAGCAAAAGGAGACTAGCCTCCTTTAGAATCACCTCTGTAAATATTAACTAATTATAGTAAAAAACATAAGTCTAATAAGATCTTAGTTCTACTAAGTTCTCTAAATATTAGATTTATGTACTAGTTAGTTAGTAAAAATCTTAGTAATTTTAGAGCTATTTTTATCAAAGTATTGTTCTGTGAACAATATTCATGCAGTTCTAAAATTATTAATGAAATATTATTAATTATTGCTTTCAAAATATATTAATTTTGATATAATCAAAGTAATATACGAGCAATAATGATGTGACAATGCATGGCTCAAATGCACACAAGATGGGTTAAACCTTGGAAACACCCAAGAGTCGGTTTTCCAATTCAAAGATCAATAGAGGAAGTTACACTCACACGATGACGGTTGTACACGATCTTAAATAAAATCATGTACGTGGGTGACCTTTTTAACTCCATCAATTGGTAATTAGTAACTGCTAAATGACCACGCAATTATAAATAGTACCATTCAGAGTGCTTTTTATAAGGTCCTCTTATAGCACATGTTCTCCTTTATAACCTTCCTCCCCAAACTGCGTCTACAATCATTCAAGATGGCTAATATTGAGGACCAGTTTCAGGCCATGAATATAGAAGGTTTTGCTGAACTATGCTACCAAGCAAAGTGCTGCCTTGGTGTGCAAAGCATGGGCAAAGGACATCAGAAGCATTACACCAATGCCTAACTTCAGAAGGGCCTTAATGAAGAAAGTGATTGCTCTTGTGGGGAAGTACTGCAAAGCATTAGTCACAAGAGCTCCAAACATAAGCCTTTATGCAATCCAGTATAAATGTGCATGTCAGAGGTGGCATGAGGAGATTGAGAGACACAGTAGAGTCGATTGGAGTCTAGTAGAAAGTGAACAGGAATACACGACTTATCAGGCTCTTGCTCATATTATCGCTAATCTTCCTAGCAACAATAATGAAAGCTGAATAAGAGTAATCTTATTCCTAGACCTCAAAATAAATATATGTAAATATATTTAGGTCTTTAATTTTGCACCTACAAAAAGTACAACAAAAATCAGGACTATGTATATACCTGATGTACTTAGGGCATAACTTTTCTATTCTAAATGAAGCAATAATTTACGAAATATTGTTTCATGATTTTATCATACTTTTGTTCTCGAATGAAGCTATTATTAACTAGTCCTTAGTTTTTAATTGCTTTATTTTCCATCATGTTCTCTGTTGAACTCGTAATTTGTAAGGCTTCAAATGCCATCACCCTTACAAATTAAGGGGGCAATTTGTTACACCCAAAAATGAGCCAGTTGATTTTTGTTGACTATTGTTTGACTTTGACGACCATTGACCCTAAAGTACACATAATTAGGCTTAACTGGCGACAATACAAGAGCACCAGTGAAGGTTTGGCGATGATTGGTACATAAATGTACAAGGAAGGAGACAGTCCAAACGTGCAAGACCTAGTAAGTGGTAGACTGAGCCCACTGAGGGAAACGGTTGAAGAGATGTACGAAGTGGGAAGTTCAAATTCAAAGGTAATGGCGCCTAAGGGAGAAGTAACTGCCATACTTCCCCCACGATCAACACACTTTGCTCTATAAATAGCACCCAATGGCCAGAACAACAAAACAACAACAACAACATCAACAACTACTATTCTTTTTCGCATTTTACAGCTTTCCTTTAGTTTCACTTGGCTTCTCAGCCAAGTTAGTTTAGTTTAGTTTAGTTCTTAGTTTTATCATGTCTCACTAGGCAGCAACTTATCTTTCCAATTATATGAACATGGAGGTAATCACTCTTCCTTGTAATACGATTGTAGTCTGACTCTATCCTTTACTTATAATGGAAGGCATTTGCATCTTTTCACAATGTTCGTTTGTTCTAAACTTCAGTCTGTGTTCCACTCTTCGAGTAATCTCTAAAGTTAACTACCTTCTTTAAGTCATTGTTTGTCGTTTTTGGAGCATTTACGTTAGCGAGGTTATTCAATATAACCAGTAACCAGAGGGGCAGTCCCCTAGCAGACCTAAAACAATATAGGCTGTTTGACTTGTTGGTGAAGTGCAAAATCACCTCAACAATATATTTCTAATTTTCTTGTGGCATTTAGAAGGCTTATTAAACTTTAATTTTTTGTGAAATCATACATTATTAATTTATCACTTATGATGATTTTCCCCCTTGTCCGTATAATTTTTGCTCTTTCTTTCACTCAATCCTCTAAAGTGGTCCAAACCGCTAATTTTCCCCTCTATCCGCTAACTTCCAAACACCCCAGTATAAAATATAGGAAAAAACTAACAAGAATAATTTAAGCTATTGGCTGTCTTCTCCTTTTAATCCCAACTATTATTTAACTCAAAATAATCTCAACTATGGGGGGTCTCTTCTCAAATTAGTCCATCTTCCAATTTCTAATGCATTTCAATGACACACTCTAAATGATTTCTAATTCATTTCGACACACTCTCAACCCATAAACTTGTTAAAATGTGTGTTGAAATGCATTTAAAATTCAAAGATGGCCTAATTTGAGAAATGACCCCCTTATAGTTGGGATTATTTTGAGTTAAACAATAGTTGATATTAAATTGAGAAAGAGCCAATAGTTTGGATTATTCTTATTAATTATTCCTAAAATTAATTATTCCTAAAATATATCTTAGAAATGTACGTATGTATAGTGGGTAGGGGTGTTAATTAGCGGGTACCCACCTTTTCGGGTACCCGGCAATGCAGGTACCCCTTTTTTGGGTAATTATCATTGCGGCCCATGACCCGCCCCGTTATAGCTGGGTACGCGCAAATCGGATACCCGAATTTAACGGGTCGTGTTACCGGGTACCCGGAATTTTAATGCCTTTTTAGTAATTTATTTATTTATTAAACATCACTCAAATTATGTCAAGGTTCAAGTAGCCTTGAAATGTTGAAAAGGTTGGCGACAATACATTAGGGCATGATTGCATGAATATTGGGAGTCTTAGTGCTGAGTCTTGCAAGAAAGTTTTGCTAGTCTGAATCAATATTCTACACCAAGACAACAAGAGTCTTAAAGTGGGTCTTCATTTTAAAAACTCCGATCAAGACTCTTCACATCTCCACGCGTCAATCTGTCGAAGCAAGTGGTCCACTTTTCTTCTGCCATCACTAGCCTTCTATGCACGCGATGCATGCGTGGATTATTTTGGCGATTATTCTTAAATTTCATCTAAATGTAATTTTGAAGGATGTTTATAATCATCATTAATACTCATTAATAAATTATCATGTTGTATAAATACAAAATATAAAAATTATACTTGATGAAGAAGTTCTTTCAATATGAAAGCAAAGAACGAAGATTGTATTTAGCGTTCAGAAATTGTGATGCGGATTTAGATGTAAATATCTATTATTGTCAAATCAGATTTGTGAAAGATTTTTCTTTTGTTTGATTGATTATTTTGTTCTTTATGTCAAAATTTATTTGAAGGTTTATGTCAAGTTGTCTTGTCATTGCTTAATTTGTGAAAAAAAATCGTAACTTCTGTTTTGATTGCATATTACTATACAATATATAGATTTAAAAAACGGTTATTTCACCAAATACCCCTGACAAATAAATTTATTCACCAAATACCCCCACTTTTTTCAAAATTCACCAAATACCCCCGACTTTTAAAAAAATTCACCAGATACCCCTGACATTTCAAGAAATACCCAAAATGCCCTTTTTGGCTAACGGACGTTAGTGATATGTTAGTGAAAAATACATATTCACCATATACCCCTAAGTAAAATAGTATTGCACCATATACCCTTATTTTTGAATTACTTGTAACGGCTATTTTTCCAGTTTTAGAAACTAGCCGTTAGTTTTATGTTGCATTAACTACTGCCTTTATAAATACATGGATCCAATACCCTTTCCTCACCCTTTTGTTATTGCAATTCTAAGGAGGTTTGCCATGAGTTACTCAAACAGTTCATCCACACAATCTTCATACATAAGAGTACCTAACTCCTATTGTACTTGTAGAAGAAAATTTGCAATACGAAGCTCTGAAACAACAACAAATCCTCAGCGACTGTATTACAAGTGTGATACATGCAACAATTTCAGATGGTGCAAAGGGAGTGTGGAGCATAATCTGAGCAGCCAACATGATTCTCCAATATGCAGAGATGAGGGAGAAAGTTCAGAGAAGAACAAGATGAAGGAAGAGTCAAGCACTTGAAGAAGAAACCTAAGCAACAACAAAAACTAGTAAATGCAACAATAAAAGTAGGAGTGCTGATGTTTGTAGTTGTAATATTTGTAATATTTAAGTGAAGTAATGTAATTGGTGCAAAAGACCAATCTAATGTTGTTTAGCAAAAAACTGTTGTAGCATCAACTAAAAACCTAATGTAGCAAAAAATCACCATTTCAACCACTTCCTAATGTAGCATCAACAAAATGATAGGCCCTACATAATCACAAAAAACAAAAAAAAGCTAAGGCATCCTAACACTGTTCAGGCTTTCTTCTTGTTGGTCTTTGTCTTCTTAGCTTTAGGTTGGCTGGTTGAGGCACTTGCAACATCTGTTTCTTTCCTTTTTCTCCCTCTCTTCTCGGTCCTCTTCGGTGATGTAGACCCTTTCTCCTTCCTACTTTGTGCAGTTGGTCCACCTCCACAGTCCTTGCATTGTGACCCACTTCTTTACATTTGCCGCACTTAACAAAGGTCGTGCCTTTTGCCCTTCTTGGCTTCATTAGGACCTCTCTTCCTTTGCTTTTGGGGTCTCCCAGCACCTCTCTTAACATCAGGGGGAGAAATTAGGGGCAGGTCATGTTCAGGCCAGTGAGATGGATCACCATGGGGTGAATGTGCTCCCCATAGGTTGCCTTGTAAGCTGCTCCCTTATAGTAAGGGGATACAAAATCAGTAGCCTCCAATCTCTCATCAAAAATTACTCTCAGGGCATGTTTACAAGGTATACCACAACCTTGCCATTTTCCACATCCACACCTCCCATCAGCTAGCCTAATGGGGAAATTCACATTCCCATCTTTCACCTCAAATTCACCCCCTCCACATGATGTAGCAAAGCAAAACCTAGATTCATCACTCCTAGTTTGTAGGACCTTGTTTGCATAATCAGTGAGCATGTTTGCATCCATGTCAATTGCCTTATCAAACCTTGGCCCAATTCTCTTCATGGACCAGTTTCTTATGGCTGCACAAACAAGGAAACATGTTAACATCTAATCAATTTAACAAAGGCAACGAAAATAAAAAATGAGCCCAACTGCACTTACCCTCAAGCAAAGTGAAAACAGGGGAGGTCCCCTGTATGGTTTAGTGCAGGCATTGAAGCTTCTCCACAAAGTTTGTTGTGTTATGATCACAACAAACTAGTGGATCAAAGGCATGCCTTGACCACTTGCTCGCTGCATGACTCCAAATAAGTCACCGCCTCAGGGTTGTATGCATGAATCTTCTGCATTGACTTCTTAAAGACATACTCATTGTATGCATCAACAGCTGTCCAGAAGAGCTTGTGGAAGGCTGTCCCACTGTACCCTGCATTTTTGCAGTTCATGTACAAGTGTTGACAACAAACCCTCCTTGTTGCTCTTGGGAATACATCATTCACAGCACTGTCAACACCCTAAACAAGAGAATAGCAACTGAAATTAGTACTGTGATAATAGCAGAAAAAATAGAAATTGCAATGTAAGAAATGTCCAAAACTTACCCTCATTCTATCACTGATGAATGTCCAATCATCTCTGTTGCATCCCAGTTTCTCAAAGCAGATCCTCAGGTTCCTGAAGAAGTATGTCCAAATTGGTTGTACTCTCGGTGTCAACAATGGCATATGCAATGAGAAAAATCTCATTGTTGCCATCAATGCCTAGGGGCGATGAGTATGCCCCTTGTAGTTGCCACTAAGGTGAGTCCCATCAATGCCTACTAGAGGTCTGCACCCACTTAGAAACCCCCTAATATTGCAGCAAAGGCAAAGAAACATGCCTTGAATTTGGGAACCACATTCCCTGTGTTCCCTGTCCATGTAACCAAGGCATATGATCCTGGGTTTGTTTCCTTGATCATTTCAGCATACCTTGGAAGAAGAGCATATGACTCATCATACCCTCCATGTATCTCCCTTTTAGCCATGTTCTTCACCTTATAAAGCGACCTCTTTTTCACCTTGATCCTAAACCTCTCCATGGCCACCTTCCGTAGGGCTTCAACCGGCACTTCTTGGTTTGCAAAGAATCTCTTGAGATAGATTCTTACATAACCAGTTAGAGGACACCATGGCATTATCTTCTAACCTCCCACATGTTTTGTGTTCCCCCTTCAAAGTCTTAATTGCCCAACTCACCTTATCTGCCAACCTAGCAGCATGTATCCTCCAATCACAACCCTCCATTACACAAAGAACCTCGTAAACCTCTTTCCGTCGCCCTTCTCAACAGTAATGGAACTGAAAATAGCATCTTCATCTGAGTCACTCTCACTTTCCTCAACCTCAAAATCTTCATCTGCCTCACTCTCTTCCTCATCCTCTCTTCCTTCATCAGCATGAGAAAAATCAGTGCCATTACCCCTTGACCTACAGCTGCTATTACCCCTAGAACAACTGCCCCTCTCTTTAGGCACATAAGTCCCTAGTTTTTTTGCTGTGCTCTTAGGAACTTTAAACCCAACCGGGTCTTGTTCTTGGGGGTCTTTTAGGCTTGGTTGTAGTGGAAGTTTGTGTTGGGGTCTGTGTTGGTTGCAAAGGGGTTGGTCTGGGTTCCCTTGGTTGCTCAGGGGGTGGTGTGGGTAGTCTTGGTGAGGCAGTGGATGTAGGTGGTAGAGTTGGGTCCCTCACAGGTGAACCAGGGGATGTAAGAGGTGGTGAAGGCTCCCTAACAGGTGAGGCAGGGGATGTAGGAGGTGGTGAAGGCTCCCTAACAGGTGAGGCAGGGGATGTAGGAGATGGTGTTTGTTGTTGGGTAGGGGGATTAGGTTGGGAATCTCCAGGGAAGAACTCTTCTTGTGATTGGTACACCCTCATGTACTCACAAATGGTAACATCATCCACTGAGAGTACAGGTACCTAAACTGAAACTAGGTATCTCCTAGCCTCCTCGCCTTCCCCTCTCCTCTTCTTACGCTTTCCTCGCCTCTCTCCTCTTCCTCTTTCGTTTCCTTTCTTCCTCTTCCCTCTCTTTCCTCAATATCTCTTGCACCTTCTTAATGTTTTCAGCCTTCTCTCTCTCAGCCTGATCCCTTAGATGTACATATGCCCTAAACACTTTCCCTGGGTTATCTGTTTCCTCAACCCACATCTCTATGGTGTCAGTTGCCCTCCCAAAACTCCATACCTTCCCTAAATCAGCATCAGTACTTATCTCCATCTTCCTATTAGTCCTAGGGTTATGAACCAATATCTTAAAGGATTTGGGGAGATATACATTCTGTTTAACAGATTCTTCAAAAAAATCTTCATATAATCCCATTAAATGGCACAAGTCTGTGTCCTCCACCATTACATCAAAATCATGGCCATTATAATGGACAAGCAACCAAATTGAGGCCATCCTAAACAAACAACAAACAACCACAACAAAACCTAAGTAATTGAACTACCACATTCCACAAAAACAAGAAATATCAAATTTTTCCCATGATCAAAACTAGGTTTATCGCAAAATCAAAATAAACCCTACAACGAACTAACCCTAATAGAACACAATTGCAGTTCAGTTAAAGGTTTTAAGACAAAGAAACACTAAATGAAGTTACTTACCTTCAAAGGCAGTAGAGATGATTTGGCGTTGCAACCCTCTTTTTGAAATTTCAAAATCGCGTTTTTTGAGTCCTTTTAAGAACACCCACTGCAAGTATGTTGTGCAGTCCTCTTTGTCTTCAAATTTCGCAGCTTTTTGTTAACAAATCTTCAAAGTTGCAGTAGATTTTTAGGGATCCTTTGATGCTTCAAGACGCATGAACAACAGAGCAAGAAGGGGGAGTTCAAAGGGCGTGATTTTTTTTGGAAGAAATTTTATGTCAGGTTATCTCACCAACATAACCATAATGGCGCCACAAATTAAGGGCAAACATGTAAATAAACGCTAACGGTGCACTAACGTCCGTTAATAATAAGGGTATCTGGTGAATTTTTTTAAAAGTCGGGGATATTTGGTGAATTTTGAAAAAAGTGGGGGTATTTGGTGAATAAATTTATTTGTCAGGGGTATTTGGTGAAAAAACCGTTTAAAAAATAACACATGATAGGATGCAGTGGCATTGAATTGACATAATTGACCTTGTCATTTATTAGTAATGAATATACATGGAGGTTATATTATTGTAATTTTAAGTAAAAACTACATACACTTGTTTTGGCTTATATAATATAGTTGAGCTTATTTTTTTTATAATCATTACATATTTCTCCTAAAAAGTAAAATGATAAGATTATCTTAACTGACACAAATGAGAACTACGATTTCCAAAAAAATAAAAGAACAAATTATACTAACCGACACACACGATAATTATTGACCCCCGAAAATTAAAAAGATAAGATTATCCTCTTTGTTTTCTCGGTACTTTTATGACTTGTTAATGGACTTTGGTATTGCTGTTGCATTTAAAAGTTTAGGTAGAATTAAAATTTTATATCTTTGGTTTTGTAATTGATTTGAAAATTGCATGCTTTGGTTATGTTAATTTATTCTTCCATCATAAACTTTTCCTTCACTACACATATTTTTATGATAGTTTATTTTAGCAACTTTGAACTTTCTTTGATATGCATATTTTAAATTAGGAAGGGTTTTGATTGAGGAAAATCTTAATATGTAATAATTTTTTATTGAATTAAGGGTTAAAAAGTCTTTTCATGGGGGGACACCGTAGCTCCCCCTTGGCTTATATAATAGAGATTAATTGCCTTTGTTTTCCTTTTTTTTTTAAAAATGGAAATGCTTTTTTAAATGTATGAAGATATTTTGTAAAACAATATTTTAATGAATTAGTGAATCTGGAATTGAGTCTTGGGGGATATAGTGTAAAAGTTAAGAGAATCTTGTATGAGTCTGAATAATAAAAAAGTAGGTAAAAGTTAGTGGAAAGTTGATGTGGCACAATCTGAATTATGAAGTTGAGTCTTAGGGATATACACGCCCTTATGCTTCAAACACAGTAGCCATCACTAAGGCAGGAGCTTCAATACTTGATATATTTTTACAAAGTTACGTATTTTGTTTTTCCAATAGGAAGGCTAAGAAATGTGAACTAACAATATAATTAAAAAAATAAAAAAAATAATAATAATAATAATAGTAATAATAATAATAATAATAATAATAATAATAATAATAATAATAATAATAATAATAATAATAATAATAATAATAATAATAATAATAATTTGGTGGGTGTGAAGTTTCGACATAATTTGGTGCGTGATATTATTTTTGACATTTGCTCCAAAGTTGGGATCATGGTGCGTAAGGAGGCTCCCATGGGCTTCCTTTCAGAGGCGGGAAAAGATCTTAGGCCTGCAGACTTTTTACTTCTTAATTGGTACCAAGGTAAAGATGCATGTTTGGATGTGACTGGCATCTCCCCTTTTGCTGGCATGGGTGCGAGCTCGTGGGCTCCTGGGATGGCTTTGCACAATGCTGTGGAGAAGAAGAAGAAGAAATATGCGTCCAAATGTGAGGAGAATGGTTACAAGTTCATCCATTTTGCTTTCTCTACGTTCGGTGAGTTGGACAAGGAGGCTTCGGACACACTTTCACGCATCAAGTCTCTCTTCACTAGTCACTCTAACAATGTTAAGGGTGGTGCATTTATCTTTCATCGAATGAGCTTTTGTATTCAGAAGGGGGTGGGAGCACAACTTGTTTCAAGGCTCCCATCCAACTTTTTGTAATATGTTATTTTTATATTAAAATAATAATAATAATAATAATAATAATAAAATAATAATAGTTGTCGGGTTTTGGGGTATCGTTTTAGGAAAAAATCGGCCCATGACCCAGCCCGTTTATATGTCATTTTAACCGGTCGGGTACCCCGGCCCGCTAAAATTGAAAAATATGATTTTATTACCCATTAATTTTAATGCGGGTCAACGGGTATTCGGGTCGGGTTTTTGAACACCTTAATGGGAGTTAGCTATCATCCAAATAAAAAGGAATAAACTTGGGGGAAAAAAAAAGAAATAAGAAATTTTCTTGCGTTTAAAGTTATAAAACTGGCATTTTATAACGTGCGTACAAGAATTATACGGAACAGGGGAAATTCACTTATCTCACTCTTCTCTCTCTTTCTTATCATGTCAAAGATTAGAAACCCTATCTCTTTCGCTGCCCCTCTCTCTCTCTCTGAAATGGGTGAATCTGAATGATTTTGAGATCAATCAATCCAATCATTATTGTTCGAAGGTGAATCGAATCGAAACGAAGCGAAGCGAGGATGAAGAAGATGGTATGTGATTTCAGGATTAGATTCCTTCTTTTTTTGTTTGTTTTCTTATATTTGTTGTTGATAAAAAATATAAGACAACTTTTTAATTAAATCAACGAGGACGAACAGAAGCAGAGTAAAAATTTGACCTTTTTTTGGATCTTATTTGGTACACTTTTCATTGAAGTTTTGATTTTTATTTTGGATTTGCTCAATTATATGCTGTATCGCTTGATCTTTGATCTATACTATTATTCTTTTCATTGAAGTTTTGGTTTGTATTGTGGGTTTTGTTCAATTATACCTTTATTGTGGAATATTGCTTGGTAATTGATCTAATTTCAAATGCTTTTTCATTCAAGTTTTGATTTTTTTTATTGCGGGATTTGCTCAATTTTATCTTTGTTGTGTTATATGGCTTGATTTTTAATCTAATTTGGTATGATTTCCAATTGGAATTTACTTAATTTGATCTAGTATGATTTTTAAAAAGTTTTGATTTTTATTGTGGAATTTTCTCAATTCTATCTTTGCTGTGGTATATGGCTTGATAATCTGATCTTCTTTGGTATGATTTTCATTGGGATTTGCTTAATTTGATCTAATTTGGTATGATTATTAAAAAGTTTTGATCTTTATTGTGGAATTTGCTCAATTATATCTTTACTGTGGTATATGGCTTGATATCTGATCAAATTTTGAAATTTATTGTGGGTTTTACTGAATTATATTCATATCGTGGGGTATCACTTGGTATTTGATCTGATTTTGTTTGGTCATCTTTCAAGATTTGATTTTTATTTGTGGGTATTAATTTTTTTTGAAGAAATTTTGGGGTTGGCTGATTGTGGTGGGTTTACTTTTTATGATGTTGAAGTTACTTTGGATCAGGTAAAGTTTCTTTGATTTTATGTTTGATATCTGATCTGATTTGGTGTTTTTTCTATTGAGATATGAGTACTGGGGATTTTCTTCATGTTGAACCCACAGAGCTTAAAAGTACCTTGCAAATTAATTTTCTCTTCTTTTCATGATTGCCCTCTTAATTTCATTTCATAACCCTATTTTGTAATATTTTACGGTGATTTTAGGTTATTTGCATAAGTTTGAATGATGATTATATACTTATTGCCATATTGATGTTTTCTACATGGGTTATGACTATTTTTTTTTAGTGCATGTACGTATGTTTGAGGTAATAACCATTTGTGCATATGATTAGATGTTCTTTTAGTTGTATCTTAGAGCTTACGAGTATATTTGTCCAAGTACATACTGAGTATTCTCTTTGTTTAATACGAAGTATAACTAATGTGTACTTGCATAAGCTATTACGAGTAAAAAGGAAGATGATTGGACAGTAAGTCCGAAGCTTAGAAGTCGGCAGAGCTTGTCTTGTTTATCCAAGTTGATTTTGTTGTTTTGATTATATTACAAGTAGCTCTATTGCACAATTGCTTAATTCTTCTTTGAGGGATGAATTATTTGTGTCACTCTTAAATGTGAAAGATACGTGTGGAATTTGTGCTAGGAACTCTTCATTCTTCATCAGCTCTACCCTGGCTGTTGTTTGCATTTGAAGCATGAAACCTTTATGCTCTTCTGTGCTCTGTTAGACTCTATGGAAAACACATCTTGTCTGTGTATTTTTTGCTTCCTTAGCATTAAGCTATGCTAATGCGAAGTGACTATTTTACTTAATGTTCTCTAGATGTTTTGTATTTATCTTAATGTTCTCTAGATGTTTGTTTGTTTTCTGATTTGTTGCTGATGAGAAATAGAAGATAAACTTTAAAGTAACGAGGAGGAGGAGAGAGTAAAAGGTTGACGTTTTTGGGATTCAAGATTGTTCCTTTCTTTCAACTGGGATTGCTTATGTGGCTTTTACTCAATTATATCCCTATTGTAAAATATCGCTTGATATTTGATCTTATTTGGTATGCTTTTCCTTAAAGTTTTGATTTTTATTGCGGGTTTTACTCAATTGTATCTTTAGCGTGTTATTAATTTGGTATGCTTTTCGTTAAAGTTTTGATTTCTATTGTGGTTTTGCTCAATTATATTTTTATTGTGGTATATTGCTTCCTATCTGATCTAATTTGGTATGATTTCTTGATTTTTATTGTGGAATTTGCTCAATTATATCTTTACTGTCGAATATGGCTTGATATCGGATCTAATTTGGTAGGATTTTTATTTAAAGTTTCGATTTTTATTGGGGGTTTTGCTGAATTATATTTTTATTGTGGGATGTCACTCGGTATTTGATCTGATTTGGTTTGTGGATATTATTTTTTGAAGAGATTTACGGGTGGGTTCATTGTGATGTGTTTGAACTTTTCATAGAACAAAACATATTCCTTGTACTAGAGAAAGCAAATGGTATCATGATAATATTCTCTAAGTATGAAGATTTGTATTAGAAGACTGAACCATGAAATATCAATTCATACAATGAAAAAATTGTCAGGTGCTCCACTGGGTTTTGCATATAAGCCATTTTATGTAACTTCAGTTTGAAGGCTATGAACAGCAAAGAGGAATGAGCAAATTTGAAGGAGGACTATATTGGATAAGCTTGTCATCTAGACCTTTTAGGCTTTTAAAATGGTCGGTAATTTAAAAAGGGATTTCCTTAATGCTCTACTTTTTCCTAGTAGTAAGTTTTTGGTTGTTACTGTAACCTGGACATGTTTCACGTGTGACAAAGTATCAAGACCTCATCCAAGATATATAGCATGTATGTTGCTTGAAGTTAATATATTTGTATCAGACTCTAGTGTGCATCTAAGTTATTGACGGTCTTCTTGCAGAAGGATGGAAAATACTAGTATGAATGGGCAACTTCCTTCTGGATTTTTCAACCAATCCAATTTGCAAATCTTGTATGTTTTTGTAATCTTTTAATTGTCATTTTCCATGGTCAACTTCTTTTCTTACCCATTGTCTTAAAAGATGCATTTGAATTGTATCAACAAAGTGACTGTAATATATCATACTTTATACGTCTGGCAATAGGTTACGGAGAAGCAACAAACTCAATGGCATTGTCGATATTGGGACTTACTTAAATAAATGAGATCGTAATTGGAGGTTATGGAAAGGTGTGTTTTAATTTCTTATGCTCCTGAGATATGTCAAATAGTAGATTGGCTAAACTCCTCATAATAAGATTGCTTGTTGTGTTATACCCTAGATTCTTCCTGATTTGTTACTTGTTTCATGATAAGGCTGATCGTTGTGTTTTACTTGCTTTAAAGCAAAGTAGGATCATCAGTAATTCAGTATTATTCTGTTGAAGCCCAACTTAATGCTAGTGGAACTTAAACTTTTGTCTGTTCACAATCTATGATGCCTAGATTACTAATATGCTTATCCTAACAGTGTTAATTTCTGAAACATTGTACAATAGGGCAGGAGGCCAGTGTGATTACCAACTACTTTCTTAAGGTACTAATTCTGCATTTACCTGATACACATAATAGTATTCTTCTGTGTGTCAACATCTTAGCAGCTGGGCTTTATCATTTTGTACAGATGTTGGACTTGATATTTGTGCGGATATAATGGTGGGAAATCAGAAATGTAATGATGAGGGGTATTTCAGGAGAACAAAGACAGCAGCTTACCACTGGTACGAGCAAATATATGCTAAAAAAACACTTGTTCACCTTGTACAATAAAACATTTAATTTGTATCTTTCAGGAGAACAAAGACAGCAGCTTACCACAGGTACGAGCAAATATTTGCTAATAAAAACACTTGTTCACCTTGTACAATAAAGCATCTAATTTGTATCTTGATTTCTTTTGCTATTTTTTTATCACTTATACAAGAATGTAGTCGTCCATACGATGTGTCAGTGTGTTTTCTTTGGTTGGCGGAATTTTGTTCAGTGATCCGTCGAGCTTCATTTCAATCTCACACAAAGCCTATCCATTGTTGGTTTCTTTTAAAATGCGTCGAAAAGCGGAGTTGATCGCGAGGGCCAACTCCGTGTTGAAGTCCTTTGATGGAACTCTCTCCCAAACAAAACCACCAGGTTTGATGATCTGATGACAAGAAATAGCTTTAGCAATTTGTGGGACTAAAATGTCCAATTTGAATTCCTTTTTTAGCCTCAATGCTTCCTGAAAATAGTCCTCTTGGCTGGTGAGTAGGGTCTGTCTCACTGCATAGGTATTGTAGCGTTTCTCAATAAACATCTTTTGGGCCTCTTCATCTTTCTTAGTCAAATACCTCCAATTTTTGTTTACTTCTTCCAGCAGTTCTTTTGGCATCGCACTCTCCTACATTGAAAGAATAATGTTAATTGTTTTTTATTGAAAGAAGAATGATTATTGTATTTAGTATTATATATATACCTGATAATTTGCTGCTTGTGGCCTTTTATTGAGTGGCCTCCCTATTAAATTGTGTATAGTGAATCTTGATTCGGTATCTGGGTTGAAATCTAGGCCGTTTATATACTTGAAAGTCTTTATAGACGTTTGAACAAATTTAAATTCATCTGTTGTTGTGCAAGTGCTCAACTTCTTTTGCAGAAATAGCCTGTAAAAAACAAAAATAATTTCCTGACATCACATGCAATATTAAAATTTTCTTCGAATACTCCATTGTCGAATAAATAAATAAATTTTTGTCAAATAAATAAGTTTAAGAGAAACCAACAATGGACAAGCTGTGTATGAAACTTACTGTCACGTTGAAGTATTAATTCTTTCTTTTCTGCCATAGTTCTTCCATGGGCAATATTGATTGAAGAAGTAAGGTAAGTTGGAGTAGGAATGAATGCAATGGACCTTAGGAGAGGTATGAGAGATTTCTAAGAAAGAGAACGGTAAGTAACTCATCTCAATTGAACACATTAGTTGTTTATATTGTTGGACCTTTACTTTAGGCTAATATTATTGCTTGAAAATTTTTATACCCACCCACCCCCACATCCATTCTCTTTCTACTTTAAAGCATTTCAAATTGAATGCATCTTGCTTTTGCAACTATTATAAAGTGAATGTCTTTCCGGAAGTCAACTGGTATATATCATGCATGCCTTTTTTATAATTAGAAGATTCATATTGACATTGTAGAGAGAGTTTTAGAGCATGAATGAGTTCTATAATATTGCTATATCTGATTATTTCTCTTAAGATCAACTTGAATTAGGGAAGTTCTGAAGCTGTTGCAGGAGAGGGGATGGGACACCCTGCTCAACAAGGTAATCGTATAAAGGGGCATTATGTATATCTTGTTTGTTACGGAGTATAACTTAGTTTGAGCTGCTATGGTAAATGCATAGAGGAGAATTAAAAGATTTAATTTTTATCATGGGTTTTGAGTGCAATTAGTCCAGTAAACCACTGAAAGTGTAGGATACATCTCAGTCTAAAACTTTTCATAGAACAAAACATTTTTCCTTGTACTAGAGAAACCAAATGGTATCATGATAATATTTCCTAAGGGTGAAGATATGTATAAGAAGACTGAACTATGAAATATCAATTCATACAATGAAAAATTGTCATATATATATATATATATATATATATATATATATATATATATATACATCTTTGGCGAGTGGACCAATCTCTCGCGGGAGTTTGCATGGGTATTTGATGGGCAGCATCCTTCCCACTTGGGATTTTTTCTATTCCCAAGACTTGATAAAAGTTTATATATATTACGAGTTGTTTTAGATTACGAGTTGAAAACTAAAGGGCCCTAATCCAAATTTTTGGGTTCGAGCTAACCCAACAGGTTTATATGTAATTATTTTAGAAGATAAATTTGCCTAATTATTAGAAAACTCAGACATTTCAAACTTTTTTTTGCTCTTTTTTATTTATCTTACTTTTTTGGTGCCTTATTATTTCATCATGTAGGCAACAAAGGTTGTCAATTCCAATTCTAATAAGACTAAGCAACAAATTAAATATCAAGAAATTCACTAGTGAAAAGTCCTAGAAAGCAAAGACTAAGCCATAATAAAAAATTAATGAAACACGAACACAACCGGACAGTAAAAGGCTTAGGTTGAGGTTGAAAATTTCGGCACAAAACTAACATAAAATTCCCCGAAAATAATAATACTTCCTCCGTTTCAATAATAATTTTTTTAAAAGTAATTAAAAAATAAAAAAGTTTGAGGAAAAAATAGAGGATATCTACTTAAAAACAAGTTTTAAAATAATGGACATATTTTTACAACACCCAAAAAAAAAAAAAAAAAAAAAAAGCCTTTAATATTAAGGCAATTCTTAAACCGAAATTACCATTTGGCTTTTTTGTACTTTTTTTTTTTGACAACAAGAGCATACAAGCAAAATACTAATATTACACAATATTACCTTTCCTAGCCTCTACAGCCAGATCATGACTAACCTGGACAACTTCCCTATCAACCTTCCTAATTTCACAATAACTAAACTTATTACACATAGCCATTATATCATATCCTATAGTACATAACTGAGAAGGAAATTGATTGTTACTTATCATACATACCAACAACCTAGAATCAGTAAGCACAGAAATTGCCGATATACCGCATTTCAAACCTTCCCGTAATCCTCTTAAAACAGCTATTCCTTCACATTGAAGTGCAGAAATTGCTTTGACGTGGTCATTCCCCTGAAATTCCCTACCATCCACCAACACCCCCTTCCAACCAATACCTTGCTGACGGACAGTCCTTTCGAACATTTTTTTTCCAAGCTCCATCCACTTTAACATTACATACTAGCCTGCTGCCGGCCAAACTTAACCACCAGATCTCTTTGATGAAGATTCATATTTCTATGGTTCGCGTGATGATATTTGAACCTGTCTTCCTCCTCCTGATAACCTTCTTCCGCCATACGTAGAATATCTAATGGATTTGGGTTATGATTACGAAACACCACTTGATTCCGATGTTTCTATATAGCCCAGAGATATGCACAAAAACTCCTTATTCTATTACTCTGGGGGCCATCATCCTTCCAAAATTTGTGCATGAAATTAGTAATCCAATAATTAATTGAGACATGGCTTGTACTCTGCACCTGGATAGCCAACCATGATCCCCACCAGATTCTAGCAGTGACTGGACAATCTCAAAACAAATGAGCCTCATCCTCGACTGCTTGTTTACATATATAACAATGCTCAGTAACGTTGACATTTCTTTTCCTGAGATTACTATTTAAAGCCAACGCCTTCATCAATATGCGACAAACAAAGACTTTCCACTTCGGCCTCATATTTGTTGCACATAGTTTCTTCCAAAACTTGCTATCTACATTCTGCCCGTCTTGCATATCTGGTGACGATTGTAACAAAGCATATGCGTCTTTAGTTGTGAGAATTCCAGTGTTCGTTCTATTCCAAACATACGAATCTCTGACATCAGTTTCCGGAAGGTGAATCGACAGAATCCGATGTGCAGCATCCTTAGGGAATATCCTCCAAACTAGCGACGCATTCCATCTCTTCGATCCAGGAATGATTAAATCCTTTACTTTCTGAATACCCAATTGTTCTAGAGCACATCCCCTTTTTAAAACTATAGGATTTCCCTCAACCCAATGATCCCTTATAATGTGAGTGTCAGCCCCATTCCCATTTACTTTACTAAAAGTCGTCCTACATCTATTAATAGCCCAACACATACCTTTAAAACCCCATGATGTCAGTCCAATATGCTTCTGATTTAATCCAATTGAAACAGGCGATCCTTTGTATTTAGCTTGTAAAACTCTAGAAACCAGCAGATTGTCCCTGTTATGCAGCCTCAAAGTCTGTTTAGCCAATAGCGCCGTATTAATCGTTCTGACATTCCTAATCCCAAGTCCTCCCATTCCTTTAGGCATTTCAATCTTTTTCTTGTTTGCCCAATGAATTGATGCTGATGCTGGCGAATTCTTCCACAAGAATCTTGAAAATATCGCATTAAGACTGTCCGAAATTCTTTTAGGAAGCAGAAACACAGATAGGACATGATGGCATAACGATGCTAGGACTGCATTGATAAGGAGAATTTTCCCTGCATGGGAGAGAGCAAGATGCTTCCAACTACCCACCTTTTTCTGAATTTTTTCAAGAATTGGTAAGAACTTACTGGAACTGCGTCCATCCAGTTCAATATTATTACCCAAATATCGGCCTAACTCTTCAGATATTGGAGTTCCAATGATACTTCTCATCTGTACTTTGAAACTCTGCGGAGTGTTTGGGCTAAACATGATTAACGACTTTGAAAAATTAATGACTTCACCAGAATTTTGACTAAAGCGATTAATGACATCCTTTATAACTGCACAAGATTGAGGCGTTGCTTTAAAAAACAATAGAGAATCATCTGCAAAGAAGAGATGCGATACTGGAGGACCATTCCTTGAGACTCTTATGCCTTGAAACAACCTTTCATTCTCTGCTTGGACCAACCATCTGGAGAAAACTTCCATTACTAAAATAAACAAATATGGCGACAGTGGATCACCCTGCCGTAATCCACACTTTGGTTTGAACCTTTTTGTCGCTTCTCCATTAATCAAGACAGAATACGTAACAGTGGTGACACATTGCATAATCCAGTGTTGCATCTTCTCAGGAAATTGCATCCTTTGGAGGAGCCATCGTAAAAAATCCCAATTCACCTTATCATATGCTTTGAACATATCAATCTTCAGGGCTGCCAGATACTCCCTACCACGTTTTTTCCTTTTTAAGCAGGTGACAATTTCATGCGCTAACAGGCAATTATCCGACATCAGTCTCCCCGGAATAAAAGCATTTTGAAAGGGGATACGAGAGATTGCAAAATTGGTTTTAACCTATTTACCAGCACTTTAGAAATGATTTTATAAACAAAATTACAGAGGCTTATAGGACGGAATTGTCCTGCTACCTCAGGATGTTGAACTTTTGGAATAAGACAGATAAGGGTGCTATTCCATTCATGTAAGAGATACCCATTATTAAAAAAATAAGAGACAGCAGCTACAACATCCTTACAACCGACCTCCCAGTTCTTTACCCCCCATTTTATTTCCATTTTTTTGGAATTACGCCCTAAGGGCTTGTTTGCTTCAACTGAAAACCGCTGAACTGAATTGAATTGAATTGAACTGAACTGAATTGAACTGAACTGAATTGAGCTGAAATGATTTTTTTATGAGAGAAGGAAATTAGGATCTGAACTGAACTGAAAATAAGCTGGGGAGAACAGGCCCTAAGTCATTAATTTTTAAAAAATTTACCCCCCAAAATTGTCAAACAAAATTTAAACCGATTGCAACTGAACTGAATTAAACTGAAGTGTAATGTAGTATAAAAATGAACTAAGCATAGCTGGACTGAACTATATAGACTTAAACTGAATTGAAAACAAGCTGAGGGCGTCTTCAAAATTTTTTGACAATATTGGGGTTAAAATTAAGAAGAAAAAATTCCAAGAATAAGGAGAATAAGAGCATGTTCTCTTCGGCATAAAACAGCTGAATTAAATTGAATTGAACTGAAATGTAGTGTAAAAATGAACTAAGCATAGCTGGACTGGACAAGATTGAACTGAACTAAAATAAACTGAATTGAAAATAAGCTGGGAAGAACAAAGCTAAAAATGGGGGTTAAAGGACAAATTAGCCTTACATAAAAATAAATAAAGCCAAAAAAAGAAAGCCAAAAAAAGAGAAAGAAGAAAAAGAGAAGAAGAAGAATGGCGTTAAAGACGGTGAAACAATTACAACAAGGCAGCAGGTAGTAATAAATGTAAAAATTGTTTAATTGATTTGATTGACTGATTGATTTTGATTATGCTAATGTATTGCATTTATACAACTTTTATTATAATTCTGATTCTACTGATTTGTTGGTAATAATTTGCGATTTACAACAAACAATGTAAATGTAAAAATTGATTTAATTGACTGATTTGATTTGATTGACTGATTTGATTGATTTTGATTATGCTAACTTTGATTATGATTCTGATTTTACTGATTTGTTGGTAATGACTTGCAATTTACAACATACATACTAAAAGACTGAAATTAATTTGCGATTTACATACAACATGGAGTATTAATTTGCGACTTGTTGGTAATACAAGTACTTCATAAAAGAAGCCTGAAACCCAGCAGAAACCCAAAAGAATTAAGGGGCTGTTTGGTTGAGGGGGGGTTTCAAGAAAGAGAAAGGGAAAGGGTGTTATATCCTGCCTTTCCCTTAGACAGCGTTTGATTCAGTTTTCATTACCCACTTTCCTGAATGAAGTTACCCCAATGTGGCTTTTCCCGACTCCCCCACTCCCCCTTGGGACTTGAATTCCCAATCTCTTCTACAGGTATAACCCTCCACTTACATGACTAGAACTACCATCTCCACGACCCCAACTTGCTTCCATCCCCAGTGTTGGCACCACCATCGTGTCAAAGTTGCCACCTCTACAGTACTCACCAATACACCGCCACATTGCCTTTAACCACATCGCCTGTTGCCACACAATCAGGTCACTAGGTCAGCTAGCAGATTACACATATATTTGAGAACAGGAGATCAATTGAAAGTTGAAACACAGCATAAAATATGGAATGTATGTTAGCTAAACCTATCAAACTAGTCGATCGGTCAATTTCGGATCACCTAAACTTAGGTTAAAGGTCGATATCGGGTTATTATTGACAAAATCTATTCTCAGAACTTATTTTCCGATTGTTTGGGAATTTTTGTCAAAAACATTTGTTCATGACCCAGCAGAAACCCAAAAGAATTAACTATGAACAATGACTAAGCCAAAGCAAACCCTATAACTCAATCAGAAACCCAAATATACACAGACAATATTGCGGAATATAACCTCCATTTCCGATCTCATTTATTTAAATAAGTCCCAATATCGACAGTGCCATTGAGTTTGTTGTTTCTCTGTAACCTATTGCCAGACGTATAAAGTATGATATATTACAGTCACTTTGTTGATACAATTCAAATGCATCTTTTAAGACAATGGGTAAGAAAAGAAGCTGAGCATGAAAAAATGACAATTAAAAGATTACAAAAACATACAAGATTTGCAAATTGGATTGGTTGAAAAATCCAGCAGGAAGTTGCTCATTCAGACTAGTATTTTCCATCCTTCTGCAAGAAGAGCATCAATAACTTAGATGCACACTAGAGTCTGATACAAATATATTAACTTCATGCAACATATATGCTATATATCTTGGATGAGGTCTTGATACTTAGTCACACTTGAAACATGTCCAGGTTACAGTAATAACCAAAAACTTACTACTAGGAAAAAGTAGAGCATTAAAGAAATCCCTTTTTAAATTACCGACCATTTTAAAAGCCTAAAAGGTCTAGATGACAAGCTTATCCAATATACTCCTCCTTCAAATTTGCTCATTCCTCTTTGCTGTTCATATCCTTCAAACTGAAGTTACATGAAATGGCTTATATGCAAAACCCTGTGGAACACCTGACAATTTTTTCATTGTATGAATTGATATTTCATGATTCAGTCTTCAAATACATATCTTCACCCTTAGGAAATATTATCATGATACCATTTGGTTTCTCTAGTACAAGGAAAAATGTTTTGTTCTATGAAAAGTTCTAGAATGAGATGTATCCTACACTTTCAGTGGTTTACTAGACTAATTGCACTCAAAACCCATGATAAAAATTTAATCTTTTAATTCTCCTTTATGCATTTACCATAGCAGCTCAAACTAAGTTCTACTCCGTAACAAACAAGATATACATAATTCCCCTTTATACGATTACCTTGTTGAGCAGGGTGTCCCATCTCCTCTCCTGCAACAGCTTCAGAACTTCCCTAATTCAAGTTGATCTTAAGAGAAATAATCAGATATAGCAATATTATAGAACTCATTCATGCTCTAAAACTCTCTCTACAATGTCAATATGAATCTTCTAATTATAAAAAAGGCATGCATGATATATACCAGTTGACTTCTGGAAAGACATTCACTTTATAATAGTTGCAAAAGCAAGATGCATTCAATTTGAAATGCTTTAAAGTAGAAAGAGAATGGATGTGGGGGTGGGTGGGTATAAAAATTTTCAAGCAATATTAGCCTAAAGTAAAGGTCCAACAATATAAACAACTAATGTATTCAATTGAAATGAGTTACTTACCGTTCTCTTTCTTAGAAATCTCTCATACCTCTCCTAAGGTCCATTGCATTCATTCCTACTCCAACTTACCTTACTTCTTCAATCAATATTGCCCATGGAAGAACTATGGCAGAAAAGAAAGAATTAATACTTCAACGTGACAGTAAGTTTCATACACAGCTTGTCCATTGTTGGTTTCTCTTAAACTTATTTATTCGACAAAAAATTATTTATTTATTCGACAATGGAGTATTCGAAGAAAATTTTAATATTGCATGTGATATCAGGAAATTATTTTTGTTTTTTACAGGCTATTTCTGCAAAAGAAGTTGAGCACTTGCACAACAACAGATGAATTTAAATTTGTTCAAACGTCTATAAAGACTTTCAAGTATATGAACGACCTAGATTTCAACCCAGATACTGAATCAGGATTCACTATACACAATTTAATAGGGAGGCCACTCAATAAAAGGCCACAAGCAGGAAATTATCAGGTATTTATATAATACTAAATACAATAAACATTCCTCTTTTAATAAAAAGCAATTAACATTATTCTTTCAATGCAGCAGAGTGCGATGCCAAAAGAACTGCTGGAAGAAGTAAATAAAAATTGGAGGTGTTTGACTAAGAAAGATGAAGAGGCCCAAAAGATGTTTATTGAGAAACGCTACAATACCTATGCAGTGAGACAAACCCTACTCACCAGTCAAGAGGATTATTTTCAGGAAGCATTGAGGCTGAAAAAGGAATTCAAATTGGACATTTTAGTCCCACAAATTGCTAAAGCTATTTCTTGTCATCAGATCATCAAACCTGGTGGTTTTGTTTGGGAGAGAGTTCCATCAAAGGACTTCAACACGGAGTTGGCCCTCGCGATCAACTCCGCTTTTTGACTCATTTTAAAAGAAACCAACAATGGACAGGCTTTGTGTGAGATTGAAATGAAGCTCGACGAATCACTGAACAAAATTCCGCCAACCAAAGAATACACACTGACACATCGTATGGCCGACTACATTCTTGTATAAGTGATAAAAAAATAGCAAAAGAAATCAAGATACAAATTAGATGCTTTATTGTACAAGGTGAACAAGTGTTTTTATTAGCAAATATTTGCTCGTACCTGTGGTAAGCTGCTGTCTTTGTTCTCCTGAAAGATACAAATTAAATGTTTTATTGTACAAGGTGAACAAGTGTTTTTTTAGCATATATTTGCTCGTACCAGTGGTAAGCTGCTGTCTTTGTTCTCCTGAAATACCCCTCATCATTACATTTCTGATTTCCCACCTTTATATCCGCACAAATATCAAGTCCAACATCTGTACAAAATGATAAAGCCCAACTGCTAAGATGTTGACACACAGAAGAATACTATTATGTGTATCGGGTAAATGCGAATTAGTACCTTAAGAAAGTAGTTGGTAATCACACTGCCCTCCCCGCCCTATTGTACAATGTTTCGAAATTAACACCTTGTTAAGATAAGTATATTAGTAATCTAGGCATCATAGATTGTGAATAGACAAAAGTTTAAGTTCTACTAGCATTAAGTTGGGCTTCAACGAAATATCTTGAATTATCGATGATCCTACTTTGCTTTAAAGCAAGTAAAACACAACGATCGGCCTTATCATGAAACAAGTAACAAATCGGGAAGAATCTAGGGTATAGCACAACAAAGCGTCTTATTATGAGGAGTTTAGCCAATCTACTATTTGACATATCTTAGGAGCATAAGAAATTAAAACTCACCTTTCCATAACCTCCAATTACGATCTCATTTATTTAAGTAAGTCCCAATATCGACAGTGCCATTGACTTTGTTGCTTCTCCGTAACCTATTGCCAGACGTATAAAGTATGATATATTACAGTCACTTTGTTGATACAATTCAAATGCATCTTTTAAGACAATGGGTAAGAAAAGAAGCTGAGCATGAAAAATGACAATTAAAAGATTACAAAAACATACAAGATTTGCAAATTGGATTGGTTGAAAAATCCAGAAGGAAGTTGCCCATTCAGACTAGTATTTTCCATCCTTCTGCAAGAAGATCGTCAATAACTTAGATGCACACTAGAGTCTGATACAAATATATTACCTTCAAGCAACATACATGCTATATATCTTGGATGAGGTCTTGATACTTTGTCACACGTGAAACATGTCCAAAGTTACAAGAATAACCAAAAACTTACTACCAGGAAAAAGTAGAGCATTAAGGAAATCCCTTTTTAAATTACCGACCATTTTAAAAGCCTAAAAGGTCTAGATGACAAGCTTATCCAATATAGTCCTCCTTTAAATTTGCTCATTCCTCTTTGCTGTTCATAGCCTTCAAACTGAAGTTACATGAAATGGCTTATATGCAAAACCCAGTGGAACACCTGATAATTTTTTCATTGTATGAATTGATATTTCATGGTTCAGTCTTCTAATACAAATCTTCATACTTAGAGAATATTATCATGATACCATTTGCTTTCTCTAGTACAAGGAATATGTTTTGTTCTATGAAAAGTTCAAACACATCACAATGAACCCACCCGCAAATCTCTTCAAAAAATAATATCCACAAACCAAATCAATTCAAATACCGAGTGACATCCCACAATAAAAATATAATTCAGCAAAACCCACAATAAAAATCGAAACTTTTAATAAAAATCCTACCAAATTAGATCTGATATCAAGCCATATTCGACAGTAAAGATATAATTGAGCAAATTCCACAATAAAAATCAAGAAATCATACCAAATTAGATCAAATAGGAAGCAATATACCACAATAAAAATATAATTGAGCAAAACCACAATAGAAATCAAAACTTTAACGAAAAGCATACCAAATTAATACCACGCTAAAGATATAATTGAGTAAAACCCGCAATAAAAATCAAAACTTTAAGGAAAAGCATACCAAATAAGATCAAATATCAAGCGATATTTTACAATAGGGATATAATTGAGTAAAAGCCACATAAGCAATCCCAGTTGAAAGAAAGGAACAATCTTGAATCCCAAAAACGTCAACCTTTTACTCACTCCTCCACTTTAAAGTTTATCTTCTATTTCTCATCAGCAACAAATCAGAAAACAAACAAACATCTAGAGAACATTATGATAGATACAAAACATCTAGAGAACATTAAGTTAAATAGTCACTTCGCATTAGCATAGCTTAATGCTAAGGAAGCAAACAATACACAGACAAGATGTGTTTTCCATAGAGTCTAACAGAGCACAGAAGAGCATAAAGGTTTCATGCTTCAAATGCAAACAGCAGCCAGGGTAGAGCAGATGAAGAATGAAGAGTTCCTAGCACAAATTGCACAGGTATCTTTCACATTTAAGAGTGACACAAGTAATTCATCCCTCAAAGAAGAATTAAGCAATTGTGCAATAGAGCTACTTGTAATATAATCAAAACAACAAAATCAACTTGGATAAATAAGACAAGCTCTGCCGACTTCTAAGCTTCGGACTTACTGTTCAATCATCTCCCTTTTTACTCGTAATAGCTTATGCAAGTACACATTAGTTATACTTCGTATTAAACAAAGAGAATACTCAGTGTGTACTTGGACAAATATACTCGTAAGCTGTAAGATACAACTAAAAGAACATCTAATCATATGCACAAATGGTTATTACCTCAAACATATGTACATGCACTAAAAAAAATAGTCATAACCCATGTAGAAAACATCAATATGGCAATAAGCATATAATCATCATTCAAACTTATGCAAATAACCTAAAATCACCGTAAAATATTATAAAATAGGGTTATGAAATGAAATTAAGAGGGCAATCATGAAAAGAAGAGAAAATTAATTTGCAAGGAACTTTTAAGCTCTGTGGGTTCAACATGAAGAAAATCCCCAGTACTCATATCTCAATAGAAAAAACACCAAATCAGATCAGATATCAAACATAAAATCAAAGAAACTTTACCTGATCCAAAGTAACTTTAACATCATAAAAAGTAAACCCACCACAATCAGCCCACCCCAAAATTTCTTAAAAAAAAAAATTAATACCCACAAATGAAAATCAAATCTTGAAAGACGACCATACAAAATCGATCAAATACCAAGTGATACCCCGATATATGAATATAATTCAAGTAAAACCCACAATAAATTTCAAAATTTGATCAGATATCAAGCCATATACCACATTAAAGATATAATTGAGCAAATTCCACAATAAAGATCAAAACTTTTTAATAATCATACCAAATTAGATCAAATTAAGCAAATCCCAATGAAAATCATACCAAAGAAGATCATATTATCAAGCCATATACCACAAAGAAAGATAGAATTGAGAAAATTCCACAATAAAAATCAAAACTTTTTAAAAATCATACCAAACTAGATCAAATTAAGTAAATTCCAATGGGAAATCATACCAAATTAGATTAAAAATCAAGCCATATAACACAACAAAGATAAAATTGAGCAAATCCCGCAATAAAAAAAATCAAAACTTGAATGAAAAAGCATTTGAAATTAGATCAATTACCAAGCAATATTCCACAATAAAGGTATAATTGAACAAAACCCACAATACAAACCAAAATTTCAATGAAAAGAATAATAGTATAGATCAAAGATCAAGCGATACAGCATATAATTGAGCAAATCCAAAATAAAAATCAAAACTTCAATGAAAAGTGTACCAAATAAGATCCAAAAAAAGGTCAAATTTTTATTATGCTTCTGTTTGTCCTCGTTGATTTAATTAAAAAGTTGTCTTATATTTTTTATCAACAACAAATATAAAAAAACAAACAAACAAAGGAGGGATCTAATCCTGAAATCACATACCATCTTCTTCATCCTCGCTTCGCTTCGTTTCGATTCGATTCACCTTCGAACAATAATGATTGGATTGATTGACCAATTTAATAATATGATAATATGTTGATGATATAATATTGTATGTCTATATTCACCTACAAAAAATGAGAATATATAAACATATAAAATAGATTCTTTTTATCTTCAATAGTCAATCTTATACATACACATGAGGACTAAAATACTTACACTATATCATCCAAAGTCATGTTTAAGAATTCAAGATTTGATGGGAATAATGTTTTAAATAAAAGCAGGTTTGAATTACTTGCATAATTAGGGCCAGCAGCATTATCCACAAGTATCCAAATTGTTTCAAATCAGTTGTTATTCCTTATTTGACATAAATATGTTAAAAAAAGTAAATATTACATAAAACCATAAATTTTACAATTTATATAATTGAATCACCTACTTGAACAATTGTGAGGATCTAACAGTTTAAATGCTTATCTTTCAATGTACACTTTATTATACAAACCAAAAGCCATCTTTCTTTGATGATAATAGGTAAGAGCTTCAGTCCCGTTTATGAGATTTTAGAGGCCCAAGGGCGAACCTACATATTAGGGCCCCTAATTAGGTCCAAGTTTTTTGAATGTTTGATTTTTCGGTCTTGACCGAAAAAATAAACAGTTGTTTGGTCCGAATTTTTTGAAGTTTTGATTTTCGGTCCGGACCGGGAATAATTTTCTTTGTTGGCTTTTACTAGTCTGAATGGGCAACTTCCTACTGGATTTTTCAACCAATCCAATTTGCAAATCTTGTATGTTTTTGTAATCTTTTAATTGTCATTTTTTCATGCTCAGCTTCTTTTCTTACCCATTGTCTTAAAAGATGCATTTGAATTGTATCAACAAAGTGACTGTAATATATCATACTTTATACGTCTGGCAATAGGTTACAGAGAAACAACAAACTCAATGGCAATGTCGATATTGGGACTTACTTAAATAAATGAGATCGGAATTGGAGGTTATATTCCGCAATATTGTCTGTGTGTATTTGGGTTTCTGATTGAGTTATAGGGTTTGCTTTGGCTTAGTCATTGTTCATAGTTAATTCTTTTGGGTTTCTGCTGGGTCATGAACAAATGTTTTTGACAAAAATTCCCAAACAATCAGAAAATAAGTTACAGAATAGATTTTGTCAATAATAACTCGATATCTCGACCTTTAACCTAAGTTTAGGTGATCTTCATTTCAATCTCACACAAAGCCTTGTCCATTGTTGGTTTCTTTTAAAATGAGTCGAAAGCGGAGTTGATTGCGAGGGCCAACTCCGTGTTGAAGTCCTTTGATGGAACTCTCTCCCAAACAAAACCACCAGGTTTGATGATCTGATGACAAGAAATAGCTTTAGCAATTTGTGGGACTAAAATGTCCAATTTGAATTCCTTTTTCAGCCTCAATGCTTCCTGAAAATAGTCCTCTTGGCTGGTGAGTAGGGTCTGTCTCACTGCATAGGTTTTGTAGCGTTTCTCAATAAATATCTTTTGGGCCTCTTCATCTTTCTTAGTCAAACACCTCCAATTTTTATTTACTTCTTCCAGCAGTTCTTTTGGCATCGCACTCTCTGCATTGAAAGAATAATGTTAATTGCTTTTTATTGAAAGAAGAATGTTTATTGTATTTAGTATTATATAAATACCTGATAATTTGCTGCTTGTGGCCTTTTATTGAGTGGCCTCCCTATTAAATTCAGTATCTGGGTTGAAATCTAGGTCATTCATATACTTGAAAGTCTTTATAGACGTTTGAACAAATTTAAATTCATCTGTTGTTGTGCAAGTGCTCAACTTCTTTTGCAGAAATAGCCTGTAAAAAACAAAAATAATTTCCTGATATCACATGCAATATTAAAATTTTCTTCGAATACTCCATTGTCGAATAAATAAATAAATTTTTGTCGAATAAATAAGTTTAAGAGAAACCAACAATGGACAAGCTGTGTATGAAACTTACTGTCACATTGAAGTATTAATTCTTTCTTTTCTGCCATAGTTCTTCCATGGGCAATATTGATTGAAGAAGTAAGGTAAGTTGGAGTAGGAATGAATGCAATGGACCTTAGGAGAGGTATGAGAGATTTCTAAGAAAGAGAACGGGTAGTAACTCATTTCAATTGAATACATTAGTTGTTTATATTGTTGGACCTTTACTTTAGGCTAATATTGCTTGAAAATTTTTATACCCACCCACCCCCACATCCATTCTCTTTCTACTTTAAAGCATTTCAAATTGAATGCATCTTGCTTTTGCAACTATTATAAAGTGAATGTCTTTCCGGAAGTCAACTGGTATATATCATGCATGCCTTTTTTATAATTAGAAGATTCATATTGACATTGTAGAGAGATTTTTAGAGCATGAATGAGTTCTATAATATTGCTATATATGATTATTTCTCTTAAGATCAACTTGAATTAGGGAAGTTCTGAAGCTGTTGCAGGAAAGGAGATGGGACACCCTGCTCAACAAGGTAATCGTATAAAGGGGAATTATGTATATCTTATTTGTTACGGAGTAGAACTTAGTTTGAGCTGCTATGGTAAATGCATAAAGGAGAATTAAAAGATTTAATTTTTATCATGGGTTTTGAGTGCAATTAGTCCAGTAAACCACTGAAAGTGTAGGATACATCTCATTCTAGAACTTTTCATAGAACAAAACATTTTTCCTTGTACTAGAGAAACCAAATGGTATCATGATAATATTTCCTAAGGGTGAAGATATGTATTTGAAGACTGAACCATGAAATATCAATTCATGTAATGAAAAAATTGCCAGGTGTTCCACAGGGTTTTGCATATAAGCCATTTCATGTAACTTCAGTTTGAAGGCTATGAACAGCAAAGAGGAATGAGCAAATTTGAAGGAGGAGTATATTGGATAAGCTTGTCATCTAGACCTTTTAGGCTTTTAAAATGGTCGGTAATTTAAAAAGGGATTTCTTTAATGCTAGACTTTTTCCTGGTAGTAAGTTTTTGGTTATTACTGTAATCTGGACATGTTTCACGTGTGACTAAGTATCAAGACCTCATCCAAGATATATATCATATATGTTGCATGAAGTTAATATATTTGTATCAGACTCTAGTGTGCATCTAAGTTATTGATGCTCTTCTTGCATAAGGATGGAAAATACTAGTCTGAATGGGCAACTTCCTGCTGGATTTTTCAACCAATCCAATTTACAAATCTTGTATGTTTTTGTAATCTTTTAATTGTCATTTTTTCATGCTCAGCTTCTTTTCTTACCCATTGTCTTAAAAGATGCATTTGAATTGTATCAACAAAGTGACTGTAATATATCATACTTTATACGTCTGGCAATAGGTTACAGAGAAACAACAAACTCAATGGCACTGTCGATATTGGGACTTATTTAAATAAATGAGATCGAAAATGGAGGTTATATTCCGCAATATTGTCTGTGTGTATTTGGGTTTCTGATTGAGTTATAGGGTTTGCTTTGGCTTAGTCATTGTTCATAGTTAATTCTTTTGGGTTTCTGCTGGGTCATGAACAAATGTTTTTGACAAAAATTCCCAAACAATCAGAAAATAAGTTACAGAATAGATTTTGTCATTTGCTTTGGCTTAGTCATTGTTCATAGTTAATTCTTTTGGGTTTCTGCTGGTTCATGAACAAATGTTTTTGACAAAAATTCCCAAACAATCAGAAAATAAGTTACAGAATATATTTTGTCAATAATAACCTGATATCTGACCTTTAACCTAAGTTTAGGTGATCTGAAATTGACCTGACTGACTAGTTTGATAGGTTTAGCTAACATACATTCCATATTTTATGTTGTGTTTCAACTTTCAATTGATCTCCTGTTCTCAAATATATGTGTAATCTGCTGGCTGACCTAGTGACCTGATTGTGTGGCAACAAGCGATGTGGTTAAAGGCAATGTGGTGGTGTACTGATGAGTACTGTAGAGGTGGCAACTTTGACACGATGGTGGTGCCAACACTGGGGATGGAAGCAAGTTGGGGTCGTGGAGATGGTAGTTGTAGTCATGTAAGTGGAGGGTTGTACCTGTAGAAGAGATTGGGGGAATTCAAGTCCCAAGGGGGAGTGGGGAGTCAGGAAAAGCCACATTAGGGTAACTTCATTCAGGAAAGTGGGTAATGAAAACTGAATCAAACGCTGTCTAAGGGAAAGGCAGGATATAACACCCTTTCCCTTTCTCTTTCTTGAAACCCCCCCTCAACCAAACATCCCCTTAATTCTTTTGGGTTTCTGCTGGGTTTCAGGCTTCTTTTACGAAGTACTTGTATTACCAACAAATCGTAAATTAATACTCCATGTTGTATGTAAATCGCAAATTAATTTCAGTCTTTTAGTATGTATGTTGTAAATTGCAAGTCATTACCAACAAATCAAGAGAATCGAATCATAATCAAAGTTAGCATAATCAAAATCAATCAAATCAAGAAATCAAATCAAATCACCAATTAAATCAATTTTTACATTTACATTGTTTGTTGTAAATCGCAAATTATTACCAACAAATCGTAGAATCGAATTATAATCAAAGTTGTATAAATGCAATACATTAGCATAATCAAAATCAATCGATCCAATCAAATCAATTAAACAATTTTTACCTCTATTACTACCTGTTTGCCTTGTTGTAATTGTTTCACCGTTTTTAACGCCATTCTTCTTCTTCTCTTTTTCTTCTTTCTCTTTTTTTGGCTTTATTTATTTTTATGTAAGGCTAATTTGTCCTTTAACCCCCTTTTAGGCTTTGTTCTTCCCAACTTATTTTCAATTCGCTTTATTTTAGTTCCGTTCAATCTTGTCCAACCCAACCTATGCTTAGTTCATTTTTACACTACTTTTCGTTCAATTCAATTTAATTCACTGCTTTTATGCCGAAGAGAACATGCTCTTATTCTCCTTATTCTTGGAATTTTTTTTTCTTAATTATATTGTCAAAAAATTTTGAAAACTCCCTCAGCTTGTTTTCAATTCAGTTTAGTTATGTTTAGTTCAGTCCAGCTATGCTTAGTTCATTTTTATACTACATTACACTTCAGTTCAATTCAATTCAGTTCAGTTGCAATCGGTTTAAATTTTTTTTTGCCAATTTTGGGGGTAAATTTTTTAAAAATTATTGACTTAGGGCATGTTCTCTCCAGCTTATTTTCAGTTCAGTTCAGCTCCTATTTTCCTTCTCTCATAAAAAATTCATTTCAGCTCAATTCAGTTCAGTTCAATTCAATTCAATTCAGTTCAGTTCAGCTGTTTTCAGTTGAAGCAAACAAGCCGCTAGGGCGTAATTCCAAAAAAATGGAAATAAAAGGGGGTAAAGTACAAAAAAGCCAAATGGTAATTTCGGTTTAAGAATTGCCTTAATATTAAAGGCTTATTATTAATTTTTTTTGGGTGTTGTAAAAATATGTCCATTATTTTAAAACTTGTTTTTAAGTTGATATCCTCTATTTTTTCCTCAAACTTTTTTATTTTTTAATTACTTTTAAAAAATTTATTATTGAAATGGAGGAAGTATTATTATTTTCAGGGAATTTTAGGTTAGTTTTGTGCCGGAATTTTCAATCTTAACCTAAGCATTTTACTTTCAGGTTGTGTTCGTGTTTCATTAACTTTTTTATTATTATTATGGCTTAGTCTTTGCTTTCTAGGACTTTTCACTAGTGAATTTCCTGATATTTGTTGCTTAGTCTTATTAGAATTGGAATTGACAACCTTTGTTGCCTACATGATGAAATAATAAGGCACCAAAAAAGTAAGATAAATAAAAAAGAGCAAAAAAAAGTTTGAAATGTCGGAGTTTTCTAATAATTAGGCAAATTTATCTTCTAAAATAATTACATATAATATGTCCATTATTTTAAAATTTGTGTGATAATGATATATATATATATATATATATATATATATATATATATATATATATATATATATATATATATATATATATATATATATATATATATATATATATATATATATATATATATATATATATAGCACACTATAAGCATTCATATATCCCTTCCAAGAGGGATCTTCATTTTGTACCCAAAAAATTTTGTTTCAACACTTTAATATGGCTGAAATATATGAATTTATTCATGAAATTAATCCAACAAAAGAAACATAGACTATTAGAGTAATAGTTATGATTTCATTCATAAACATTTCCCCATATAGATATTAAATTTAGATATTAAGTTGAAAAACAAAAGTTTTTTTAGTCAAAAGTATATAACGACTACCCACACTCACATACACATATAACATATTCATAACAATTGAATTTGTATTGGCCAATTCAGAGGCGAAGCCAGGCTTGGTTGCGAGTGGGGCCGGATTAACAAAGAATTCTAAACTTGTACTTCTTCCGTCCTTAAATTTTCGCCACATTCCTTTATTTCCACTTTTTTGTAATAGTGTGTGGTGAGTTGTAATTTTGTTGTTTTGTGAATGGGGTGGTAAAAAAGTAGAGAGATATTGTAAATACCACATTACTTAAAATGAAAATGTAGCAAAAAATATAGAGACAAATATAAAAGAAAATTGGAGCTAAAATAAAGGGACAAAGGGAGTAGTAAATTATATTTTGCTTTTTCTAATTTTTTAAAAGTTTATCCCTCTATAAACATGATGCTTAGCATTTGTCAAGCGTAAGAATAATTAAGTCTTAAATAATGCTCATTTGGTAACAAATTGATTTCACCATTTCAATTTGCACGTATTATAAGAAAGCGATTTAAAGGTTTAAACGAATGAATCAATCAAATAATTTCAAGATTAATAACCTATAATCACATTCTTACTTGAATTAAAATCATTTTGATTAATTTATTTGTTTACAACCTTTTCTTAAAATGCGTGTAAATTGAATTGTTGAAACTATTTGTTATAGGAAGTATATATTTATGTACAAAGTTGGATATTGAGAATTGATTGATTTTGTCATAATTTTTTAGTATTACCTTTATAAAATCCTTTTTTTCAAGACTCCCAAATGAAAAAAAAAATGATTTTGAAAAATATTAATTGATTAATCATTTTTTTTGTTTATGTCAATGGTTATTAATAATTGTGAAATACCAATATTATTAATATTTACTAAATACTCCGTATGAAATTCCTCATTTAAAAATAAAAAATTCTTCATTTAATAATTGTGAAATATCAATATGATTAATATTTAATTTCTCAGTGGACAATAAAAAATTCTTCATTTATTGATATTTGATAGATTGAACATCCGAGCATTTGCTCAGGGTTTTATATAGTAAAGTATGTATACTTCCTTCATTTCTAAATAAGTGTTACACTTTGATTTTCACACTTGCCAACGCATTACTTTGACCATTAATAACTTTCATTAGGTATAAGTAAAAATTATATAACAAGTTAATATTATGAAAGTATACAATGAGACAAATCCAACAACATATCATATAGTAACTATTGATTTTATTTGCCACTAGATAATGCATGGTCAAAACTCAAACGTAGTGGGTGAATAGAAAGAAAAGTCAAAGTGTAACACTTATATGTAAAACGGAGGAACTATATATATTCATAACAATTGAATTTGCATGTATTGACCAATTTAATAATATGATAACATGTTGATGATATAATATTGTATGTCTATATTACAATTTTTGTGGCAATCATTACAATAAGAAAGGGGGACCTAGAGAGCTTAGGCGTATGTTTAGTTACCCGAAATTTTCCCGATCTCGAACTTATTTTTTTCCGATCTCGATCCGATCCGATCCGAACCGATCCGATCCGAACTTATCTTTTAAAAAATATATTATTACTTTGTATTTCATTACTAGTATTACTATTACCATCATTTTATTACTATGCACAACTTTCAATAATAATAATAATAATAATAATAATAATATAATAATAATAATAATAAATTTATAATAATAATAATATAAATAATATTATAATAATAATAACAATAATAACAATAATAATAATAATAATTATTATTATTATTATTATTATAGCATAATTAGTTTTTTTTTTTTGAAAAAGAACACATTAGTATATGAACATACAATTAAAAATAAAAGACTAAGGACTTTGGATCCAACCAGATGATTTACCTTACCTCCCACATGGGAGGCCAGGTTTAAATCTTGGTGGGGATATATTTCAATATTGTTGTGGGTGGGGGGGGGTTGGGGCTTGTTGTTTTTTTAGGTGAGTGACCCACGTGCGAGGGCAAGCAGAAAATTCATCTTACCACTGGATTTAGAAAGGGCCCCAAAAAAATTAAAAATAAAAGAATACTCATGTTCAAGGTCCGTTAATAATAAGATTTTAGCTAGTAATTAAAAGAAGCATATAATGATATTAAAAAAAGAACACATTTTAAAAATAAAAGATGGGGGGTTGGGGCTTGTTGGGTCTTTAGGTGAGTGACTCCATGGCGAAGGAATACAAGAGAAAATTCATCTTACCAAGGGATTTCCGAAAGGGCCCCAAAAAAATTAAAAATAAAAGAATACTCATGTTCAAGGTCCGTTAATAATAAGATTTTAGCTAGTAATTAAAAGAGCATATAACGATATTAAAAAAAGAACACATTTTAAAAATAAAAGATAGATGTTATTTTTATATTGATGACATGTTTGGATTTAACTAACAACATGTTCTTTGTTATATCAATAAATTGTTCTTTTTTATTATAAATAAACCTATAAATATATATAATCATATGATCTTGAACAAAATGATTAAATATTCTTCTTATATCGTTATTTTGTTTCTATATAAACTTTATTTTTAAAGATAAGTTGAAATCCTTTAGAGGAAAATTTTGAACGTGATGACAACACCATTGAGCTATCCCATGCTACTCATGTTTTATATAAACTAGTAATATATAATTTATATTATTCTACCAAAATTGTTTTAAAAAATAAACATCATATACTATTATCATGTTCGTTACATGTACAACATCAAAAAGAACATCACATATCAAAATTATTAATTAGAATAAATATAAAAAAGAAACACTTACAAACGCCAAAAGAACATTCTTCTTCAACACAAATAAATTTCAAAGAAATGATATCAATGACATTTATAATAATAAAGAACGACATTAATAATAATTACCAATACTAGTAATTAACAAGTACAACAACGACAATAATAATAATCTTTTTGAACAAATGTACTAGTAAATAATAATAGTTATTGTATAAAGTAATAATAATAATAATAATTATTATTATTATTATTATTATTATTATTACAATAACAATAATAAGATTTGTAATACTAATAATCATAATAATCATGATGATGATAATAATAATAATAAGTTTTAAAATATAAAGATAATCCGAACTTATCCGATCCGATTCGATCCGAACTTATTTTTTCCGATCCGATATGATCCGATCTGGCCTCGATCCGATACGATCGATCCGATCCGAAATAAGAAAATAAGCTGAATTGAACATAACCGTTCTCCGTCTTCAAAGAAGATTCTTTAACACAAACAGGAGGAACTTTACTAATTAAAACGGAAGAGAAAGAAAAACATAAAGAAACAATTACATTAACTAAGGCCCATTTTGGTAGGCGTAAAAACATTTTCAAAAAGTAAAATGATTTTCATGAAAAACAATTTACAATGGAAAACACAATTCCAAAATTAGTTTTCCATTGTTTGGTTTCACGTAAGAAAAATGATGAAATGAAAGGAAAATGAAAGGGAAAGTAAGGAGGTTGTGAGAGGAGTGTATAAGAAAGATAAGGAAAACTGTTTTCCTTCATTTTGAAAGGAAAATGGTTTTCCATCATCGAGAAAGAATTTTACTCCAAGGAAAATGGTTTTACACTCCTCTACCAACCAAACAACGTAAAATCGAAAATAGACGAAAACAGTTTTCCGGGAAAATGTTTTACGCCCTACCAAACGGAGCCTAAATTCCTAAGATTTATTTATATCCGATTGACCAGGGTTGGTGAAATAGGTAATTGGAGAGGAGTCCGTTGACCGTTTGGATGGAGATTTGATGAGTTGAAGAACATGAAGAATAGCGCTGAGTTCTGATTGAAGAGGAGAGGATGCTGAGATGCGTTTTCCCCCTTAATTTATCCACAATCTGACCATTCTTCAGAATCAACCAACCAATTGCCCCATCAACCTTGCAAATTAAACTACTTGATGTTACGTTGTTCAGGACTGAGGACTGAGGACTGAGGTTGAGTTCCACACTGCCAGTGAGTTGAATGGGATTAGTGAGCTGTTGCTGGGAGTTTCCCCCATTATGATTTATTCTTCACCTGGATTGCTGAAATATATACTTCGTTGGATCCAGAGTTGGATTGTGTAATTTGGGTTCATTCCGGCCTCCATATAGAAGCATCTGCCTGCATTTAAGGATCATATGCTGTCATATTTACTAGCTATCTTCTGTTGTCCCTTCCAACAATACTTCATATCTGATCTGCTGTTCATGTTTAAACATCCAATTTCAACGCGACACCAGCATTGACAGATTGTTGAGCCCTTCATGTCTTGAGGAACTTATTTTATACTCCGTAGTAATGTGCATAAGAGTATTATACATTGTTGCCAGAGTATTTTATAGTAATGTACACTGTAGTCTGTACAGTACGCCCTTCAGATCATGATACAGAATTGGTAGCAGAATACTGTATTCACAATTAAGTACACCTACATGATTTTCACTGGAATTGACTAAGCACATTAGCTGGTATGTTCTGTTCGTTGGGTGTTCAAAGACAATTACTATTAAGATTAAGCCAACACCGTTGAGCATACATAACAGCGTATTCTACTGAATATTTATTTTATCGGTGTATTCATGTGCATGCATGAATGCATGTTTTTATATTACAAACTTATAAGCTAACCTTTCTTATAGTTGAGCATTTGCATACTTTCTGGATCATGCAGGCCACATATCTACTTTTATATTCACTTCAAATCAGATGATTAGGATCCTCTAATTATCTTATTAGGTACCCAATAATAATCATGTGCTTAAGAGTTGTTGCAGCAATGAAAATTGTGCCCATTTCACTCGTTCGTGTGCATTAATTGCTTAGGATCATCGCGGACATACAGGGAACACCTGAAATTAATCTATACCAGAGCGTTGTGTTCGTGCTAGTGTTTGCTGGCAAGCGAGCTAGGCTGGTAGGAAGAGAGACATAATGAGGCATGACTCGTGGAAGACCTTAATAGAAAAATGAAATCATGTTATGCTACACTTATTGTAAGATTCCTTCTGTCTATTCTTACTAGTATATAAAGAGACTTGGGAGCAAGAGCTAAGTCACAACAAGAAGCCTTCAATCTTCAACTTCTCTACCCACATTCAAAATTAACAAGTTTCAATAACTTTTCAAGAAAAAAAAACAATGACTTCTCACCACACTCGTTCCTTGAGTTTCCCGGCTAAGGCTCACCCAATCGTCGAACAATTTGATGCATGCACAATTAACAAGATTGAGGTCTTCCCAAGCCACCTCTACATCATCATCATTGAACCAAACACTTACAAGCCTTAAAGATTTGTATACCAGTGTTGATGCAGTGCTTCAACTGCCAAAAAATCAACAAATATCACAAGATGTGCACTCAAAGTGGACCGAGGAGGTCTTGGATGGATCTCTAAGACTTCTCGACATCTGCAGCACATCAAGGGATGTGTTGGTACAGTCAAAGGAAAGCCTCCAAGACATACAATCAGTGCTAAGGAGAAGGTGTAGTGGCGAGCTTAACATTACTAGTGAAGTCGCTCAATACTTGAACACCCGTAAGAGTGCCAAGAAGTTGATCAAGAAGTCATTGAAAAACATTAAGGAAACCGAGCAAACTAACAAGAACAATGCCATTGAGAGCATGTTGAAAGATGTGAACACAATAACACTTGATATCCTCAGGTCATTGTTGTCCTACCTCGGTGGTTCAAAGTTGGAATCACAGAAAAGTAAATGGGCTCTAGTCAGCAAATTAATGCACAAGAGCGATAACAAAGAAGACTCAACAACAAGCAACAATTTTGATGATGCTGATGCTACACTCGAATCAACTATCCGCCAAAAGAACAAAAATGGTGTTGACAAGATGAGGAGCCAGATGACAAAACTCGAGTCTGAAATTCAATCTCTTGATGAAGCATTAGACTCTTTGTTTAGGCATTTGGTTAAGAGTAGAGCAACTATTCTCAAAATTCTTAGCAACTAGGAAAATATTTAATCTTGTACAAAGCTTCAATATGTAAATGAAGATACATATACACATACAATATATTGAAAAGAGACATTGTTCTAACCATATATTTTATGAGTTTTTATTTCTATACTTATCTGTGTTCTTAACCATGCATCCTTGATCCAACTATTGACTTGCACAACATTGCAACACT
This sequence comes from Beta corolliflora, assembly GCA_947648045.1. Classification (NCBI taxonomy): domain Eukaryota; kingdom Viridiplantae; phylum Streptophyta; class Magnoliopsida; order Caryophyllales; family Amaranthaceae; genus Beta; species Beta corolliflora. Next base: position 189,484 of record CANSZD010000658.1, on the reverse strand, counting down.
TGAAAGTCACATAGATGATTATAAGTCTTTCATCAGTTCTCAAAGTTAATTGAACTTTCTTCCAATTATAATCAACAGTTACTTTTTGCTTGACTACTAAATTGTACGGAGTGCGTTACAAAAAATCAGGATGAAAAACTCAAATATGTAATTCCAACTTTCAAGAATTCTTTTTTACATAACCCCAAGTCCCCAACCTTTGATTATTCTAGATGAATCTCAAGTTTCAAAGGTACCTTAAAAAAAATACTTCCTCCGATTCCTTTTATTTGCAACATTTTGGATGGCACAGATTCCTAGGCAAATTTTGGGTGTGAGGGTAAAAGGGTTAGAGAGAGAAAGTGGGGTATGCGATGAGGTGAGAGATAGAGATAAAAGACTTACAAAAATGGAAAAATTAAATTTGTTGCAAATAATTTGAAATTTCCAAAAAATAGAAATTGTTCGGAAATAAAACGAATCGGAGGAAGTAACATAAAATCCAAAGTGTATTCTCTTATATAAATTAGACCCAAAGTCGATAATATAATATAACACTTCCTATTATTGCATGAGAAGATCATCCCTAATATTGGGTTTATTCATCAATAATCAATTAGTTAGGATTTAATTCGAGAAGATGAGTGAAAGTTGAGGGTTTATTACTTCCTCCGTATCATATTAGAAGCTACACTTTCTAAATAAAGAAGTATGATATTAGATATTACACTTTCTATATTTGGATTTTCCTTTTTCCTATATCTCTCCTACCACATGTGCCCCGCTCTTTTTTTCTTCTCTATCTCTCTTACATAAAAAAAATGCATTGGAGTCCGCCAAAAAAGTATTGCATCTAATATGATACGAAGGAAGTATGTGGACTCGTTTTGGTTTTTTTTAGTTGTACCCATAAACTTTGGATTCTAATATTTTGAAATTTTCTCTATAGTACACACAAATTTCTTAAAATTTACCATGAACTAATTCATAAATTTATCCTTTCAAATAAAAATTCATAATTTTAGTAAATCCGACCCACCAAACCGATACCCCAACCCACAAGTTTTTCTTAAAATTTAAAATAATACAGAGTACTTTTTTAGACTTCCTCCATTCCATAATAAGTGAAACACTTAATATTTTAGAACGTGTCAAAATAAGTGAAATATACCTTAAATGGAAAAAGGAAGTACAAAACGACAAGAAAGTATCCATCACAAACTCACATTGACTTTCTCTCTCCTCCTTTTGATAATGAAAGGGGTATTTTATGACTTTTTTGCCTTTTAAAAGTGATGTTTATTAAATCTTGCGCTTAATCCCTATGTTTCACTTATTATGGAATGGAGAAAGTATATATTTTCTCCGTTCTCTAACATGAACTTGTTTGGATGTAAATTTTCCAAAATCTAGATTGAGCTCACTTGAAGATATGCTATAATCTTTTAGTTGGAACTTGGCAAAACCTCTTGTATGCGTCCGGCTTACAATAAACTTATTTTTTCATAAAAGGAAAATCAAAGTTCTTTTACGCATTTATACAAACAGTTGGTGGGTGTGAAAAAAGATAGAAATTAGATAAGGGTTTTACCTTCTGCCATGGCCAGAAAAGAGAGAGCTTGAAAGTATAGTTTCGTTTGAAGCTCTGATATTGATAGCGTGAATTGTTGCTGTTGATGCAGGTAGTGTTGAGAGACCACATACTGCCATTGCCGTCCTCTGTGCCTTGTTCGTTGTGGTTTGTTTTTTGCGGGTGATGTAATATTGTTTTGTATGCGGTGAGGATTGAGGAAGAAAAGATTGCCCGTAACCCGTTGGAATTGAATGAACGAGGATGAAATTAGAATTAACGGTTTTGATACCCCTAATGCTCACAATACGCATTAACGTCCTCATCTATTCAACTCATTTTTGCTTACTTGAATTTAACTGGATTAATTTTAACTTATTTAAAGTTATTAGACCTTATTTTCATGAGAAAGTCTTTTCTTTGAACTTAACTTATCCGAACTTATTAAGCTTTATTATTAGACCTTATCTAAACTCTTATATATATATATATAAAACTATGAAGAAGGTAAACGAAGCACTTTAATCGAAAGCATTTCGTAATTTATCACAAAATCACATGTCTATTCGCATTATTAATTATTAATAATTTTTAAATAATCTACGTGAATTATTAGTTTTTTTTCTAGCAAGATGGAAGATTAGGGGTGTTTCTGAGAATCGAGATTGTAGAAAAAAGTAGAGTTTCTGAAAACTTGATCCAACATGAAACACATACGAAATTAACGAGTTAGTTTGGAGACTATTTCACCCATATTTAAGTTGGTCAACATGTAATATTTATTTGTTTAATAAATGAGTTAGGTTGGTATCCTTCTAACCTATATTCGACAAGTTTAACTCGTTTAATCGTCGAATCGTTTATTCATTATTCAACTTCAAAAATATAGATGGGTCAACACATGTGGTTTGATTAATTAGACACTTCGTGTTAGTGTCAAGCGCTTTAACCCGTTTAATTAAATCGGGATAGTTAGTGTCAAAGGTGTATCATGCATTTATCTTTTGACATTAACCCGAATTTGACATGAACAACTCATTTGCTAGCTCTTAAAACAAACTTGATATGAATTGATTGGTGACTTTGGTGTGCATATCACAATGATTTGTCATCTCTCCAAAGCTATAATAGTTGCATCGTTTCTATAACTTCAACTTCGAAAGTTTAGATGGGTCAACACAAGTGACTTGTTTAATTAGACACTTCCGGTTAATTAATGCCAAACGCTTTACCCCCTTTAATTGAATTGGGCTAGCAAGTGTCAAAGGTTTTTCAATTTGTTTATTTTCTGACACTAACGCAAATTGGATATAATGATACAACAATATTGGATTTAGTAAAGCTATAAGTCATTCATAATTTATAAATATTAAGCTTCAAAAGTTTAGATGGGTCAACACGAGTGATTTGATACGTTAGTATAATCGGACTAGTTAGTGTTAAAGTTTGGCAACTCTTTTATTGTCTTATACTAACATGAATTCAACACAACACGAATTATTTGCAAGTTCTTTAAAAAAATCTAAAAAGAATTATTTGCCAGCTCTTAAAAGAATCTCGACACGAATTATTCGATATGCATATCACAATGATTGTCATCCCTCAAAACCTATAATCAACGGGTCGGGTCAAATTAATGAGGAAAAGTCGTGAACGGGACAAGAAATGATGTTGACAAAGCCAAATCGATCCCTATTTGGTCTTGCCCAGTCTTTGAAATAGTGTAACAATGCTCGTCCACAACATTTCCCGAAAACCTTGTTTTGTGAGAGTGTCGGGCCTTATTTCTGCTGAATTTAACTTATCCGAACTTATTTATCTGAACTTATTTTTTCTGGTAAGAACTGAAAATAAGGTGAATAGAACATGCCCTTAATCGAGTACTTCTGTAATTTATCACAAAATCACAGGTCTATCCGCATTATTAATTATTTTCTTCAAATAATCTACATGGATTATTATTAGTTTCTTTTTCTAGCAAGATGGAAGATTAAGGGTGTTTCTAAGAATCGAGATTGTTGGAAAATGTAGAGATGGTAAAACTTGATCCAATATGAAACACATGCGAAATTAGCGAGTTAGTTTGGAGACTATTTCGCTCATATATAAGTTGCTCAACATGAGTTTATTTGTTTAACAAATGAGTTGGGTTGTTATTGGACCATTGGTCCTTCTGGCCCATAATCAACTCGTTTAATCGTCGCTTTGTTTTTAATTATTCAACTTCAAAAGGTTAGATGGGTGACTTGACTAATTAGACACTTCATGTTAGTGTCAAATGCTTTAACCCGTTTAATAATTTGTGTTAATTAGTGTCAAAGGTTTATCGCTTGTTTATTTTCCGACACTAACACGAATTTGACACGATACGACTCATTTGCTAGCTCCCTTAGAACAAACTAGCCATGTATTAATTAATGTGCATATCACAATGATTCGTCATCCCTCCAAACATATAATCGTTGCGTCGTTTCTAAATATTCAACTTCAAAAGTTAGATGGGTTAACACAAGTGACTTGATTAATTAGACACTTCAGGTTATTGTCAACACAATCAATTGGGCTAGTAAGTGATATTCTTCAACTTGTTTATTTTTAGACACTAACACGAATGGGATATAATGGTGCAATAATTTTGGATATAATAGTTATTCATCGTTTATGAATATTCAACTTTAGAAGTTTAGATGGGTTAACACAAGTGACTGAATACATTAATATAATTGGGCTAGTTAATGTCAAAAGTTTATCAGCTCCTTTATTTCCTAATACTAACATGAATTCGACACAACACAACTTATTTACTAACTTTTAAAAGAAACTCGACAAGAATTATTTGCCGCCTCTTAAAAGAACTCGACACGAATTATTCGATATGCATATCACAATGATATGTCATCCCTCTAAACCTATAATCATGGAGTCGGTCAAATTAACTAGGAAAAGTCATGTACATGACAAGCAATGGTGTTAACAAAGCCAAATCAATCCCTATTTGGTCTTACCTAGTATTCGAAAGAGTGTAACACTACCTGTACGCAACATGTCTTGAAAATCTTCTAATGTGTATAGTGAATTAGACTAGAGAGACTAGCTTCGGGCTTGTTCGAAATTACTGTTAGTTTACGGTTTTTGGTTTGAATATAAAAGTTATATAATATAAAAGTACAATAAACTTAAAATTAGTCATACTTATACTAAACATATTAAATTGACAAAAAATAAAACTACTCCTTCCAATTTCTGTAATTTTGTTTTTGATTTTTAAAAAGAATAAAAATTAGAAAACAAAAACAATAATGAACGAGCCCATAACTTATTACTTATTGGGTCCAATTTAAAACTCAAGTTACGGGTTCGACTTCTAAAAGAGATGAAACCAAAAAATATGACAGCTGTGGGATTTGAACCCACGCCCTTTCGGACCAGAGCCTAAATCGGCCAAACTGTCAGATAGTTAATCAATATTACAAAAACATAATAATAACATGTTGTTTTGTAGTACCACCGACAGTGCAAGTGAAGTGAACAATTGCCTCACTTTGTAGTTTGTCGTGCAAAATATCATCTAAACTACAGTAAACAGCAATCACTGTCATTTGCCAAACAACAATAAGTATCAAATTTAAAGGTATTGTTTTTTCTCTGATTTTTACCTTTTTTTAACATTCTTGTTTGTTGTTTCTTGCAACTACAAACCTAATCTTGCTTTTTCTATTGATAATTATGATGATAATTGATTAATCCTATATAAACAGTACTTAATTGCCCACTTGCTTAATTTTTAATGACGTTTTGATTGTAGCTTTCACTTTATTTTTAGCTTTTAATTGCTTTTGACTCCTTTAATATTGGATTTTAATTTCTGAAGGACCCAGATCACCTAATCCATTGTATGCTTATGATCTTAATTTGTCTGTGCTTTTAGGTCACTCCGATTTGATTAATTTCATAATAAAGTTATTACTGAGGGAAATTCTTGGTAATTTATGATAACCCACTTTTTTATACTTGGGTTTCTTGCTTCTTTAGTAAAATTTATGGAACCTAATATGAAAATTATGATGCATTGTGGTAATTAAGCATAAAGTTTTCAACTTTTGGCTTTTTTTTTTTTTTGGGGTGTGGGGTTGGGGGGGGGTGTTCTCTGGGAGGTGAAAAGAACATCATTCCCTGGTGGTGAAGGTAACTATGATGGTACTTTATGAATAGGTGTAGTGGTATCTTATATGGTGAATTGGTTAGGGTGGTACTTTATTTGGGATGGTTTTGATGCTAGGGAGGTACAAATTTCGGTACCTCCATGGGTTAAGTTATAAATAGGTGTAACGGTATTTCGGATGGTCCATTGGTTGAATAGGTTTAGTGGTACTTTGGATGGTTGTAGCGGTGCCTTGAATGGTTATGGTGGTATATTGGATGGTTATGATTTACTTATGAACTTATGATGGTTGGGAGGTGCGAAATTTCATACCTCCCTTGTGTGGTATTAAGTATATGTGTAGTGATAATCTCATATGGTCAATTGGTTATGGTGGTACTTTGGAAGACTGTAGTAGTACTTTCTATTTATGAAGGTATTTTGGATGGTTGTGATGGTTGATAGGTACACAATTTTGGACGGTTTTTTTTTTTTTATGTCCAAAGTTAAATTGAAGCGTCCATATGTGTCATGTCTCATCGAGGTGATCTGGAAACTTTTAGGGTATAACCAGGAGATGTAGGTATTATCGTTAAGGAGCAATTCTCATCCCTTGATGTTAGTGGAGAAACAAACTTACTATCTCAAGGCTTTGGTTGTAGTGTTAAAACTTAGGAGTTAGGAAGAATTATCTATAAAAATAAGAAGGGACTTCATATTTGAAATGTAATTGAGAAATTTTTAAGCGATTTGCGAATTTTAGTAGCTTGGAGCTGCTATTCCTCCTTGCCCGTGCGCACTGCTGTATTTCATTCTTCTAGCTGAAAGGCATTTTTGCATAGAAATAGTCATCTGCTGTTTTTCTTGATATTCATATTGCATATCTCTATGCTATTGAGGATATTGTGTAGAGATAATGGTATAGGTGTATTAGTTTCAGAAGTTGTGTGCGGCAACTTGAATTTGTTTATATTAATTGACTAAGGCAACTTGAAGTAGAGATCATCTTCAGGTTGTGTATTGAAAGGTCACATCTACAACTTGGAATTCTAGTGTAGAATATTGCAAGTTGCAGTTACAGATATAGAAATTTGCTTGATCCTGTTCTTTTGTGCTAACTATATTGTTTGCATTAGAAAGATGCTGCTCGCATAATACTTCTTTTGGAATATGCCTTCCTGTGTTTATATAAAGGGGTACGAGCTCAGTGTGTGGGGAAATTTTGCATACTTCTATTTATACGTCATGGTAGCTGCTGTGTTCCTAGGTTATAGTTCTCTGTCAGCTTGCATAATGCACCCTAATTTTGCTTGAACTTCTAGTTCCTGCTATCCAGGCAGTTCATTGTTGTGATGTTAGCCATAACGTAATCAATGGATCTTTTTTTTAATGCCTCTATGTCCTCTGTTCTGCTTCAGCTGCTTGAGGTCCATAATTAAACTTGAAGTTCAAATGATATATCTGACATAGTCGACAATGATTCAAAGAGAAAACACTTAGCGCTCTTCAGTGTCTTCGGATAAATTTAATTCCCTTTGCAGAGACATAGATTCATGATATTCATTTCAGTACATCTTTTCTTCGACATGTGTGTTTTAAAATTATGATAATGTTAAAATTTGACTATTCTCCCAATAAGTTGATCAGGAATCTGTGATTTGTTATGTTACTTAGAAACGGGTATGAGTGTTGCTGTGTTGGGTATAGATGCATAACCAAGTGTTAGACAAACCAAGATTCGCTTCAGGCACTGTTTTGAAACTGGACACGGGTGCAGGATATGGCCTTTATGCAACTTATCTTTGAGTTCCAAGACATTTGTATGCGAATTTGACCTTACATATACAAACTATGCAGGACAAGGATTTCATACCCTTGTCAGTGTGTAAATGTTCAGCACCACATCAGACAAAAATGAAGTGTCGTAGTAACATAACATGTCACATTGTGATTCATTTATATGCAAATTTACAGTGTCTGTGTACTTGAGGGTGCTGATGAATGACTTCTCTTTGCCTTAGAAATTAGAAAGCTTTACACATCTGAAATTTCTGTGAATATCAAGGTATTTAATGTCACCGTTTTGTATTTACATTGTTGCAACAAAGTTTAAGCTGCTAGATCCATGCTGATCTGGTGAATTATTCTCTTTTACCATTGCACTAGCTTACAATCTTTACATACTCAATTTCTAAGATATTTTCTACAAACTAACTCTCATTTCTAGTCAGACATACAAATGCTCACACGTTCATGCATTCACAAAATTCACAAAACATTGAATTCACCATTTCAATCACATGCTACTTATTATGTCTTTGCCAGCGGCATCACCAAGCTACTATGGATGAGTAACCCATGTTACCTTCTAAGACTCACCGCATTGGCTGATCACCAACTGAATTTTCCTTGCTATCATCTCCAATCGAAAGAACAAGTCTTTCAAACATTCCATTTCTGGCCATTTGTTTTTATAGATCATATCAGGTCCAGGATTCCCACCAGTGGGAACTACTACTTGTCTGGTCAAAGAGACTTCCAGCATCAAAACTGCACCATTTCACCGGTGGTGGTGATATTAATGAACCATCTATGTTTTCGCTTATCTTCAGAAGTTCGGATTCTTCCTGCCTGAAATATGCTATGTTTCCACTTTTATCATCATCTGAATATAGTACCCCTTGGTGGTCCATTTCTTCCTGCAAGTTGCTTGACTTTGCTGTTAATCCTGCATCAGGTTGCCCATTCTCTCTGCTCATTTTTTTGGCTGTTGTCCACAAAATCCTCGCATCCATTGTCTCTATCGTGGGATTTCTCTAACAGACTACGTAGTTCTTGCAACTGTTAAAAAATGAAAGTTTCTTAAAAGACTGTTACTCCATATAAAATATGGCGATAGTAGAAAGCAGAAACAAAACAAAACAAACCTGTTCTTGCAGGGATTCTCTCTCTTTCTTGATGACTTCTAGTCGAGCTTTTAGATTGTCATAGTTGGTTTTGAGTACTCTGTAGTTCTTCTCAATCTGCTTCGATTTCCACCTAGCTCGTTTGTTTTGGAACCATATAGCAACCTGTCGGGGCTGCAGACCTAGCTCTCGAGCCACTTGCACCTTCTTTCTTGGCTCGAGTTTTGTTTCTGATTCAAATATAGTTTCAAGTGATTTAACTTGGTCGTCGCTAAACCTTCTCTTGTTCTTGCTCTTCCTCTTCCTTGTGGTCGGTAGCTCGTCTTCAGCGCTCAAGGGCTCAACCTCGATATCAGCTTCTGTTGCTTCTGGAGAGGTTTCTCTTCCTTGCATCATCATCATCTTTTTTTTTTGGTTTTAATTAGTGAAAACAACTCCACTCTTGAAGTACTTGTGATCATGAATTGAATATGTTTTAGAGTCTTACATAAGAGGACATGTTTGGGGATATATAGTCAGCCATGAAAAAAGTATTATTATGGTCACTTTCATGTTAATAGAGGGTTTTTAATGATGGCTTATCTAAAGCTTTTGGGCCAGATATCGTAGGAAACTTTCTCACTCATATATGTACACATCTTTTCAACTTTTTTGTTTTTCTTTTTTTCAATTTTGTGTTAAATATTTAAATCACAGTCGCTGAGTTGCAGCTGTATTTGCTTTTGATTACGTTCAACGGTTATTATGGGTGCAGGTATATTTGCTTGTTTATTGCAGACCCACCATAGGATGGTTATGTTTTTGTGAGTTTTCTAATGTTTAATAGATTGGAGATATATATATATTAGTGACTTCACTGGATCATATAAATATCTTCGTCCCTGAACCTCTCAAAGTGCAGCAGTTGGTCTGTTGTCTATTTACCTTGTCAACAAAAACGTCCTGCGTTTTAACTGCCTCTGTCACTTCATTTTACCCTGCAGCAGACAAGATTGTGAAAAGGGAAAATTGTAGTTATGTGAATTTTCTTTACCTGTAATACCCAAAGTTTAGTTCATAATGTGCTTAATGGCTGTGTGACTGTGTCTTTTCAACTAAAACTAGCGAGTAAAAGTGTATTAGTAATTGAATAAGTATATACTAAGTAGAGAGTCGATATTTCTTGTAACGGTCAATTGTATTAGACGCTAAGAGATCCTCTATCCCATTTGTGGTTTATTCTATGTGCTGTTAGCTGCAATCGTGCCACACAAGTGGTTTTGACTTGGTGAAGTGCTAGATTAGGGTGCATTCTTTTAACTTGATTTTCACTTATCTGTACTTATAGCCCCAAGTCTGAACTTAAGTTGTCCGATCTTATTGGCCATGAACTTAATCTATTTAAACTTAGTAGAAATTGTTGTTGTTGTAAATGGAACTCTGATACTCCTTGTTCACCCTGAACTTAACCTATTCGACCTTGTCTAAACTTAGTTAACCTGATAGAAGTGTAAAGGAGGTGAAGAAAACAGAGCCTTAGAAACAAATGGAACATAAGATGGGATAGCATATGATCCCAACCCATAAATTACTACCAACAAGGAGCTGAGAAGGCCTACTTGATTAAAGTACGGTTTTACGTGAGAATATTAAGTCACTTATATGCCCCAAGCCTTTCTTGCAACTTTGATGCACAGTCACATTCTGCTTCTATATTCTTTGCTTGTTACTTGGCAATTGGCGTCGTGTCGGTGTCTATGTATTCAAGGTAACAAGTCATTTTCATCTTGTTTGCCATTATGTGCTACAGGGCAGAGTAGACTTTTTTGGGAGATAAATTTTGGAAAGCTAGCAAAAGGTTTGGTGGTCCTGCGTACTGAGTTCCTTGCAAAAAACATTTGGCCATAAAGACAAGGCGGGAAGAGATAGCAAAACAAGGTATCTCTCTATAACACTTTGATCACCTTGGCTGCCTTTGCGTGTCAGTTGTAGTTAGGTAATAATACATTTCATGCTTTCAGAAATCTGTATGGAGTACCCAGATGCACAACGCCACAACCTATCTTTTGCTTGCCCCATCTATATGTTTAGGAGCATGGATGAGCTAATATAAGCTCAAACTGAGGTTGGTTTGGAGCTTAATGAGCCTTGAGAGTTCAAGCTCGAGCTTAGCGTGACCCTTTGCTTGATATTTTTAGAACACTTTTCAACTTTTTTTTTTAAGAAAATGTTCGATATGACCCCATCCTAATTGAGCGAATCACTAGAATATGATCCAAATTAACTCAATTAACTTGATCAAAATCCGAGTTGAATGACCTGTTTACCACATTTCTATGTTGGCTTTGGTTCAGCGTAGCTCAATATGAGCCGAAATTTGCATACATACATATGCACTTTTTTTTAATTACTATATACTCCTTCCGTCTCTTAAAGACATGTCCATTTCCATTTTAGTATATCCCTATCAAATTTCTCATATCCTTTTTTTTGGGATTGAGTTCATTATCTCTACTTACTCTATCCTAAATATAGATTATCACTAACCATGTTCCATCACATCTAAGTATCTAACTTTCCCTCTCTCCTCAATAGTAGAGTACTTACTATCTCTAAAAGTATCTACTCTTCTTCATTTTTCTCTCTTCTCAATATAAATTCGCTCTTTTTAAAACCAACTCTCTACTCAAAAGAATTGAGCAATGCTTTTAGAATGGAGGGAGTAGATAATATAGAAGCCCATTAATACGAAATTCTGGATCCGGATCTTATAATACCTCTCTTTAGGAATTTTATGAGTTGAGCTCGCAAGCGCCAAGTTTGCGAGCTCAACTGTATACATTCTTAATTCTATCCTCCACGTTGCTGGCATAGTTTGTCTAAGATTCTTTATTTTGTTTGTATTCAATTTTTTGTGGGTAGAGTTAGGATCAAATTTGGTCCACCAGCTTGCTATCCAAAAGATCTCTTCAATAATATCATTTGGTTCATTGATTTCAGATTACGAGAATGACGTGGTTTTATTAGGAATCATTAGTTTGTTCAAGCCAATGTCGCTTCTTGGTGGGATGATCCGTCCTTACTACCAGATTTTAATTCTTAAGTTTGGTTGAGATTAATCAACTGTTCAAGCTACATGACAAATTTTGTGATGAGTTGGTGATTTTAATTAGTTTACGAGTGGTAATAATATGAAGTACAATTTGGATGAGCAAGGTTACATGGTTTGGGACCATTTGGGACATCATGTTGCTTTTTAAAGCTATGGTATTCAAATTCAATGCATATTGATGTTGGTCATGTTGTCCTACTTGATAAGAGATTAATGTGGTACCGTTAAGTTGTTCATAGAAGTACTATTTGTTATGGATCACAATTCACATCCTCTCCCCTTAAATATACTATAAGTTATGATTATACAACCTCCGTCCTCGTATAATTGTCTTTCTTTTTTTTACTGTTCGAATTTATAAGTCTTTGATATTGAATTTTTACTAATGTATATTTCAAAATATTATGAGTTAACTCTTATTAGATTTATCTAAATATGTATTGTCACTGTAACAAAGTTTAGATAATTTCTTTTTACATTCAGAAATAAAGTTTGACAGTTTTTAAGTATTAGAAGTGTGTAATGAATATACTAATGGTCAAATTAGGGAAGTTTGAAAAGAGATCTATTAAAAATTTCTAAACATTTTTTTCCTTGAATATCTTACAAGTTGCATACCCACTGAAAAAAGAGGACTAATGTATCTTTTACTACATAAATTCCCTTAGGTTTTTGAATAGTATTCTTGTTAGCTTTGTTTGGTCGTCTTTCTTGAATTACTTTCTTTTTCTCTATCACATCATTATCTTTTTGCTAACGTTTGTGACATCATTCTATCAGTTGTAGCTCATTACTAGAGAAACTCATAACTTATAAATATTGTTATATTGGAGTATAAGTTATAACATGTACAACCTTATAACAGTTAGAAATACGTTGTAACTCCTATTAATGTTTGTAACTTTAGTATTTAGAGACTGAGTGAGTATCGAATATTCATATGTCCCATCGAAGTTTATTTTAGTGAATACAATTTTTGAAAGACCTTCAAAATTCACACTTTGATGCTCTAGTTGTTAGAAATTTTAGTTTTCTCCATCTTAAAGTTGAGTTCTTGAGTGTTTGGACAAACTAAGGTGGAGGTGATCAAGTGGATATTAACATCATTTGCCTTTAGTATGAATTTTGCAGATAAGATCCAAGAAGGAAATTACAGAATATTAAGACGCTGTAAACAAGTGGCTTTAAGAAAGTGAGAGGACTATCATTTTCGCCTAACAACACCAAAACACAAAAGAGAGAAAAGACACAAGTCTTTGTTATTTTTTGTAAATTACTACAAATTGTTAATTGTAATGATGAAAATTTCAACATCATTTTTGTATTCCTTTAAAATGTAAAAGAATAATCTACAACTTGATGTTAACTTGGAAGTTGGAACACCTTTGTCTAAACTCTAACGTTAGATCTCAAGAATTGTGCTATGCTCCTTTTTTCAACAAAATGAGAAACTTTTTATATTAATTAGAAACTTTAATATGCTTTATGGATGAGAAAAGGAGATGCAAAAACTTTTATTCTGCAATTATGAAATGTACTGGTTGATTACATCATAGTCTATGAGGAAACAATTCTCTAATGGGTAGTTACTTTTAGTTATTCACTTGTTCAATTTTGATTTTTACATTTAATGAGTTGTAATGTTAACTATTAATATTTCTAGTTACATATTTGTAAAATTTATAATAATTTAATATTTTAAAAATATACACTGAAATAAATGTAATGAAAGTAATATTGTACAAATTAATACAGTATTTATTTTAATATACATTTATATTACTGCGGTCAAAATGAGATATCTAAATAGTAAAAAGGGCAAACTAGAAAAATAATTAATAACGAGACGAGTACAATTCTATGTCTACTAACTTGGAATCACTCCCACTTTTTTTTTGCCTTGGAAAAGATGGGAGAACAAAAGTTTAACTTGTTCCATGTTGATTGGGTATTCTATGTTTTTATTTGCTTTACTACATGGAAGAAATCATAGTGAAGTCCTCACTTTGTTGAAGATTCTACAAAATTGTCGTCCTAATGGATAACGGAACTTCCGAGCTCGAGGAATCTATAATCTACTGGTGGTGGTACTAAATTTTCAACGACCAACTGTATTATTAGAATATAATATCATTTATTATTTTCTCATGTTAGATCAGTGATAGACCATTGGATCTTAGAATGCGTTTTAGGGTAAGTTACACCATTACTTATTGTGTAACATGTATAATGACATACATCTCAATATCAACGACATGAATTATACAAATAATGACATGAATCTCATGTCATTTTTATCATTTATTTCAGTACGTTTTGCGTGCTGGTGGTTTGTAGGTTGTTACACTATAAATTATGGTGAATCTGCTACCCGAATAATTTGTGTTGATCTTATCTCTTGAATATATTCCTAGATTTTTTTTGATGCGAATATATTCCTAGATCTTTGCCCCGTGTTAGTTTTTTTTTTGAAATGAACTTTGCCCGTGTTAGTGGACATATGCCTAAAATTTAAATTTTTGCTATCAAATTGGACGCTAAAAGAAGGAATTTGATGTAGTGTCAGAATTTGATACTTCATAATTATGTTGCAGTACTTGTTAAGTTGTTATGGGTATGGATTTTCTGTTAAGTCGAAAGTTGAATTATCCTACAACAGTTAAGCCACGTAACACTACTACTTTTGTACAACCCCGAAATGGAAAGAGGGGATTATGGAAAATTAATTAAAGAAAAAGGATTTTAATATTATTTGATTGGTTGATGGGTGAGGTTGTGTTATGTAAGATATTTCCTCCGTCTTTTAATAGTTGCAACGTCTTGTCAATACACAATTTTGACCATTAATATATCTATAATATATTTGTAAAAATCATAAAAGATAAAATCTTGTAAATATATATAGAGATAAATCCAACAACACCTTACACGCTAAAGTTTGTATTATATATTGGTTAGTCTCAATTTTTGGGTCAAATTAAGTACGAATAAGATCGAAAGTCAAAACGTTGGAACTATTAAAACGAAGGAAGTATACAAAGTTGTATAAGATATTTTTTTGCATTGATATGCCTTCGAATGACTCTAACGGGTTGTCTGCGGTTCACTATTTTTAGACTCCAAAAACGGAATCAACTACCTATTCCCTTTATTCTTGTTTAGTTCAACAAAGAATGATAATGGATTTCCCCAATTTGTTACCTTTTCCCTCCCTTCAAGTAACCATTACTTGGTGGTAATGGTTACTATTAATCCTTTACTTGAATCAAATACTCAATAAAAGTAACCATTTAGTTATCGTTCTCCTCCTCTGTTTGTGGTCATTCCTTTTCCATTCCATATCTGAACCAAACGACCCCTAAGTATTGTTTTCAGGATGTTCACCTGTTAACACATTCTTCTTTATGGTTCGATTCACCGAGCATCAACATATCTACGATGTTTCATGCAAATGGCTAGTGGATCAGTTTATTGACCTAACCCCTCATAAAGCGATGTGGTCAAAATACATTTTTATCTCGGTTTAGGCTAAAAGCTTGAAATAGCAAACAAAGTATTAAGGGTTACAATGCAAAATTTAGCTTAAACAAGAAGAATCAATTCGAGTCGCTTATTTTTTACTTACAACTCGTCAATTTCCATCAAAAAATAAAAATCAATCTCGTCACTAAATTGATTTTGTTCAACCTTACATTAAACCAATGAAAGCGTTTTTAATTGGCTAAAAGCAGTCGAACTATAGCTCAAGTGCACTGAGCAGCACAACCTTTGACGGGTGCAGTCCGTAGCACGAACTTTAACTCGAGGTGCAATGCATAGCATAAATGTGATCGGAGGTCGGAGATTCCGCGGAGTTCTAGAATCTTGAATATTTTATATTCACTCATCTCGATCTCGAAAAGTAGCTAGTATGGAAACGACAAGATCAAATTTCCTACCTTCTTGCCTCCCCCACAATTTCCTCCCCCAATTTTGCGGCCCCCTCCTACAATCCCCAATTTGATTTTGACACTGTTGGGTGTGATTGCGGTGAGATTTGCAATAAGGATGATTGCTCTTCTTTCGCGTTGAGAGATTTGTGAAATATTACACCACTGCACCAGTCTGGAGGAGGAGAGAGGATGCGGGGTTTGAAGCAAGGGGGAGATACGGTAAGGGTTTGAAGTAGCTAAGGGGAGGAGAGTGAACCGAAAGAGTAGGGAATAAAAGGGAAAAAAAGAAAAGAACAAAAATTCTAGATATTAGATTTCCGGCGGAATCTCCGACCTCCGATCACATTTATGCTATGCATTGCACCTCGAGTTAAAGTTCGTGCTACGGACTGCACCCGTCAAAGGTTGTGCTGTTCAGTGCACTTGAGCTATAGGTCGTGTTGTTCTAGCCAATTAACCCTAGTTTATTGTGTAACAAAATCTCACAAGTACATAATGATACAGTCTCCAACATAAATGACATGGACTACACAAATAATGACATGGACCTCATGTCATTCTGTCATTTATTTCATATCATTTGAGTTTTGTTTTGATGTCGATTTGTCATATGTTTTCATATCATTTCTTATTTGCTTGATGTCATTTCATCATTTATTTCATATAATTTTGATCTGTTCATATTATTTCACTTTTGTTTTATTTCATTTTGTCATTTACTGTATTTCATATCATTTATGATTTGTTTCATATCATTTCAGTTTAATTTAACGTCATTTTATTACTTTTGTTTCATGTCATTTTTTCATTTTGTTACATGTCATCTATTTCACTCAAGGCCAACCCAACCAATTGAATTGGAGAAAAATCTCAATTTCATCTTATGCTTAATCACCCAATTGAAATAGCAAACCCCTTCCTCATAAAAAAAACATAGAAAAAGAAATAGCAAACCTCAATCAAACTCTCCATCGTTTCAATCTTCATCAATGATTTTCCTCTAAGCCGCTTCTTCTTCTCCTTCTCATTCATCTCATCTCACTTCCTCTTTCGGCCACCACTTTCTTCCTTTTCTCAATACTAGAGCTGATCAAACGAGCCCGGTCCGGCCCGAATTGTTCCCGGGCTGGGCAGATTTTTTGGTCTAGTTTCGGACCCGGTCCGATCTGACCCGATTTCTTTGACTTAGGGACGGTTTTTGGGCAAGCCAAAAATGGCTTTTTAGTCTAAAATTTGGCCCGAAAAGTCAGTTATTTTTTACCCGAAATAGTGGGCTTTGGGCACAAAATTTTGGCCCGGTTTTTTGCCCGGTCGGACCAATGGAAAACTTTTTAAGGGATGGCCCGGCCCGACCCATGATCACTTCTACTCAATATGGTTCGTCTTCTCTCTCTATAAGATTTCAGTCTAGGGGTGTTAATTTCGGATCGGGAAAAATCCGGATATCTGAAAATAAAAAAATTAGATTTTTCAAAGGAAAAGTTCATAAAATAAGTTTCTGATCGGATCATCAGATATTTCGGATATTCAATCTCGAAAATGGATATTTCGGGTCGAACATCCGAAAAAATTCCAATGTTTCGGATATTTCCGGATATACGAAACAAAAAAATTTCGATCCCTATCCGGCCCAAAAAATTTCGGATATCCGGTCCGAAAACTAAAAAATCGAATCGGGTATTCGCTTTTTCAGATCGGACCGATCGGATCAGATATTTATGAAAACCCCTAGATTTCACCATTTTTCAAATTCTGCTTATTAACAACTTTCAGTGGATGTTCATCTTCCTGTAATTTCCATTAATTTCATCTTCCGGGGTGGCTTAGTTTTGCACCATCGCCGGACGTTCATCGACTAGTGGTGCTACTTATTCCTCTTCGGTGCATTGTTTCTTTTTCTCCCTCAGTTTGTGGGCGATGTTGGTCTGTCGCCTTCGTCGGAAACTCGCTAGTACTAATGGTGTGTCGAAACCCTAGAGTGAGTGGTAATGAGAGATAAATCGAGGGTACAAGGAAGAAAGACTTTGGATTATGAGTTGATACACATAGTGCTAACGTTCCACCTAAGAAACTTTCGATGGAAACCAACACCTAATAGTCAAATACGGTTCGATCCGAATTTTATCATGATGATTTATTGGTGTGGCATGACTGAATTCAACCAAGTGGCTAAATTAACCCCCTTTTAATACTTAGGCCTAATATGTGGTCAAATAAAATGTTTTGATTTATCAATTAAAACTTATTAGTTGTCATGATTCATCAATTAGAAATTTCTTTCTAGGGCTTAGGGCCTTGGTCATGAAGGTTCTATTTTTGGTGGTAAGTGATAACATAGAGATTCATCGACACACTTAAGATAAGAAAACTACTAACTAAAGTGAAATTGCTTGATAAAAGACACGTTAGGCAAAAAGAAAAGAGCTATATATATGTACCCCCAAAATTTCAATGTGTCTCCATCAATTTAATATATATCTCATAGTGTGGACAATGGCTTAAAACCTTGTCTGTCGAATTCTTGGGGACTATGCTGTCAATTTTGAAGAAATTTGCTCTTATTTTTTATGAATATGGTAAAGTGGGCTACCACCCAAAAATACTTACAACTACTATCAACAAAATTGACACTCCAATTTGTCTTTAAACGGCTAAATAATTATATTTAAAAAATAATAGATATATTCTTAATCTATATCTAATTTGATCCCAAAGAAGAACCTAATGCCGGCATATCCAAATTTAGTATGTTGCTTAAGAAGTGGGATAGGACACGTGTATACACATGAGTGGTGCCACATAGACGTCGTTACACTTGTCATCCATGAATTTGGAGTGCTTGATATTTTCCATTATCTTCATTATATTTAAGTGTTGGTGGAAAGCTTACGGATTTGACTAGTTTCAAATATGGAAAGGATTAATTTAAAGCTACATACAATTTTGTTTGAAGTTAAGGTGAAAATGATGATCATTTGAAAGACTAGTTTAAATCTCCTTCCCTACCAAGAGATTAAATCAATTGCTTCCACATGTGATATGTTTGCCACCTTTTATCTTTTTCTTTCTTTTTGGGTGTGTGTGTGTTAGGGGGGTGTCGAGGAGATTTCTAGAAAGATTTATAGTGCTTGAACTTATAAATTAGGTGTGGTTTCAGTCTTGTTAAATATGAGTAATTGTATTTTAGTTATTTGTAGAAAATCAATTAAGCAAGAAATATGTACAAATTAACAGATTCTTATAGATGTCATTTACGGAAAGTGGGTTGTCTATTTCAACTATTTGGTAATTAAATAGTATCTTTTGATAGCGAAATTCATTTCTTCCTAATGCTTTGGATGGTATTTTATTTAAGGGTACCGTATGTTCATCAATAACAGGGTTTAGTCGAGTAGAATTACTTTGCATTGCTTGATGCTCCGATTGAAAACTTAGTGCGGTGTGGCTGAAAAACTCTCAATTATGTAAGTATCTGGTCAAGTAGTTGAGTAGTTCAGAGACCAAATAAGCACAATATATGTTATTAAGATCGAAAGAAGTTCTCACATAAAAGGAGAGAAAGATTTTACTTTTTTTGAACGTAGGAAGTATATTTAAAAAAAAAAATGTTAACTAGCTTATATTAACCAAATATTGGGAGTTCTACCCAAAATTTAGGATTGAATTAATCCATTATTATTATTGATCGTCGTATTCTAGGGTTTATGGATAAAGACTCGCATCAAATTAAAATTTTTGATTTACTAAAAAGTACTCCACTCGGTAAAGAGGTAAAGAGTGGCTCCACCTTTTCTTAAATCTTTTTTTTAATCATGTAAGTCATACTTGGACTAATTTGTAACCTTATTTGGAGGATGTAATCAAGGAGAGATTTTCTTTAAATCAAAATAATTGACAATTTCTAATAGAATTAGTTACTTGGATTATTTGAATACATGCATATACACACATGTTTATCAATTATCCATGCAACTAATTCTCTTGGAAGGCATTTATTTCAAATAAGAGGGTAATTTATCGCTAGCTACTTTTTTAATACCCAATTATTTGCGTCCTCTATTTTATACCAGAACAACATATAATTGTATCTTTTTGGTGAAATTTATAATCATTAAACATTAATGTTTAGTAGAATCCAACTAAGTAATACTTTTTTTAAAATAATATATCTCTATTATATAAGCCAAGGGAGGAGGTATGGTGTCCCCGTTTGAAATGACTAAAATACCCTTATATAATTTAAAACAGTGTTTTCTTTTTACAAAAAATTATAAAATGAGAATCAAAGCAACTTGCCATATAGAATAATTCAAAAATGAAATATGCAATCAGTATTAATAACTTGACAAAATAGATTGACATAATCCATTCACGAAATTAATTAATTGAGCATCAGGTGATAGCCTAGTGGTGTTGGCATCACCTCCGATCCCAGAGATTCTGGGATCGAGTCTCACCCCTTGCAAGGAGGAATCCCCAATTTCCCCCTTCCTTGCAAGGGACTTCATCTTACCTTAAAAAATATATATAAAAAAATTCACGAAATTAATTAAAAAATCTTCAATAAAAAAATTAGCGATATATCCTAACAACATAATACTTCGTATTTACAAAGTTCAAACAATATGGTTTATTAACATTTACAATCGTTATAGAACTATACTAAAGCCGATGACAAGGAATTATTAAATCATCGACCAAATTTTTCAGTGACGGTATTGAACAGTTACAAATCGGTCACCTTCAATTTAAAAAGATAATAGCATCTACAAAAGAACCTCAATAATCTACATCACTACCAAAATAATTTTAGATTTAAAAAAATATATCCATTCGTGCATATAGTTACATAAGTTTGTTGACGCACGCATCGCGTGCATATACGACTAGTCTCTATTAGGTAAATTACTCACTAAATATATGTAATATTTATCTTTCTAAGTTTCACTTAGATCTGATCTTTCACGTCTTCACGATTATTTCTACTAATCCCCCCCTAAAATCCAACAATAATTGTTGAAAATTGTCCATGCTAGAAACTAGAAAGTAGGAGTAGATTAGTGCATAAGCATTTATAAAGCCTGTTTCACTCTTGGTTCTGGACTTTGAATAGGCAAAAAAACTGTCCTAATGTTGAGCCCATCTTTGATGGTTTCTTTACGTGTGGCCTGTGCCTCGTTTAGTGCGTTTATTTTGGACCAGAACACTAAGTTGCAAGGTCTTTAAAACAGGAAGCCAAAATGTATAAATTGGGCCATTGGGCCACAAATCATCTCCGTAGGCCCAATGATCAAATGAAAATCAGTTACCCTCTCAACGCCCATTTGATTTAGTTTTAATTCTCCTAATGTAGAGGGCTAGAGGCCCATGACATGCTTGCGCTACTCTCACACGTCACAACCAACAATCACATTCTAGAAAGTTAAAAACACTTTACTACTCTAATCCATTTTATACCCTTTTACTTTTTCATGATTTTCAAGACATATCTTAATTTTGATCATATATATTTTTTATTATATATTAGTAAAAACTACTGCCTTCGTCTCATAATATGGTGCTTGTATTCTTTTTTAGGTCCGTTATTTTCAACTTATTTTTACTTATTAGAACTTATTATAGCTTATCTGAATTTATATCTAGAAAGTGAAGAATTATTATTGTACTTGAATTATTATTGTACTTTAATATATTTTTTGAAATTAATTAGAAGCTATCTGATCTAAAAGTTAATTTTATGAGATGAAAAGAAGGCATCCAAAGTAGACTTATTCAACAGGAATTGACGTTGGCTTAAGTAGTGAGTTTTCCATCTTTCATAGCAAAGTGTAGTGTCCACTTCCTACCTTAAACGTTTGCTTGAAACTTAAGGAATGATAAGGGGGTTGTGCAGGGGTGTCATGCGGCTTTAATGGGTGCGTAGTTGGAGGCTGGGTGCGAGAGCAGTTTGAAGAATTTATTCTTATTTGTTAAAAAAAAAAGACTCGTTCAATGGAAAAAGGGGTGCCCAGCTATATTGGCTTGATATTAGAGGGAGATAAAGGGTTATCTAGACGCAGAGTATCTCGTAGGCAAAGCCAAGGGAGTAGCTGTTGCATAGACAATAGACAGAGACATTTTTGGGGTGCATAGTATTGGTGATTATGGAGCTTGTTTAGCCCATTTATGTCAAAAAAGCTCCCATGTCTTGTACTACATTTTCACGGTTTTAACTTTTGGTCAAGCCTCCTGACCGATAAAAACAAGTCTAGTCGTGCCTTTTTGCCAAATTGTTCCTTTTCTTCATCATGCTTTTTAAATCTTGGAAGTTATAACTAAATAAATTTTAATATTATCTTTGAGTATGTTCGGTTCAATATTTTTAGGCTCCAAAAAATAAAATTTCTCCTCAACCCATTAATATTACTTGGTGGTAACAGACTCCCCTAGTTTGTGACTTTCCCTTCCTTCTCAATAACAAAATCAATTTTTTGGTGGTAATAATTACCATTTTCTTTCCGTTACATGCCTAGAACCAAACAAGCACTTAAAATAAACATAAGCCCATCATTTTTCCACCATCAAGGACACACGTTGCATTAGATGAAAGCAAATTTGTCATATTTTTGGAACTTGAAAATGCCTTTTCTTAATTCATAGATATTATAAGTAATTTTTTTTAATTCAAAACAAGTATAAAATGGGATAAATCCAACAAAAGATGAAAAATTGTTTTGAAATGAATTACTTAGCTACATAAATTCTTTAATGTCTACAAACAAAAGTATGATTTCTTATATCAAATATAGAGAGCCTCTTGGCCATGATAATTTAAGCTTATACGTAACTTTATAAATTTACCGAACCTTCACATTTTCTAATTACAATTAGGCCCCGTTCTTTTAGACTGAACTGGGCTGAACTGAACTGAAATGCATAGAGTAACTGAACTGCGGGAAACTGAACTGAACTGAACTGCGAGAAACTAAACTGAACTGAAAATAAGTCCAAAAGAACATGGCCTTAGTAAAAACCATCAAAAATCAATTACGGTACTATTCATATCACTGTCATTTTCCTAACCCTTCAACCATACATTAGTCTCTTTTCAGTATAGACTATAGTGAGTAGTGGAGTACTTGATTACTACAATGAGAACTGCAAAACCCTCAAAAGGAAAAAAAGAAAAAAAAAAGAATAGGGAAAACAAAGACCTAAAATTGAATACCATAGCAAATCCTCCCAGATTGTACTTTAAGTTGCCAATTCATTAATTATTATCTCTGCCTCGTGTAGAAAAAAGTAGTAAGCTAAAGTCGGCCAGCAACAATGACAACGGTTGACTACAAGAATCAACAATAATGTTTGGAGTTTGATATTTGTAAATTGTAATCACCAATACTTTTCTCCAATAATTACAGAAGTTTTGAATTTCTTTTTATAAGACACTAAATTTGAATTTTGTTTTTCACTAAGAATGAGAATAATTAACTAAGCATTAGTTCATTTATTTATTTTATTTTAGGGTAAAAAAGAAAATTTAGGATACCCGCCCTGGAAACTAGTATAAAGTGAAACATACCAAAATGAAGAATAAGTTTGTGTAAAGTGTAAATTCTCATAAATGTTTTAAGGGAAATTTCCTCGAATGCACGAGGTTTGGCGTAATTAAGATATCCCCATTTGGGGAATTCCCCGATACCCTCGGGTTTGTGTTTGGGCTCGAGATCGCTACTTATGGACGGAACCCTAACGCCGTTTTCGTCCATAATATCCCCAATTTTCTCTCTCCCTCCCATTCCACTTACCCATTGCCAACCCCCCTCCCCGGTCGGCGGCCGACGGCGCGACCACCACCAGCTCCCGGCGCGGCGACCCTTCCCCCTCCCTTCCCCATTCCCGATTCCACTGCCCCCGACGTTGGCGCGGCGAAACAGGTAAAAACGCAGACACGGTAGCACCCTAGGGTGGTTTCGGGGGTGGGTTTAAGGGTTTGGGGGCGGCGTATCTGAGGTGGGGAAGAGGAGGGGGTCGACTCAAGATGGGGGACGGGGAAGGGGGGGCCATTTCCGATAGGGGAAAGGGGGGAGGTGGCGGTGTCGGGGTGGGGTGGGGGAATCGAGAATGGGGAAAGGGAGGGCTAGGGTGGGGGGAAAGGGAGAGGGGGTGGGGTCGCCGGCTCCAACGCCAGGGGTCTTTGTTGTTACGGCCGGGCGAAGGGAGGGGTAGAGTCACCGGCGCCGAAGTGGGGGTGGTGGTCGTCGGCGTCTCATTTGGCTGGGTGGGGAGGGAGTTGGCGGTGGGTGGGGGATTGGGAGGAGAGAGAAAATTGGGGGATCTTATGGACGGAAAACCTAACGGCGTTAGGGTTCGTCCATGTAGTAAGTATCATGGCGCAAACACAAACCTCGGGGGGTATTTGAGGAATTACCCAAATGTGGGGGGTATCTTGGGAATTACGCCAAACGCCGAGTGCACGAGGAAATATCCCATGTTTTAAACCATCGCAAAATGAAAAACTACTAAGACGTAAATACGATGGCAGAGAGTAATAATATTATTGTATGTGTGCACAATGCTCAAGCACATCCAATACAAAAAAGAACTAAAAAGAGAGATCACCGATCCTCCTTAATTATCTTAACTTCGTGAGTTGGAAATTTTCTTGTCCTCTAGACTGATCCACAATAATAATAAGGGTTTTTAAGCTCAGAATAATCTGATTTTCGGTTCTGCCATGATAATACTGGCTTTTGATTATTTTTAAATAATACAAACTTGACACCAAAATTACTCCAAAGAGGACGAGTTGACCTGTGACCTTTAAAACAGGTAAAAAAAAATTTTAACAAAACAAAATTCCTTTCTCTCTCCTCCCCCCTCCCCCCAACCAACTGAAACCCCTCCCCTGGACCCCTACCCCAGCCCCACCCCCACCCTCACCCCCCACCCCTCCCCACGGAACCACCCTCCCCATCCCCCACAGATTCACCCCCCACCCCACCACGAAACCACCCTCCCAACCACAAAACCTCCTCCTTCCACACTGCCATAGCTGGGCAGAATCACCACACCACCATCAAAATAACCACCACCACCACCACCACAAGAGCCATCATTGCACCCAACTCCACATTCAACCCAAAAACTCAAATCACCCATCATTTCCACCCACCAAACTCGAGATCGAAAACCACCACCATTTCTACCACCAACAAAAAAAATGGCAAAAACAACCACCACTACGAACACTAAAATGAAATAAGAAAGCACCAAAACGGAATCCAAAAAACATGAATAATATCGAAATCAAAACAAAAGCAAAAACCAAATTTGGAACAAAATTGAAAATCAAAACTAACTCTAACTTCGAAATCGAAACCACTAGAGCACCACCACCAAATTCGAAATAATCACCACCGCGAGCACCAAACTCGAACACATCTGGGTTGTGGAGGTTTTGAAATTCGGTCGTTTGAGGAGATCCAAACTCGAACAGATCTGGTTTGTGGAGCACCGAACTCGGTTTCGATCTGGGTGGTGAGAGTGAGAAGGTCGGAGGTGTAAGAGGAGAGAGATGAGTCAACGTCGGGTTGGATGTCGACGGCGGCGAGAAGGAAGCATTCCACTTCGCATGAGGAAAGTACGGGTCGTCCGCTTGTCGTCAGTTCAGCTGGTGGTAACCACTTTCCGGCCATTGATGATGATGTCAGACGAGAGAGAATTTGGTGGATAATGGGGAGGTTTAGTGGATCATCACCGACTCCATTCGGATGTTCAATTGATCGGAAATCGTTAAGGTTGGTGGTGATTGTGGTTTCGGGAAGGGCTTTTGTGGAGGTGTTGGGGGGAGGACGAAGAGAGAGATTGGTTGAGGGAAGGCTGGGCAGGGTCAGGGGGTCGGGTGGGTGAGGGAGATAGAAAAAATTCTTTTTTTTTTGTTTTTCAAATTTAAATAAAAAATTTAAAAATCAACCAATTAAAAAGCGACACGTGTCCTAGAGAGTGCCATGTCAGCTTGTTTACCTCCTACAACAAGTTACCAACCGGTATTGCCCTACTGGAGGAATTTTGGTGTGAAGTTTGTATTATTTAAAAATAATCAAAAGTTTGTATTATTGCGAGAGAACGGGCAAAAGTTTGTATTATTCTAGTTAAAAAATCCTAATAATAATAAAACTAGTAAAACCTGCCCCCAATCAACCCAACTTATTTTTCTTGGTTTAGGTAGTCTTGACTAATGGCCAACTACAATTAGCATTCTACACCATCAAGGAAGTGAAACCTAAAACTGTCTGCTACATGAAAAAAGAATAGGGAGCACAACTA
Organism: Beta corolliflora; assembly: GCA_947648045.1. Taxonomy (NCBI): domain Eukaryota; kingdom Viridiplantae; phylum Streptophyta; class Magnoliopsida; order Caryophyllales; family Amaranthaceae; genus Beta; species Beta corolliflora. Next base: position 163,557 of record CANSZD010000658.1, on the reverse strand, counting down.
TTTTCTCGGCATGGTGGCTTTGCTCCATAACCCTAGCAAGGCTTGCACGCATTCATTTTTGTTTCCTACACAAGCTTATGTTAATGTCCATTGTTATTCGTGCAATTGAAGAACAATTGTATTTGCAACAAATGGCTCAACAATATTGTTTACCTGAAGAGGGAGTTATTTGACATCAATTATAAGTTGAATACTTGAATTTCAATTAAGGATATCGAGATCTTTGAAAAGGAGAGGTGGATGAGATTTGAGCTCATGACTTATTTGTCAATGCTAGGCTCTAATACTGTATCGGATGACCAACTCAACCAAAAGTTTAACTCCGATAATTGGAGCCTTAAGATTGATTTTATATTCTATCAAATGAGTTGCAAAGGAGGGACTTTATTACCTTATAAGTTTAGACTATGTTCTCATGATCTAATATCTACCATATTAAATTTATTTTCTTACACTAAAATTTTATTAACTAAAACTTATTGATCGACATTGAGTTTTGCCTACTCAATGGAGTTTTTGTCTTATTCAATCATTGATTTAATAATAATTTTAGTAAATTCAGATCATATATGTTGATTAGTTGTAATAATTTCTATAAGTCGAAGTGAGCTATAATTGGGCCTAAGTAGGATTGTTAGCTTGTTAAGAGTTGATTCTAGATGAAACATAACCAAGCTAATCAACAAGTAATTTATTGCGTACCTTTTGGCATAGAATAGCTTTCAAATTAAAAGCCACCATATTTAATTTCTTCCTATTAGGATGAGAAAAAAGGAAAACAAGTTACAATATTCATCACCAAAACAGGCCAACTAAATCATATATTTGCAATTATTACAAAGAATTGAAATCTCTATCTTACTTGCACTCTTCTTTTGCCCATGTTTTCCCTAAGTTTGTCTAGTGACAGAGTTCGATGATGGTCAACAATCTTACAATGGTGACAAACAAACATATATGAATGAACAACCGCAAAGTCTTATAAAAGACCGTCTTACGTTAACACTAACGTGAGACGAGTCCTTTTTCCTCCAATCCTCAGCTTCAGCCTTCAATTCCTCCACCATCCTCTCAAATTATGGAAGTTTTGTCTCGCTAACCGTCTTTGAAGAACAACAACAACAGCTATTGGTATTTTTAAAAGTTCGTCAATTATTCGCTTCATTGAGGCCGCCATTGAAGAAACTTAAGAGAGAGAGAGAAAATGGAGTCACTTGGAACCAACAATGGCAGAATCGGAGGAAAGAGGAAGATTGAAGATGAAATAGGACTTGCGAAGCAAAAAGCACAAGCAATTGTTCAACACATCGGGGCATGCACCACCATCTGGCAGCAGCAACACATGAGAAGAGGAGAGAGAGAAAAATTGTAGCAATACCATACCGAGGAGAGAATGAGAGAGGGCGGCAAATGCGGGGAACGGAAGCGGTACTTCGCTGAACACCGAGCAACACAAAAAGACCCACGGCGGCGACGAGAGGAGCACGGACAACACGGTGGCGGCGGCACCGCGAAGCAAAGGAGAGAGAACATGGGACTAAGAACAACCAACAACGGCACCAATGGTAGCGATGCAGGAGCACGACAAAGTCACCGGCAGAGGTGACAACAAAAAGGACGGCAGTAGAGGAAGGAGGAGAAGGATGGTGAGTGAGAGAGAGAAATGGGTTGGGGTTTGGGTTTGGGGTTCCATTTATATTGTTGAAATGAGACAAACTTTTGACAATAAAACACTAATGTGGCACTTTTAGATGAAGCCACGAGAGAGAATAAGGATGATGGGTTACATATTTCTCAAAGGGGCTGATTTTATCATTTTCAAGTTATAGTTATAATTTTCCAATTAGTTAAGGAATTTTAATAATTAGTTACATATTTTTGGCTCTTAGTTATGGTTTTCGATTCATAGTTAGCTTTTGCTTAATAGTTATGAAATTCGGATATATAGTTATGATTTTTAGGTTATTAGTTATTAATTGTGGTTAATAATTATGGTTTTATGGTTGACAGATTGTGATTACGGCTATTAGTTATTGTTTTCGATAAATAGTTATGATATTTGGGTATTTAGTTATTATTATTTTTACATTAGTTATGACTTTTTGTTTTTTAGTTTCGGTTTTATGGCTAATAGTTTTAGTCTAGAAAATAAGCGAAAGATTACAATTATAGCATATGAATAATTATTTATTAATTTCATGAGTAACAATGATGCATGTTTTTATGGTTATAGTTTTGATATTTGGTTAACAATTATACTTTGAGGGTTGATAGTATGGGTGGTCAATAGTTATGATTTTAAGGTCATTAGTTTTATTTATTGTATGCATTAGTAAACATTGTTTTTGCATTGGTTATTTGAGGTTGGCGTAACTAATGCAAAAATGCAATAGCTATTCAAAAAATAGAGAATTAGTGCGTTAGTTATTTAAGAAAGAGAGAATTATTTATGCGTGATCTTGAAATTATGGTCAATAAAATGCATTATAATATGATTTTTATGATATAACTAATATACTTCAATGCTTAACTAATATAATTCGACGTTTAACTAATATCCTCCAGTGGCTTAACTATTCATCCGAAAGCAATTTTGGTTAGCATAACTAATAGGTGCAATGACTTAACTTAATTTCTTTCTTTGTTTTGATGCGCGTGCGTGATGTCGGCGTGACATCGGCGGTGCCTCACGTCAACACTAACGCGAGGCCGTCTCTCCAAAAACGGACACATGAACAACTTCTTGTTCTTTAGATAGGTCGATTAAAGGATGCGTTATTACCAGCATATGTGCGTGTTGCGGACGTGTCGAAGAGCCGACATCAACACCGTTACACTATTAGATATAGTTACCTTCATTATATTTGCCATTCAATTTAAGTATGACAATTGTCATATGATTACCCTCTTGTTACTTAAAAGGGGGCCAATCTTAGGGCTAACCCTCCTACAACCTCACCTAAACACCTTTATTTCTCATTACACCTTTTCAAACCTCCCCTCCTATTCCTAAACAAACAATGCATTAAGGTCAATATAGATCCAGATTTTCAAATGTACACACAACAACTAATTGCCTAACCTATTTGATTAAGTTGACATATGCAACCTAACTAGGTAATTAGTAATCCTTTTTACAGTATTATTATGGCCATTATTAGTTATTACAGTAATATAAGTTTAGAACAGAGCAGTCAAATGTAGCTCTAGGTCTTTGATGTCACCTTTTTTCCACATCTCCTTGTCTTTTAACCAAACAACCCCTTCCTTATCTCTCACTCACTCTCTCACCTCTCCTTCTCTCTCTCTCAAATAATTATGCTCATGATTATGTTCTCTGTTTCACTCCACTAACCCCCATAAAAATCACAAACTTTCTTGTTTTCTGAATCATACATACATTATCAAAATATTCATCATCAGAAAAAATAAAACTCTGAATTTCACAACAAGGAGATAAAGTGGGAAGCTTGAATTTTGAGGGGAATGTTGTTTGGCTCGAAGATTGCTAAAAATTACAAACTTTCTTCAAATTTTTCATTAAATTTCTAGAAAATTAAATTTTGCCTTCGGACCAGGCTTCATTCCCCTCAATTTCAGCTTCCAAATCATTCAGATCATCAAATTAATCTACAAATTGGGTCCCTAATTATTCGATTTGATATGGGTATGATCTAATTTTCTCCTTTAATTCATTAACACAATTATTATGATGATTTTTTTGATGGGTTTTTCTTATTTAATTTTGGATTATATAGGTGATTAAGGGTTTTGATCTTTGTAGTAGAGTGCAGATTGGTGTAATCATGAAAAGTTTTTTTTTTTTTTTTTTTTTTGGGTGGGGAGTTGGCAGAGTAGGTATGTTTTTGGAGATGGGATTTCATCATTGCTGTTTCTTGTTATTCCATTTAAAATTTTTATTTTAATTTTTCTTGGATTTATTTTTGTGAATTTCAACGCTAGTTATCATGTCTTGTTATATTTTTATGTCAGTCATTTGACTGTTAGTTGTAATCCCTAGTTTTCATCATTGAAGTGATTTTTCTCATCATGACCTCCTTTGAAGGTTCTAAAAATCCCATCTATCTCTTATTCTAGGGTTTATACTACTATCATCATTCATCATCTATTCATCTTCTTTTTTCCTTCAATTTCTTTTGCTCTAATATAATCTTTTATGCTTGTATTAATCACTAAACGCGTAGTATAAATCGAGATTTATACTGGGTTGTTGTTGTTGTTGACTTTTTTTTCGCGCAATTCGATTTATCTACATGGGTTTCTTCCAAATTATATCATGAAATATGGTGTACATTTTAGATCAAAGTTTTTTTTTGACATGATTTTAGATCAAAGTTAGCTAGCTTTAACGGCTACTAAATTCATTACTTACAAATCTGAATCACAAGCTACATGTGATTTTATTATTTAATGTTGGTAGGTGAATATATTACATAAATGGTGTACAAATTATTTTATTCAATGTGGTGCATAATTTTTCAATGAAGATTTTGCAGGCACTAAAATGTTACTGGAAAGGGTCAATGAGAGATATGGGTATAATTTCTGGGAAGAGGTATCTTGTTTATTTTATTTTTTTATGGATCTTTTTAATAGCCCTAGCTTTTTGATATGAACAATAAAAATGGTCCCTTTTTGTTTTTCTATCTTCTGTTGCTTAGATTCTTTCTTTAGAATAATTTCTTTGCTGAAATATCTCCCAAGAATTAGATGCATATTCGACACTATGAAAAGTACGTTTTGAAGTTTGTGAAATTTTTGTCAATTTGTTATGAAGTTACAGCATCTCTACTTACAGTTACAGCCAATGCTTGCTGAATCTTTTTATTTTTTTACCCCTTTTTCGCTTGCTTTTTCTTGTCTGTTATAGAAAGTGAAAAATGCAAAAAAGGAAATACATTACTACATTTTACTATAGTTGTTTTTGCTAAATTATTCATTTTTGGATCTAAAATAGCATTTCCAAGATGACAAATTGCATTGTAAGAAGCTTCCTAGCTAGGGTTCTTGTAATTAGAATAAAACATAGGTTATAAGAGTGAGACCAAGGCGCCATTGCTTTTGGACATTTTTCGGTTCGATTCGGTTTAATTAATTTCAGTTCAGTTCAATTTCTCTCTGCAATTCAGGCCCTGTTCTTTTGGACTTGTTTTTAGTTCAGTTTCTCTCTGCAATTCAGTTTTTCTCAGTTCAGTTCAGTCCAGTCTAGTTCATTTCAGTTCAGTCTAGTTCATTTCATTTCAGTTCAGTTTCTCTCAGTCCAAAAGAACGGGACCTTAAATCTCTAACAATTTTGTCTATGTACTCCTAACAAGTGGGAAAAATGACCAACATGCTCATATGAGGTGAACAGATTGACTCATTCATTAAGGGAATGTGCATTGTTTCTCCAATGTTAAGTAAGCCAAAAAGATATATAGCTAAGCTACTAATAATGCAATGTTTAGCTATATGAAGCTTTAAGGGTTGACTCTGAGTGTATAAGCATGAGATGAATTTGTTGTATTCAGGACTTGTTTATAGCTATATAATCAGTTGATGACATGAGAAAATGCCTTCTATATAAGTATTTAGTATGATATACAATTAGTTATCGAGCTAAAAAATGTGCAGAGTTATTGCATGTAATATGTAATTAGAGTTTGATTTGATCAAATGAAATTATTGAAAAAATTGGTCTAGATCTTTAGCCTTATTTTTTTGCAGATGACTTTGGTGGATAAGTGTTCTTGAAGATCCATGGGTCTCAAGTTTCAAGCCTTACTGTAAGCTCTCCCTGATTTTTGTGTGCACATCATATAGCTAATACTCCCTCCGGTCTTTATTAGTTTACCCGTATTCCTTTTTGGGATGTCCCTTATTAGTTTACCCATTTCTTTTGTTTCTATTTTTGGAATGGGACCACTAACTTTCCATCACACATACATTCAACTTTAATATAAAATAATAGTTTCTCTTCTTTCTATGTCCCACAACATTATTTCTCCTAAAACTCTGTGCAAAAGAAACGGGTAAACTAATAGAGACCGGAGGGAGTATATTTGTAAATAAAATTATGCTAACCATTTTGTAGATAATCTACTGAATATGCAAGGAAAATATAGCACCTTACTAATATATTCACCACTTGCCATGCCTCACAATTTTAGGGTCCGTTCTGTTCAACTTATTGTGTCTTATCTTATCTTATAAGATCTTATAAAATCTTATCTGATCTGATCTTATCTTATCTTATAAGATAGTTTATTGTGTGTGTCTAACAACTTATTTATCTTATCTTATCTTATCTTATTTTATCTTATAAAATCTTATATAAGTTAAAATAAGTTGAACAGAACGGACCCTTAGCATTAACCATTTTGAAGATCCAATATATTTCTTTTTATTTGTAACTTTATATTGTGGTGTACAATTTTATTACTTGCATGGTTTTTGTGATTTTTACTAGAATAAATTTTCAAAAAACACCCTTTTTTATTGGAAAATTCAAACACAAATAAAGATCATCAATATATGCACTATCTGCATATACTCATATACTTTCGCCGCTCCAAAAAGAATGCAACACTTGTATTTTTAGATTATTTCCCACCATTATAATTTATATGGTCGTGTGAGATCTTGTATGGTCAAAGTGGTCAAAGTTGTGCATGGGAGACTATAAAAGCTCAAATGTTGCATTTTTTGTCGAACCAAGGAATTATAAATTACGAAATAAAAGGTCTTCATGCAATCAATTAAAAAATATCCCGTGCTATGCCTGCCAATGCCAATTAGAAAAGTTATAGAAACTTGAAATTCCTCTATATTCAATTTCAAAAACCCCACAATTTTGCCTTCACAACCACATGCCTTAACTAGTTTACTGTAGCCACCTACTAGTAGGGTAATTTCATTAAATAGATCAGTGTTTCAATAATAGAAGAAAATTGGCTAGCAGACGAAAATACAAAAAATGACGTGGTCGGCATGTACTTAATTTTTAGGCCCATACAAATTGAGGGCTTTATCTTTAAAATATTGACAAGTCAACTTATATAATACCAAAGTGGCAAATCAAAGCCTCCTATGTTGGCTATATATGATACTTCATATATGTAGATATAAACAACATGCTTGGTCATTCTCAGATCACATACAATAAGATACAACTTATAAACAATACTCCTCCGTTTTTTTAGATGTAACATTGAACTTTTTACGTTTGTCGGTGTGACAACTTTGATCGATAATATCTCCAATTGTATAAAAGTAAAAATTATAAAAAATATATATTTGGAAAGTGTATACCGTGACGAATCAAACAAGATCCATGGTATATTTTTTCTTATGTATAAATAACAATTAATGGTCAAAGTGTATTGGATGAATAGTGCCCAAAGTCAATATGTTACATCTAAAAAAAACGGAGGGAGTATGATACTATTGTACTTCGATCATGAAGTTTGATACTTTATACTTCATATAAGTATAATAAAATTTCTAAATAATGGGGACACAAAAATCTTACTATTTTCACCTAAAAATAATACTCATCACTCCGTTTAGAGCAAAGGTTATCAAGCTTAATATACTTCTATATTGTAAGAGTCAGTTTATATAAGTTTAAACAAAGACAATTGGATTGGAAAAAAAACATATGCCTTATCAGATAGTAGTATATTTTATTTGGAATTGATAGTCATATATTTTCTATTAAGATGCCCAAAGAGAGTTGCCGCCTAAGTAAATAGTTTAGGATGGTTTAATTCTTCATTATGCCGCAAAAATTATGCTAAGAGAGAATAAAAAAAATCAATTACATTGTTGTTAACAAAACTCTTTACAAAATCAAGTCATTATTAATTAAGACAATGTGACAAGAGGGGTCGTTTGGTTTACTATTTTTGGACTTTAAGAAACGGAATCAATTACCGATCCCCTTTCTTCTTGTTTGGTTCAACCCCTCATCAATTCCTTTTGATGGTAATGGATCCCCCAATTTGTTACCTTCCCCTCCCCCTCAAGTACCAAAATTCATTACTTGAAGCCTTGAAGGTAATGGTTACCATTCATTTCCATTCATTGACTTGAACCAAACACTCAATAAGGGGTCGTTTGGTTGAGGCATGGAATGGAAAGGGAATGGAAACAAATAGAGGAGAGGAATGGTAACATAAATAGTTAGTTTTATTAGGTGTTTGGTTCAGTCAATGTAATGATAACCATTCCGACCAAATAATGTATCTTGTTACTTGAGGGGGAGAAAAGGATAACAAATGGGGGAATCCATTACTGCCAAGTAATGGTAATGGATTGATGAGGGGTTGAACCAAACAAAAAGAAAGGGAATCGGTAATTGATTTCGTTTCTTGGGCTAAAAAATTCACAAACCAAACGTCTTTCTGTTTGTCAATCCCCTTTTCATTCCATATCTTGAAAGTTTGTATGAATGAGGTATAACTCTAAAGCTTACGAGCTATCAAAGGTGAAATAAACAAGGTTCGGTAAAGTTATATTTTAAGAGAACTTTTAAATAAAGAGGTAATTCCGAGAAATAAAAAAAGTAACTTTTGAGGTAAAGAAAGATTTGCTAATCAAGTGAGTCAACTTACCACACAACCTCATGGTGTGTGGTCCAATTCTCCTAAGGGGTAAAAAGAGGGCTTGGCTGCTACAGGCCTAGGTTGTACTGCTGCACCTTAGTACCTTGAGATGAAGCGGCCGACTTGATCTGTAGTTGTACCCAAAAAGAATAAAAATATATATATGGAAAAAGATTATCTTTCCTCCGCTTTTTTTTTATTTGCTCACATTTGTTTAACTAGGAATGAAGCCATACTTTTGTGGAATTATTTTGATTATTTTATAAGTAAAAATATAGTCGTGTGTGATCTTTGTTAGATTCGATGCCGACGTGTAGATTCATAATATCAAATTTTTATAATTTTCTTGAGCGAAATAAGAGATATTAAGAGTTAAATAATCTTTTGAAAACTGCGCAGACAAATGTAGCGAATAAAAAAAAGAGAGGGGAGTAATAGATCTACTAACTAATTTTATTCACCAAACTCTACCCGTTCAAAAACACAACTATATTGACAATTATTTTCTAACACTATATTATAACAGACACAATAAAGCAACGAAAAATTAAAGAACAATCGACACAACAATTAACGTGGTTCACTAATAATGTGTTAGCGAGATCCCGTGCTTGATTAATCCTAATGCCAGATATTCAGATACTTAATTCAAGATATAGTTCAACACACTATACCATTAGGCATTAGTAGAATCTTTGTTTAAACAAATGTTCTTTTGAACTTATTTTCGGTTCGATTGACGGTTCAATTCGTCTATCATGTTCATTTCGATTCGGTTGATCATTCGTTCGGTGTCTCGCATTTCGTTCTCCAACCTTCGGTTCGGTTCGGTTCGATTCGGTTTGGTCAGTTTAATTCGGTTTAATAGGTTCGATTTAATTCGGTTAAATCAGTTTCTTCGAATCAAAAAAACGGGGCCTGAGCCTGACTACCATTTTACGAGAGACAATCATGTGTAACTATTTGACCTTGTAATTTGTTTGAGTTCAAGTTTTGTTCATATCTACATCAGTACATTGTTGATTGTAGGCTATGAAAAAAGTTTCAAGGACCAAGTGTGGCCGTACTATGAGTCTATGAGAGAGACGGTAGTATAGCAGTAAACTTTAGAGAAGAGGACAAGAAGCGCAAACATCGGGTGTTGGCTGGCATTTCACAGCAGCAAAGAGGACGCCTTTTTTAAGCTTTACCTTTTAAAACATGTCAGATGCTTGCCGATTTTGTATTTTCACCTCTGCTTTCATCTACAATACATATCCATTTCTCAAGAATTACAATTGTTTGGGATAAATTTGGCAACTTTTTTAGAGTGATTTGGTTGAAATCTTATAAACGGAATTGACTGTAAGTTTGTCCTTAAATTGAAGAATATTGGGTTGGTTATCTCGTAATAATCTCAACTATAAATTATTCCATAATAATTTCAACTATTGTCTTTTCAAACTAATCCGGTGATTTGAAAAATCCCATTTAAAAGGTCAAAAATGATGTGTCAAATTTTAGTTGGCTAGACAAAGGGAGGTGACACGGGAGAGGAGCGAGAAAAGTGAAAAAACAAACAAAAGACCAACTAATTAATTACGTTATTGGACACTTGAGATCATTTTGAAAAGGTAACCCCATAGTTGTGATTATTCTAAAATAGTCTATAATTGAGATTAATATGAAAGACAACCCATACTTTGCATTATTCTTGTGAATATTTCATCTATAATTTCAAACATATATCTATAAGTTTCTTATCCCCTATATCCCTTGAATCACATACCATCTTCACATATTGACAATAGATGGCATCTCCTTTGAGTAAGAGCTTTACATCAACACTTTGAATAAACCAAAATAACTCAAAAAAGCGATTGATTTAACCTTCACTCAAATTCTTGGGTGTAACTGTTATACCATAATTTATAGTGTAACAATCTAGAAACCACTGCTTCTTTTGTAAAAAGAATTCAAATGACATGAAATAAATGACTGATGACATAAGATTTATGTCATTATATGTATAGTCCATGTCATTTTGTTGGAAGCGAGGCGGGGCAAATATGGGCAAAAATAATGGGGGCCGTGCTGATTTCCTTAGTTGGGCCCTTCATTTGTAGTTCAAAAAAGTGATAGAAGTATAAGATTCGTATTTACAGCGGGCTAATGGTGAGTATCTTCAAATGTCTAATTGTATAAACAACAAAGCTTTGATGAATTTCATGTTCTCATTGTTCCTTCCCTTACACTTTTTACTACTAATCCAAATGATTTTATTTTGTCTTTTCTTCAAACAATTAAATATAAATATATTTTGGGGCGCTTATATTTTTGGGCACTTATTCCGTCGTCGTGATTGCATAGGCCAAGAATCACCCTCTGTATTGGAGTGCATGTTATTATCGTATTCTGCGATAAGTTATGGTGTAACGTATTACACCCTAGACGCATTCTGCTTATAACTATTAGTATTACTCTTTGAGGTTCTCATTCTCATAGTACATTTCAAAATTTTGAACCCAACATAGCAAAGGAGGGTTAATACGGAGGTGGAGCTAACCAAGATGAGCCCAATAACGTCCATCAAATGCTCGAGTAATTATAACAAGAATGGGAGTATGAGCATTAAAGCATATCCCACAAAAATATCATCTGTAATATGAATCAGTAACATGGTAGTAGTTTAAGGACTCTTCAACCCATCAAATGTTGAAATAGTATTTCAGCTCAAGCAAAGATTATGTGACTAAGTTTATTCCTTGCACGACACAAGTTCAGCAACTAACATGTCAAAAATCTCACAAATTATGAACCAGATTATTAGGAAAGTATCAAACAAGGAATGACTACTAGGAAGTAGGAAATCAATTTTGACATAATTTTGTTAGAACAATAAATTTCAATATAATGATAATAAATTAATAAGTCACAATTCCTCTCAAAAAGAAAAAAGACTGTTAGGAATATTAGGGTATCATAAAGATATGATAATATCTTTAGGATATATTATGTTATGAATATTTGCCATTAGTATTTGATTAAGATTATAATAAGATATCTTTTAGAGATAGATTACTAAGATGATTGATCCTTTGTACTCCTATATATATTGTACTCATAATTCATTATTAAAGACATCAATATAATAAACTCTTACTAAAAAAAAATGACGGGTCCAAAAAGAATGGCGTTCCCGTTTTATTGAAATATTTGGTGAGTTCAAAAAGAATGGCGTTCTCATCAAGAAGAAGAAAAATTTGGCGGGTTCGAGAAGAATGGCGTTCCCAACAATATATCTATTTAATTTGATTTGACTTAATTTTTTTGTTTTTCCAATCGTAACGTTCGTGTTGCGGCGTTGCGACAGGGGAGGTGTTAGGAATATTAGGGTATCATAAAGATATGATAATATCTTTAGGATATATTATTATTTAGGGATATATTATGTTATGAATATTTGCCATTAGTATTTGATTAAGATTATAATAAGATATCTTTTAGAGATAGTTACCTAGTATGAGTCCCTTTGTACTCATATATATATTGTACTCATAATTCATTATTAAAGACATCAATATAATAAACTCTTACTACTTCCTCCCTCTCATAAACTTATCAAAGACAACTATATTTTGACCCGTAAAAATAGATAAGGGACCTATAAAAATATGAGTGATAAAACCCTAACAAGTAGCTAGATACATCTAACAAATTTTTTTGTAGATAATAAATCGTGTTTGTGTATATAACAAATAGTGTTTGCGTTGTTTTCCCTTATTTTACTACTTTACAAATACAAAACAACATAAATACGAGTATTTGTTTACACACAAACACTATTTGTTACACAAAGATTTTTGTTAAATATATATAGCTGTTAGAGGTTTATCACTACTCATAAAAATATAGAGAAAAAAGTAAAGAACAATTAAAAAAGTAAGATAAATTGGTTGATATGGCATAATTATGAGAAAGATATGTGCACGCATGGTTTTCCGGAATCTTTCCTTTAATTTTTCACGGACCATATTTTTGATAATGGTACCACCTTATATTATTAAAAGTTGCTTTAATGATTTATGTTTGATGTTTATACATGAGCTAGCTAGCAAGACATAATGAATTTTTTTATTTTTATTTTTTAAGTCGGTAAGATGAAGACCCTCTTGAGCCCAGACGCGCCGCGGGTATAACCAGTCGGGTTTGCGGTCGAGGCTCGCTGGAGGAGGGGGATGGTAAGGGAAACCTCACCCCAAAGAGCCCTAGTGGGATGTGATCCCATGACCTTGAAGTCATGAGGCCAAATCTTTACCACTACGCCAAGCCTTGATTGGTAAGATACATAATGAATATATGACTCATCTTCAAGTGAACGTATTAGTACCAAGGACCCTTGGGTCCAATGGTATGACTTCCTATCTCCCACATGAAAGACAAGGTTCAAATCTTGGTGGAAGCAAAAAATTTCAATATTGTTGGGGGAAAGGGGAGGGGGGTTGGGGCTTGTTGGGCCTCTGGGTGAATAGCCCTGTGCGAGGACAGCCCATAGGAAAATCATCTTACCACGGGTTCCTGAAAGGAGGCCCAAAAAAAAAAAGTGAACGTATTAGTAAATTATTATCATTTGAATGTATACATGTGACATGAGCAAGGTTTGAATTTCTAATTTTATCGTATAAGAAAATTTATTTAGTTATTTATTTCAACCTATAAAAAATTGTTTAATTATTAAAAATCACTTTATATCACGTACATCAAATATAAGTATAAAAAAATCAGATTTGATCAACAAAAATTAATGTCAATATGTTTCAGTTAGTTTCTTAGTTCCTTCAAGTGAAAAAATAATTAAATAGAGGATGATCGCTTAATTATGTTATAAAAGGTTAATCGATATAGTAATACTGCTACATTCTAGTGGTATATTAGTATATAAGAACACATATACATAGAAATTGTAGACGTAGAATATTATATATGCGATGCTTGGACCACCTTGAATGAGTATGGCTAAACAAGGATGATATATGAGTATCTTATAAATTATATTAAAATTTATGTATATAATAAGACTTCTCTTGCTGTCAAAGCAATATGACATGCTTCGTGGGAGGCAGGTGCTCAATCCTGCGCAGGGGAATTATTCTACTAGGCAAAGGTGGAGTACAGAATGTTGTGCCTTGGATCTGTCCATCCTATCTTCGTATAATATTTTAAGTAGCGCAATACTTGTTGTTAGGTGAGGAACTAATCAAGATTAGCAATAGCTAGCAACATCAACCATTACACTAGCAACGATGACTTGTATAGTTGTATTGCTATTGACCATATGTCTATGTCTATGTCTATGTCTATGTCTATGTCATCAATTTGTGAATTGGGACTTTTTAGAGATGTAAGTCGGCTTCATTGTCGAGTAGTTAGGGTATTATTTTAACTAATATGACTTATCTATAATTATCAAAATTATTTTGAATTTAATAGTTGAAAATGAAATTTATTATGACTTATCCGAACTTAATTATTTTTTACTTATGTGTACGAGCTTGTTCCTTTTTGTTTAAATGATTTATAAAAGGTTGAATAGCTAGATTGCATCCTCAAGGCGTACGTGCTTCAAAGCAACTTTCGAGTAAATTTAATAGGTTTAGTTCAAAACTATATTACAAAATATAAATTTGGGGCTTGTTGGGCCTCCGAGGTGAGTGGCCTGTGCAGAACGGCCGAGATGAAATTAAATCTTACCACGGGTTCCCGAAAGGAGAGCCCAAAAAAAGATAACTTTTAAAATAGCTTTAAAGATAAATTATACTCCATCTGTCCCTTAATAGATTGCCCATTTCTCTAATGCACGTTTGCCAATGCACGTTTTGTATCGTTAATATCTTTAATTATATATTAGTAAAAATTATAAAAGTTTGATTTTCAAAATGTACACCATGAGACGAATCCAACAAGAGCCCACATGACTATGTTTTATCTTATATATTTGAAATTGTATCCTATCTATAATACACTAATACACCCCCTCAATCTTTACGTGGTGAAACAACGGATAGATTGGAACGATGTTTAGTAAATAAATCAGTAGAAAGGCCATAAGTGAAAATATCAGCAACCTGTAACTGAGTAGGAACATGACGAACCGTAAGACCTCCTTTGGTAACCATTGCACGAACAAAATGGTAATCAACATCAATATGTTTACTTCGATCATGATGAACTGGATTAGCGGTGAGATAAGTAGCAGAAACATTATCACAATACACTATCACAGGTTGGCGAAGAAAATAACCAAGATCAGCAAGTAGTTGCCGGAGCCAAATAGATTCAGCAGCAGTGTAAGCAACTGCACGATATTCAGCTTCAGTGGAGGATTTAGAAACAGTAGGTTGCTTTTTCGAGCGCCAGGAAATCAAGTTCTTCCTAAGAAAAACAGCATAACCAGTAGTAGAGCGACGAGTGTCAGGACAACCCGCCCAATCTGCATCAAAGTAGGCAATGACAACAGTAGGAGAACTGCTGCTATGTAAGAAAGGACCAAACTCCAAAGTGCCCTGCAGAAATCTGAAAATTCTTTTCACAGCATGAAGATGAGTAGTACGAGGAGCATGCATAAACTGAGACACCATATTAACAGCATAAGCAATCTCTGGACGAGTCATAGTTAAGTATTGCAAAGCACCAACCATACTACGATAATCTGTGGGATCAGCAAGAAGTTCTCCATCAAGAAGAGACAATGTAACCCTAGAGACAACAGGCGTGCGAACTGGTTTAACAGTATGAAGATGAAATTTACGTAGTAGATCAGAAACAATACTTATTTTGAGACAAAAATAAACCAGATGAAGTACGCACAACCTGAACGCCTAAAAAATAATGAAGATCCCCTAAGTCCTTCATAGCAAACTGAGAAGAAAGAACAGAGATGAATTTGTGGACAAGAGCAGAACTACTACCAGTAAGAACAATGTCATCAACATATAAGAGAAGTATAAGAAGATGACAACGAAATTTGAGAGTGAACATGGATGTGTCACAACTGCTGCACTTGAAACCAATAGATAATAAGAAGTTGCTGAACCGAGAGAACCAAGCTCGAGGAGCTTGTTTCAGACCATAAATGGATTTACGAAGACGACAAATATGTGTGGGTTTAGATGGGTGAACAAAACCTCGAGGTTGACGCATATAAACCTCTTCATGAAGAAAACCATGAAGAAAAGCATTTTTGACATCCAATTGACGAATAGTCCATTTAAGAGAAACATCAATAGTAAGAACTAAGCGAACAGTAGTAGGCTTAACAACAGGACTAAAGGTTTCAAAGTAATCAATACCTGTCTGCTGGTGATTTCCAAAAACGACAAGTCTGGCTTTGAACCGCTCCACAGAACCATCAGAATTATATTTAATCCGATACACCCACTTACAACCAAGTAAATTTTTGTCATAGTTACGAGGTACCAACTCCCATGTGTCATTTTTAATCAAAGCCATATATTCATCAAGCATGGCTTGACGCCATCGTGAGTCTTTAGACGCTTGTTTAAAATTAGTGGGTTCTAACTCAACAACATCAGTTTTTAAATTCATTAAAATGCGAGGTTTAGAGACACCATCTTTTAAACGAGTGACCATTGGATGATTATTTAGGACAACAGGAGGAGAGCGGGGAACATCAGAAGAAGAAGACACAATGATAGAAGTGGAGGAGGAATCACTTGGAGGCATAGTGGAAATAGGAGCAGCAACACTCTTGAAAGAGTGAGAAGAAAGGGGCCCAGAAGGAGTGGAGCTAAAACGCTGGGCATCAGACCCAAACGGGGAGGGGAACGCTTCACTTGGCTGGGCAGAAGGCTCGCTAAGAGCTTGGGCCTGGCTGTGGAGCGCTGGCGGCCCAGCGCGGGCAAGGGAGAAGAGCGAAGATCCGGCTGGCGCCGGAAGGCCATTGGGCCCGGCAGGGGAGACACGGTAGGGGAGTGGGGTGAGCCGGCGACGCCGGTGACCCAGCGATCGGAGCAAGTGGGCTCCAAGGAAGATGGATCGAGACCCGGCGGGAGATGGATTCCCACGGCCGATCGATCCCGCTAAGGGGGGGGGATTTGGGGCCGCGACAATGCTAAGGGGAGGAGAAGGGTGGTCGAAGAGGAAGAACGCACACAAGAAGACACATTAGCAACATTTGTGGGAGCCCAATCAATAATCAAGACCGAGGGAGATGTATAAGGCACGGATAACATGGAACCAACAAGAGAGCGATAAGGAAACTTATGTTCGTGAAACAAGACATGACGATCGATATAGACTTTGTTGGTAAGAGGATCAAGACACCGATAACCTTTATAATCCACAACATATCCAATAAAAATACATTGTTTGGATTTAGGTTGAAGTTTGTTGATTTTGGAATCCAGGAGCAAAGGAAAGCATGCACAACCAAACGTTTTCAAAAAATGATAGGAAGGAGAACGATGAAAAAGCTTTTCAAAAGGAAAGACACCCCCTAGAACGAGCTAGGCAACCGATTGATTGTATAAGTGGCGAGTAGACGAAGCATCCACCCAAAATTCGGTGGAAGATCGGAATGAATAAGCATAGTACGAGCCATTTCAATAATATGACGGTGTTTGCGTTCCGCAACACCATTTTGAGCTTGAGTATGAGGACATGACTTTTGAAAAACAATACCATTGTCACGAAAATGCTGAAGAAGTAGGGAATTATCAAATTCCCGACCTCCATCACTTTGGAAAATTTTAATTTTGCAATTAAATAAATTTTCAACCATCTTTTGAAACACAAGAAATTGAGAGTGAGCATCCGATTTGCGACGTAAAGGATAAATCCATGAATATCGCGAGAAATCATCAACAAAAACAACATAATATTTATAAAATTGATTCGACAAAATAGGAGATTGCCAAAGATCACTATGAATTTTATATAATGGATATGGAGAAACATGTTCAACTGGTTCAAAAGGTAATCGATGAATTTTTCCTAACTTACATCCAACACAATCATCATGAAACTTAGAAGTACATGAGATAGACTTATTTGAACATAAAGATCCTAAAACTCTAGATGAAGTGTGACCAAGGCGAGCATGCCAAACATCTCCAGACTCCTTAGTAGCTAGCAAAGCAGGAACATATGACTCATTGGTGACAAGGGTGGGTTGAATTGGATAGACACCTTGCTTACTGGATCCCCGAAGCAGAACCTCGCCCGTTGTCTTGTCCTTAACAGAAACAAAGTTTTTATCAAAACACACAACACAATCATTTTCTTGACACAACTTGTTAACTGATAATAAATTATGTTTCAGATTAGGTACATGACAAACAGAAGACAAAGTAAGAGGACGACTTGAAGTTTTTAATGTCAATTGTCCAACACTTTGAATTGGGAGAGAGGTACCATTGCCAACTACAACAGAACTTGACCCAGTGTAAGGGAGAATAGCAGAAAGCTTACCATCCTGAGGAGTCATGTGAGATACAGCTCCCGAATCCGGGTACCAAACCGAGTCATTTGCTTCACCACCAACAGACAGTGCAACTAAGGCTCGAGTGACACTATCCGAGGAAGAAGGAACAAAGCTAGAATTGAATCGTTGAGGACAATAAGCAGCTTGATGACCTGGAAACCAACAAAGACCACAAGTATCGGAAGTAGGGGTAGAGTGTAAAGTACCACTTGGTGAAGTATTTTCTGCTGAGGACAGACCATTAGTAATAGAATCAATGCAAGGCATACTAGGAAATGACAAGTTAGAATATATACTCATACCATTTTGACGTCCCCGATTAGCATTGTTGTTGTTGTTACCAGAACCACAAGCATTGTTGTTACCACCATTTCCACGGTTGTTGTTATTGCGACCATTATTACCCCCTTTATTATTCTTATTATCTTTCCCTTTATTTCTGGCACCAGAAGTGTTTTTATTGGAAGAAGAACCACAACTAGAGGACTGAACAACAACCAAAGCATGATGATACGATGAATCAGACCCATCCTTGGAGCTTTTAAGCCGTTGTTCATGAAGCAAATCATCAAAACTAAGCAAAAATGGGTAATGAAGCAACGTGGTAACAATATGATCATACTCAGAATCACGATCCAAACCAAATAAAGTGTACTGAACTAAATCTTGATTAGATACAGGACACTGAATTGCAGCAAGAGAATCAGCAATGACTTTAATTTCACGTAAGTAACCATCCATAGACTGAGATTCAATCTTTTTAATGTGAGACAATCTACCCTTCAATTCCATGGAACGAGCCATACTTGCATGCATAAAACGGGATTGTAAACGATTCCAAATATCCACATAAGTGTGCAAATCATGAACATCAACAAATACATCACGAGACAACGTGGCAAAAATCCAAGATTTAATGTGTTGATCAACACGTAAATATTCATAAAATTGAGCATTAGGAACCGAAACACCATTGGCATCAAAAATATAAGCAGGTGGAATTGAAACAGTGCCTTCAACCATACCAAGTAATTGATGAGAAAGAAGCAAACAAGTAATCTGCGTTTTCCATAATAAATAGTCTTCAGGAGAGGAGAGAGTGATGGTTACCAAATTTGTAAGATTCGGAGCGGACGGTTGAGGAAGACTCGAAAACCGTGGCCGCACAACGGAGGAAACCGAGTGAGAAGCGACCAAAGAGGAAGCCAAGCCGTGGGGGATTGAAGAAATCCAGTGGGATGCGAGCAGATGCGCGCAAGGCAGAGCCAATGGGCTGGGGACTTGGGCTTGAAGGCGCGCCGAAGAGGTTGGCGGGCAGCGAGGGCTGGGCCATCGAGTAGGCAGTAGCGAACTCATGAAGGGGCGCAGAGGCAGCCATGGACCGACGAGTGTGCTGTGATAAAGACGAGACAGCGGCAGCGGAAGGCGTGGGTGTGGGGCTGCTCACGTGCGACGAGGATGAAGGATCATCCATGGAGTACGATAGGCCGAAGGAAGCCGTAGAAGGACTCATGGAGAGGAAAAAAAATTTAACCTAGAGTTGTGATACCATGTACAAGTATGTGGAATGAATTGTGTTAACCTTATTAGGTTAACCCTGGCATTATGTATATATAGTGTTATAATACAGACCTAATACAATGAGAATGCCTTTCTATCTATAATACACTAATAAATCTATTAAGGGACGGAGGGAGTATATGGGTTTATTTCTTACTTAAACAACTAGTTATACCATCATTTAACATTTACAAACATATTACAGCATAACTACTACGTACGAATTACGATAGCCAATGACGACAGCTACTACTATGGTGGTTGAACATGTCCTTGCTGAGATTATGCAGTAGTATTCTTTTGTTTTAGTCTAAGAAAAATAATGTTGATAAACCTTGACTTTGTGTTTCAAAATTATGAAAAATTGTATCATACTTTAGCGATACAACTATTATGCTATGCATTCTTATTTCTTAATCTCAGAAACGAAATGTAGCTACCAATTTAGACCCCATAGGCCAAATGTTTGAGTTGATCCACTCTCGCTAGCCTTCCAGACTGGCAGACTCCGATCCATGGCCTATGTATACTAAAATAAATCTATGACTAAGACATTTTTGGGATTGATGCAAAGTAATTTGAGTGAAAAAGGAAACAACCCCACAACCCCAAAAGAAAGCAAACCTCGACTTGGATCCCCAGTAAGAGCAATCGAAACACCACTCAAGCCGCAAAACCAGAACCTGAAATCGGCGACTACCGACGCCTACCGCGGAGCCGAAAGCTGACCCATCGTGAACAAAACACCGGCGACGACGAACCACCGTGAACTAACTGAAATCACACCGCAAGCAACCATTCCCAAATTGACTGGTTTTAGAAATGGTGAAATCTAATCAAGAGGACAAGAGAAATTAGACTAATAGACAAGCTAAGCCATAACAATGGCTAAAACTAGGAGGAAGAGAAGAGGGAGGAGGCTAGGGATTCAATTTCTTAAGAAATTGATTTGGGGTTAGGGTTTGCTTATTGGGGAAGCTAAGGGGTTTTCTAGAGAGAAGGCAGAGCCTCTCTCTCTAGAAAACAAAACTAAGTCCATGTTTGGTTGGTGAAAAAACAAGTCCAGAAACGAAATGGATTTAATGAATCCGTTATAAAAATTTTTGTTGGGCTGGAATGGAAACCTAATCCGTTTATTTTGTTAACCCATTCCTCTTATTTGTTACCAGTCATTTATGTGGAGTAACAAAAGGGGAATCATAACCCTAATTAAAAAAACTCAACTGAGCCGACATTTTCCATCTCTCTCTTATCTTCTGCTCTTATCTCTCCACACTCGCAACTCCATCTTTCTTGCTCCTCTCGCTATCTCTCGTGTCAATTGTGTAAGTTTCTATCTACAATCTTCAATTTTCTATTGATGACTTGATGTTGAAACATTAGAATCGTTAATTTTGGTGAAATTTGAGTTAGTCTGTTAGATTACAGAATTACAGTGAACGAAACAGGGGAATGGAATGAGTTAAAGTTGAATCCATTTCCCTACTTTAATGGATTCCTTTCCTTTAGTTCAACCAAACAGGGGCTAAATACATTTGAATTGGATCTTATTCTGACTTCATTAAAATTTATTAACGAAGAGTCTTGTTACTTACTAGCTACTTACCACATGCATGCACATTATCATGTGTAAATTACAAAATGTATAATAATTACTTAATATTTTATCTAATCAATAACTTTTGTTATAAGAAAAAAATTACCTGTGGCAGCTGTCATCAGATAGAAAACATTTCTGGTAATATTATACCTAAAACTTCTATTTTAACCACTTTGTCAAATTTCAGTTGCCATTTTATAGAACACATACAGATATACTCCAATTCGTATGCTTATATGAAATTTAACTTGAATGCATTGTTCGTAGCTACGAATGTTATGTTTTTTTTAACATCGAGGAAACGAACGGAAACTAAATGCTAACAAAGGGAATACGATTAGTGCGGATAAAGGTTGCGAGATCAAGCGCTTGTCGAACTTGCTCCCGCGCCACTTTGGTGATGCAACACCAATGTGTTGTTGTAGCCAATGTGAGGATATCTAAAATTGTCCATTGAACATTATGCTTTAACACACAAATAAATATCTATTCTGAGACATATTTACTGCATATTGTTAATATGTGAAATTTGAAAATACACTTAGTAACTAGCTTACTTTAAGAAAATATTATTGCTTGTCATGCAAGGGAATATTTGGTTCTTATGTAAACTCAGCACATTGCTTCATGTTTATAGAAAAGTAAAATAAATTTCAACATAAAGGTCAAGAAACAGTAGAATCTTTTGTAAAGGAAGGAGAAAAGAAACTGGCACTTGCATGGGAACAGCTAGACTATTATTAGTAGTGCTTTTGTTTTTCTTGACATAATTGAAATATTATGCTTGTAAAAGTGTTATTGATGCTATTGTGATTGAATTTCAATGGCTTTAGTGCTTGATAAAATCCACAATTCAAGATTCACTATCCTTGAGCAGGCAACACATGCATCACACATGTGCCAAAATAAAGAGAAAGTACTTAACACATAAACGCTCATAACTTAACCCATTATATACTAGAATTATACGCAGTGCGTGCGTTAATTTCAAAACTTGTTATTCTATCATATACTCCATTCGTATTATAGTTATGATTACACTCAAATGTGAAAGATTAATAGTTAGATGAATTTAGATATATTAATTCGCTAATGTAAAAAACTAACAAAGGTTGTGAGTAAATTTAAATATTATTGTTAAGTGAATGAATTTTGAACAAAAAGAATAGACATAATGAGTTGGTTTGACTGAATAAAAGAATACCAAAGGTAGTGAGTATATACCATATTCTCTTATAAAAAAAGTTCAAGATATTTTGTCTATTTAATTTTTTGATTGAAATATTTGATGCATATACCACTTTTAACTTATTTAGAATGGCAAGTTGAAATGAGAAAGGGTTCTTATATTGGTTTCTTTTGTAATTTTTTTTTCATTAGATCTTTAAGGGTAATTTAGTATTTTCAGAGGGGGACACCATCTTCCTCCCCCCTTCCCTTATATAATAGAGATATTGAATTCAAATCTTTCACCAAATTTTCTTTCATATGAATTAAATATATATTGACTTAATTATTAGCCTTAAACTAAATTTATATGAATTTTTTCTGTATATAAAAAATTAATATGAGTGTATTAGTCTAAACTTATAGTAACTGACTAACTGTGGATATAATTTGGAAAGACTTTATTGGCCCTAAAATTAACATATTTGAACTTACTACTATACATGAGTAGTTGGCTAAGATGGTGAGAATTTTTTATTTCACAATTTGTTGTTCACATTTTTGAATCTTTCTATACGTAGTAAACTGGTACATATATATGCTTTATTAGGAACGTTTTATAATAGGAAAAATGGATGAGAATACCCCCAACTTTGGAGCGTTCGCTTTTAATACCTCCAACTATGGGTTATTCTTGTATAATCGCAATTATTGGGTGGATCCGCTACAAATGCGTCGTGACCTGAAGAAAACCTATTTAACCGGTAAATAGGCTACGTGTCATGCTTTCATTGGCTTATTATCAATTATTATTTTATTTTTGTATTTTTTTTAATCCCACCCTTCCCTCACCCCACTAACACCCACTGCCACCTCCCCTCACCCCCATTACCACCCACTGCCACCTCCCTCACCCCCACTGCCACCTACTGCCACCTCCCTCACCCCCACCGCCACCCATCGCCACATCCCTCACCCCCACTACCACCCACGGCCACCTCTAACCACCCCTCCACCACTATTTTCCCATTTCAAACCTAGAACTACTCCTTTACCACCACCCCCATTTCGAATCCAATTACCACCCTCCACCAACAACACCACCAAGGGACCAAAACCATCCCCATTTCGAATAGATAACCACCGTCAAGGATTCGAAGGTTGGTGTTGGGCTCTTCGCTCTATGCCCACCGAGTCGGAGTCGGAGAGAGAAAACGAGGGTTGGAAAAGCGAGTCGAGGTTTTCGGAGAGGCGGAGAAGAAGAGCGGCGGCGTCGGGAGTGTAGGAGAGAGTTTTCTGCGGCGGTTGTTGTTGTTGTTGTAGTTGCGCCGATGCAGCAGATGATGCTGCCATTACTGATATCGTTGGAATCGGAAAAAGCAATGGTGCGAGAATCGATCACCATTGTTGTAGAGGTGGTTGTCATGTGAGGGTTAGAGATTGGAATTCGACATTGGAGATGGTGGAGTAAAGGGAAGTCAAAGGGAGGTTGAGGAGGGGGATGACGGAATCGGGGGAGGGGTGGGTGATCCGAGGAGGGGTTGGGGGAGGGTGGTTGAAGTGGTGGTGGGTGAGATTTGTGGTGGTGAGGAGGGTTGCGGGAATGGGGGAGGAAGAGGAAGGGGAGAGGGTGGCTGAAATAGTAGTGGGTGGGAGTTGAAATTGAAAATAAAAATAAAAGAGAAATAAAAAATAAAAAAAAAATTACCTTGCTAACAGGTTACAAGTCATCTAGGTGCATTTGTGGCGGACCTCGACAATAGTTGGGATTATACCGGAATAACCCATAATTGGGGGTATTAAAAGCGGACGCTCCAAAGTTGGGGGTATTCTCATCCATTTTTCCTTTATAATATAATAATAATGTAGATATATAGAAAAACAATGTTATTATTTAACATGCTATAAGATTCGTCCCAATTACTATTCTTCCAAAATGCTAACTTTTGCATATATCCCTTCAAAAAAAACTTCTACATATATAACTTTTGCTAGAGTGTGAAAGATTTTAATAATTAAAATTAAGGGTTGCCAAAAAAAATAATTGAAATGTGCAATTTTTTCCCCAGAAAAGGATGAAACACGAAGAAATCGAGGTTGTATGTACTTGAAAACCCTAACCAGTAACCAAATGACCAAATCATTCAGTAACACCTAAGAGCATCTACAATGGTCTAGTTGGTCTTGGTTGGTCTTGGAGCTTTTTTCTTTCTCTCTCCTTTCCTCCTCCTTACACCTCACATCCCACTAAAACTCCCACCAACTCATCTTTTTTTTCTCACAATGGTTTGGTTGGTCTTACTTGGTTTTTCTATTTCTCTCTCCTACTTTTACCATACCCCACCATATACTCTCTCTCCTACTCAATGTTTATTTTTAATGAAATATATGATCTAAATTAATAAAAGCTAATTAAATTACGTTAAATTAAATTACGTTAAAAGCTAATTAGCTAATTAGCTTACGTTAAATTAAATTAGTGTTAACTTGAAATTATAATAACTATGTATTAATTAGCTTACGTTAAATTAAATTACGTTAACTTGACATTATAAATTAAAAACAACGAACACATTATATAAGATAAATAATTTAAAAAACACAGATACATGATAATTTGATACATAAAGATAGATAATTTAAAACACACAAATACATGATAATTTGATACATAAAAATAGATAATTTAAAACACACAAATACATGAAATTTAAAATTACTTAAACCATAAGCAATTCAATAAAAGTTACTTAATCAACTTGACGATTAGGCCCAAACTTACGCCATATGTGTTCAACCAAGTTATTTTTTAGTGAGACGTGAGTTTCTCCGTCTCGCATCTCGGATCTTCTCTCCATGTATGCACCTAAATTTCGCGCCTCGAGTCTTCCGTTGTGCACAACGAATGAGTCTCCTCCGGCTTGGTTAGATGACCCCTCGTTATTTTGAGTTTGAACTTGATCATATTCGTTCGGATCTCGGTAATTTTGATAAGTATCACGCTCATCTTCAACAATCATATTGTGCATGATGATACATGCCATGATTATTTTCCACAATATGTCCTTATCCCACGCGAGAGCGGGTTTGCGAATAATTGCAAATCTAGCTTGCAATACCCCGAATGCACGCTCTACATCTTTTCTAACAGCTTCTTGATGTTGTGTGAATAATCTTTGTTTGGGGGTTTGGGGGAGCTTTATTGCGGGGATGAATGTTGACCACCTCGGATATATGCCATCAGTAAGATAGTAACCCATGTTATAAGTTCTCCCGTTCACGGAGAAGTTGACCTCTGGAGCTCTTCCTTGTAGAACATCATCAAAGACGGGAGACCTCTGCAATACGTTTATATCATTGCATGAACCCGGGGTGCCAAAAAAAGCATGCCATATCCATAAGTCACTTGAAGCAACCGCTTCTAAGATTATAGTTGCAGTTTTGCTTCTTCCTTGATACATTCCTTTCCATCCCCGAGGACAATTCTTCCAGTTCCAATGCATGCAATCGATGCTTCCCATCATGCCTGGGAAGCCACGACGCTCGCCTTCATGTAAGAGACGCTCAATGTCATTTGCATTTGCCTTCCTCAAGTATTCAGGTCCAAATCTAGCAACAACCCCTTCGACAAAATGAAGAAGGCATTCTCTAGCGGTACTTGAAGCAATTTTCAGGTACTCGTCAACAGCATCAGAGGATGAACCATATGCCAACATCCTGATAGCCGCTGTGCATTTTTGGAGTGCAGATGCACCCATCCTTCCAGTAGCATCTGGTTTTTGCGTAAAGAACTCATCATCTTCAGCTGTTACACCTTCGACAATACGAAGGAAAACATGCTTGTGCATACGAAACCTTCGGCGAAAAATATTCTCGGGGTACAGAGGTTCGTTGCTGAAATAGTCATGAAACAATCTTTCATGAGCTTCCTCCCGTTCCCTATGCATATATTTTCTAGTGCGTGGTACAATTTCTTCTTCGTTTTGTTGCTCAGCATCAACGGATTGACTCCATTCTATGTAATCTTGAACCATGTAATTAAAAAATTCAGAACCTGAACTAGAAGAACTCGAATCATAGTTCATTTTGGAGATACGTTGATTGAAGTGGTGTTTTTCTAGAAAATAAGAGATTGAGAAGAAAAAGTGGATGGAGTTGTGATTTTATGGTTGAAGTTATGTTCTATTATATAGGAAAAATCCATCATATGTACATAACAATGTAGGAGTAGACAATTCAATGTCAGCTGAGTAGACAATTCAATGCAGTACTATTTGTAGGAGTAGACAATTCACTGCAATGTAGGAGTACACAATTCAATGTCAGCTGAGTAGACAATTCAATGCAGTACTATTTGTAGGAGTAGACAATTCAATGTCAGCTGAGTAGACAATTCAATGCAGTACTATTTGTGACATTATTCAATAATAATAATAATAATAATAATAATAATAATAATAATAATAATAATAATAATAATAATAATAATAATAATAATAATAATAATAATAATAATAATAATAATAATAATAATAATAATAATAATAATAATAATAATAATAATAATAATAATAATAATAATAATAATAATAATAATAATAATAATAATAATAATAATAATAATAATAATAATAATAATAATAATAATAATAATAATAATAATAATAATAATAATAATAATAATAATAATAATAATAATAATAATAATAATAATAATAATAATAATAATAATAATAATAATAATAATAATGAAAACGATAATGAGATGATATTAATAATTTTAACGATAATGAAAACGATACATTCATAATCAAAATTTACGACACATACACATTCATAATTAAAGTGCGATACAACTTAATTGCAAACTAAAACAATTAAAAACATGAACACTAACTAAACATATTTATTCTTAAATTGTAGCTTAAGTTTTTCATAAATCTCTCTCTCATCCGGATCAAGGGAAGACTTAGCCATTAATGCAGTCCAAATTTTGAACTTTCTATCTTCCTCTTTCGTTGATTCTCTCAAGGCATCACGCTCCTTTTGATACTCAAGCAAATCTTCTCCCAAACTAATCCTCCTCGTAAATTCTGAAGAGGATGGAGATGGAGAACTGGATATTGGGGCTTTTCTCCTACTCTTAACTTTCTTGACGCCGGTCGGGCGTTTGAGCTCGCACCTTCATCCGGGACCGGCACCGTTTTGAGCTTCCGCCGCTCATTTGGGTGCCATCTGCCCATTTGTCATAGTGTTTCATAACATTCCATGCATGCTCCAATGTAAATCGGGGACCATGGGCTGTTATCCACATTTCACGGGCTTCAGTCAAGACGTCTTCTTCATTGCAGCCGGACCCTTTCTTCCTTTTCGCCTCGGTATATATCCCGACCCATGCATTCACATCTCCGTTGATTTTTTTCCAACGACTAGTAAGAGCTTTGAAAGTCCTTGGGCGTAAAGTTGGATTGAGTCGTCGTGACTCTTCCACACTATCAAATACTGAACCCCAGAAACCATCACCATTTTGGTCGGTTCCCTTCAACACATCTCCTCCGCACTCTAGATACGCCGAAATGAGTGCATGATCTTCATCTGCACTCCATTGAAACTTTGGTGTTGTGGCTTTTTTTGAAGAAGGAGTGTTTCGAATTTCTTGTGATTGGATTTCAACTACATCGTTTTGAGGTTGTTCATGTTGTTGTGAAATATGTTGGGATATAGGAAAAGATGGTTGAGCTTGTTGTTGGGATAGATGATTAGAACTTTGTGGAGATTGTTGTGTAGCTTGTTGAGAATTTTGGTAATTCGATTGGCTTTGGAAAAACATAAACATTCTTTGGAATTCCGGATTTTGTAGCACACTTGGATCGATTTGGAAATTATTTTGGGAATTTTGTGGGTTGTTTGGATTATTTTGGGAGTAATTAGGATTATTTGAATCCATAATATTGGCTTAGTATAAGTAATATTAGGTAGGAGAGAGTAATTAAAAAAAATAGGTTGGTAAGAAGTGTGGTAAAATATATGAAATTTGGGCTCAATTTATAGATAAAAATATTTTATAGCCGTTATTGTAATTTTTTTTTTTTAATTATAAACTGATTTTTTTTTTTAAACGTTACAAAATTTGTAACGTTATAAAAATTAGCCGTTGAAACAAGCTACAGCAATTCACCAAAGAGGGAAGGAAGGAAACTTTGTGGCAGAATATCACCTCACGTGGCAGCTTCTAATTTGCTGCCCAGTGGGAGTCGCGACGCCGTCGACCCACCGACAAAGAAATCGATGCTGTTGTTGCTTGTTTCACGTGAAACGCAATTCTTCACGCCATTCTTCACCCATCTCACGCTAAACTCAGCGTTTTGTTTTAAAAAATAAATTTTTGGGCCCAGCTTTTTTCGCCACATGGCGACTTCCCCTCATCCCAAGCACGCCATCCGAGGTGCCGCCGGTGCTGGGAATTCTAGACCAACCAGCTCCAAGGACCAAGTGCCCCAATGGTTAAACTAACTAAAACTAGTTTTACTATTTGCTAGACCAATTAAAACTAGACCATTGTAGATGCTCTAATAATCTACATTTGGGAATTGGACCAACACAAGTGGCTGCCGACGCACCAAAACCATAGTTTTTGACCAACAATTCATATGATCGGGGAATATGAAGGCAATCCTCATTCCGTGCATTTGAAGCAAAACACCAACCCCGATTTTTTTATAATTTAATTTCTGTTGCATCAGATTACTTTGTGCAAACTTTAATCAACAATCCCACAATCTTTAAATTTTCATAATCACATTATGCTTCTTTTGAGAAAAATCCAATAAATCTTAAATGATTGAAGAGATTAGTCACAATATAAAATCCAATATATTACAACAATAATAATGTCAGGGCCTTAATCTAATTAAAGTATGGTCAGCTGCATCAATCAAGAGTTTTTTTTTTTAATTATCAAAAAAAAAAAATCAAGAGCTTATTTTTGGAGGCCATTTTACGTATATTCTTTGTCTCCATTAGAAGTGATCATGGGTAGGGCCGGGCTTTGGGCAAAAAAAGTGGCCCGTTTGGGGCCGCCGCGGGCCTGGACGGGGCAAACCTCGGGCCGAATTCCCGCGCAAAACCTGCTAATTCGGGCCAGGCCAAACGGGCTTTTCGGGACGTGTCAAAATTTAGCCTTTTCATATTTAAGTTGCCCGTGGCACGGATTTTTTTCCCAAAAATCGGGTCAAGCCCGAACAGTGGGTCAAAAAATCGTGCCCAAAACCCACCCATTTTCGAGCCGGGCCCATGTTGATCACCTCTAACCTCCATCATTAAGTGTTATACTATGCTCCCGCAAAACTAGCTTTTTCATTTTTTTTTTCAACCCCCTCCAGCCAAGTCATCTTTGTCTCCCCCTACTTCTTCTAATATTTCCCATATCCCAATTTTCCACTATCCTAATGTAGGATTATAAGTACTCTAAGCGGAATTTCATGAATCATATTCATAAGCACTTAAAATAGGATCTCATGCATATACATTCAAGGATCACATAATAGTTAAGAATTAACCTTTGACGCGTGATTTCCACAAAGCTCTTCGAGATCCGGAGATAGAACCGCAATTGAGATTCCTCTACTAGGTCCACGAATCCAGATCAATGCTCCACCAATGCTAGTTGGAAGGAAGAGGGACTCTTCTATTTCTTGGAGCAGTATTACGTAACTTTGAAAGAGAGAGAAAAGAGGAGAGAGAAAATAATGAGAGAATCAAAACTGACTCTTTATTTTCTCACCCACACCTAATTATAGGAACTAATTAGGTTAGGAGTCCTCCCCTTTTCTACCTCCTTGGCCGGCCACTCCTAGAGTCCTACATGGGCTCTAGGTCATTATTTTATTGATCCGGATTGTGTAAGTGTGACCTTTGTAGGATCCATCTAATTGGGCTTCGGGTTTATTATTTACTAAACCTGAAGTTCTATAGCATCATCTAGCAAAGTGTATAGACGACCCAATTTAATGAATTTATTATCTCCATAATATGATCCATGTTATATTTAGTAATTGCATTAGAGTCAAGGACACAATTCCTTCAATCTCCCACTTGTCCGAGACGAGTGTGCAATCTTCAAATTCCTTAAGTCTCTTAGTGTCCAATTTGATAGTATGACCATATTACTATATCATCCATACTAGTCTTCAAATTAATCCTTGAAATCCGAGTTCGAATTGACAAACAAATGATCATCATATAATCCATTTGAGCACGACCATGCATTTTTCAATTCTCACTCTCCAAGGGGCCAAGACACCCATCCTATCTCATATAGGAGGACTTTTCAATCTTGTGGCAACCAAAACTCCCACTCAACTTTTAGCACAACCCGAACACTGCCTTTATAGTCCCCTTTTACGGCATGACGTTTGACAGTATCAAAGTTATACCAATCATTAGGCTAAGTAGTGTTCCACTCATGTCTTAGGAATCCACTAATATAATTACGAAGTTATAGAAACTTCTAAGTAGGTCTGTTCGATCATGTATCAACTATACATGTCCATATGATTGACTAAACATCTCCATGTTCCCATAGCCCATGAAACGGCGCTATCAATCAATCTTATATGCTAATCCTTTAATAATTCATTTATGTCCAATTTAACGACTTAGAGTAGGAACTATGATATTCTATGAATTCTGTTCACTTATGGTGTTTCATTCATCAAATCACATATTTGACAAAACCATTGAATTCAATATATATTTTGGACATTTTATTTAATACCAAACCAAAATTAAATAATATAAAATTTTATTTCTCATAAACATAAAATAGCAAAACCATGTCTCTACATTGTAACAAGTTTCTCTAAACCTAGTACAATCTAAAGCCACTCTAACATTTGCTTCAAGCCTATAGCCCTAGCGTGACACTCATGCTTGGGTTGAGGTAGTGGTTTAGTGAGCGGATCAGCCACATTCTCATCCGTGTGAACTTTGCAGATCCTGACATCCTTCCTGTCAACAATCTCCCTGATGAGGTGATACTTCCTCATTACATGTTTGGATTTGTTATGTGATCTCGGTTCTTTTGCTTGCGCAATAGCACCATTGTTATCACAGAACAACTCAATCCCTTCCAGAGCACTAGGTATGATATCCAGCTCTGTCAAAACTTCTTTATCCAAACTGCTTCTTTAGCTGCTTCAACCGCTGCTAAATATTCTGATTCTGTCGTAGAGAGTGCCTCTGAGTGCTTTGCTTTGAGCTCTTCCAGCTCACTGCTCCTCCATTTAGACAAAAGACGTACCCTGACTGAGAGCGGTAATCATCTCTGTCGGTTTGGAAGCTCGCATCAGTATAACCTTTAACAACCAACTCACTTTCACCTCCATAGACTAAGAACATGCCTTTAGTTCTTCTCAAGTACTTAAGGATGCTCTTAGCTGCAATCCAGTGTGCTTCCCCTGGATTTGCTTGGAACCTGCTACACATGCTCAAGGCATATGCAACATCTGGTCGAGTACTTATCATGGCATACATGATAGATCCTATAGCCGAAGTAAGGAATGCTACTCATTCGCTTCAACTCATCAGGCTCAGTCGGGCACTGACTCTTGCTAAGCGATATGCCATGTGACATGGGAATGAATCCTCTCTTCGAGTTTTCCATGTTGAACCTTGCAAGAACTTTATCAATATAAGTTTCTTGACTTAGTCCAATCATCCTTCGAGACCTATCTCTATGGATTTTAATTCCCGAGTATGTACTCGGCTTCTCCAAGGTCCTTCATGGAGAAACAACTTTTCAACCATTCCTTGACTGACTCAAGCATTGGTATGTCATTTCCCATGAGTAGTATGTCATCTACATACAATACCAAGAAGACTAAGCTGCTCCCACTAAACTTCTTGTAAACACAAGACTCTTCTTTGCTTTTGATGAAACCAAATTTCTTGATTGCCTCATCAAATCGAAGATTCCAGCTCCGAGATGCCTGCTTCAATCCATAAATGGATCTCTCGAAGCTTGCAAACCCTTTTAGGATTTTACGGATCCTCAAAACCCTCGGGTTGTGTCATGTACACATCCTCATTCAAGAACCCATTCAAGAATGTTGTTTTGACATCCATCTCGCCAAATTTCATAATCATAAAATGCAAAGAATCGCTAAAAGTATCCGAATTGACTTAAGCATTGCTCTTCGGAGAAAAGGTCTCATCATAGTCTATACCATGAATTTGTCTCGAATCCTTTTGCAACCGGTCTTGCTTTATAGACATAGACATTCTCATCTTTGTGCATTTTCAATTTGAACACCCACTTGCATCCAATAGGGTTAACCCCATCGTGCAAGTCGACCCGTGGTCCAAACTTTATTCTCGGACATGGAGTCTAACTCGGATTTCATGGCCTCAAGCCATTTCTCAGAGTCTGGGCACGTCAAAGCTTGTTTGTAGGTAATAGGTTCTGAATTCTCCAAAATCATAATTTCAGAATTTTCAGTTAACAGGAAATCAACCAACCTCTTGTTTGGAATCCTTTCTCTACTAGACCTACGCGGGGCCTGAGCATCAAGAGAAATGTTCTCTTCAACTTCTTGAAGATCTTCGCTTGAATTAGATTCAAGTGGGACGGTAGGAGGTTCACGTGTTGAATACGTCATCTCCTGAACTAGACTTTCGACTTGTCGGGCCGTCTCTGACATGGTGTGAACCACATCCAATTGTTGCTCATCTCGAATTTCTTCGAGAATTATTTTACTCCCACTTGTCTTTCTAGAACCAAATTCCTTTTCAAGAAAGACACCATCACGAGCAACAAACACTTTGTTCTCTTGACGGTTATAGAAGTAATAACCCCTTGTCTCTTTTGGGTATCCCACAAAGAGACATTTATCTGACTTGGGTGCAAGTTTGTCCGACAAGAAACGTTTTACATAGACCTCACATCCCCAGATCTTAAGAAAAGACAAGTTTGGAGTTTTTCCATTCCATAACTCATATGGAGTCTTTTCTACAGCCTTTGACGGGCTTCTGTTTAGTGTGTGTGCAGCTGTTTCGAGAGCATATCCCCAAAAGGAAATCGGAAGATCGAAGAAGACTCATCATTGATCGAACCATATCCAATAAGGTCCGATTCCTCCTTTCGGATACACCATTTAACCTGCGGTGTTCCCGGGTGGAGTCAATTGTGAAAGAATTCCACAACCCTTCAAATGATCATCAAACTCTTGGCTCAAATATTCGCCACCACGATCGGATCGCAGTGCTTTAATTGTCTTACCAAGTTGATTTTGTACTTCATTCTGGAACTCATTAAATTTATCAAAAGATTCCGATTTATGTTTCATTAAGTAGACATATCCATATCTACTCAAATCATCAGTGAAGGTAATGAAGTAATTAAACCCTCCCCTTGCCTTTGTGCTCATAGGACCACAAACATCGGTATTTAGAGGGCCCAAGAGATCGCGGCCTTTTCACCCTTTCCAGTAAACGGTGACTTTGTCATTTTCCCCATCAAGCATGATTCACATACATCAAATGATTCAAAATCAAATGATGGTAGAATGTCATCCTGTTGTAACTTTTGGAAGCGCTTTTGGTTTATATGACCCATTCGACAATGCCAAATGTAGGTTAGGTTTGATTCATTTGATTTTTATTTCTTGCTATCTATGTTATAGACTTCACTAGAGGAAAAAAGTTCAAGGGCTGCGCTAAAAGGGCTGCGGTTTTAACATAAACGCAGCCCTTTTAGATTAAGGGCTGCGGTTAATTAGAAAACCGCAGCCCTTTTGTTCTTTTAATTCCTCTTGCCCTAATTAAAATTCGCTCCATTTCATTCCAGACCCGCGTTCATGAAACACGCCCCCCCTCTCTCTCTCCCCCCTTTCTCACTCACATCTCATCTCTTCCGTCAGAGTCATTCCGTTCTTCTCGTCGCCGCCTTTTCCCTCCTGGTGTTGGTGTTCGTTGCTGCAGAGCCACTACTCACCGCTGTCTGTTCTTATCTCTCCTCTGTCGGCGCTGCTGGGTTTTGAAGTTCCTTTATTCCTCAGGTTTTTTCCTTTTCTTTTTGGGTTTTTTTTGTTGAGTTTGTCTTCTTTATAGATCTAAAAAGTGTTTAATTTCATGTGGGTATGATTGATTTTGCCTGATCTGATGTTTTGTGGGTAATTTTTGTTTAATTTCATGTGGGTATGATTGATTTCGCAGCTTTTCTCACCATTCCGCCGTCGTTCGCTTGCCGGAGATTCTCTCCGCTCTTGCTCGCATCTCACTCCCCTTGTCTTTAGTTGTTGTGTTGCTCGCATCACCCATCCCGATTTTCCCGTGCTCGGATTCCTTGCTTGCGATGTTGTTGATGTTGGTCCTTGTCTTCTATTGTACGCCGGTGTTCCTAAAGCACCAGAGGTACTTTCCGTCCTGTGTTATATGATTTGTGAAATGTGGTAGTTGAAATATTGTAGAAATTATAATCAAACTATGTATTATATGTAATTGCTATTTTAAGAGTAAGACGTGAAAGTATGAGAATAATATATGATTATTGAATTTTTGTTTACGATTCTTGATGCTACTTGTGATTGTAGTATTATATAATCTGTGAGCTGTATTAATTGCAGTTTTATGAAATTTAATCAACGAGAGTATTTTGTGCAATTGCTATGCACTTCAATTGTTTGTTTCTATGCTCAATTTGTGATTAACTGTATGAGAATAATATTTGAATATCTAATTTTTCTCTGATGATTGATACTAGTTGTTATTTGAGTGTGATTAACCTACTTTGCTGGACAGTAAGCTTATATATATATATATAGTATATGTTTAATTTGGAGTTTGTATCGGCAGTTTCTGATACTGGTGCTGGAAGTTGCTTGAAAGAATTCGAAGACTTCCATCGAAATGACATCTCGCATCTGGTGTGAACATCTGGAGTTTTTTTTAGAGTGATGCCAATATGAGAAATGATAGGATACTTTTTATTTAGCAGATTTTAATGTTTGTTTCAGATACCAATATCGAACTTTCTTTCGCACTCAATATTGTTGCTTCCATAAATGCAATTTGTTCTTCCTTCTTCGACCTGAAATTGTTGTGAAATCATCATAATTAGTGCAGAAGTTTGGCTGCCTTTGGTCGAAGCAAGCGTATGTTCGCCTTTACTTCAGTCTTCTGTACATATAAGCATGATCAATATATGTCTGTTTTAACAAAGTACTTTTGCTAACAAATAATGATACCTTCATTCAGGTAGATTGGCATTGTGAAACTGCAAGGGGGTATAGAAATTGTCGTCCTTCTGACTGTCTAGAATTAATGTGCAGCATTAACATGCCCAATGGACAGCCTAAGTGGCTCCTCTCACTTATCCCCGGGTATCCAATGCTGAACTTAATGCTCACGACAGCTATCTATGTTTTGGTTAACAAGACTTTGAGCATGTTTTGTAACCCACATACTATTTGGACTAACAAAGCATTTATGTAATCTGATATGATAGCCTAATTAGCTTTCCTACATGTTCATATAATTTGCATTGCTTTTAATTCATTTCACCGAAATTGGCATTAAGCCGTTCATAGTAGTTTTTGCTTTCTTCGGGGGCCGTGCGCGATAGCGCGCGGTCCAACAACTAGTTGTGTAAAAAACATAATTTGCAATGAAAAATGATACTTTTATATATATATAACTGTTTGGGAACATTTTAGAACAAAAAAATGCAAAAAAAAAAAAAAAAAATTTTTTTATTTTTTTGGGTCACAAGGGCTGCGGTCAAGGCAAAAAACCGCAGCCCTTGTTGGGTTAAGGGCTGCGGTTAAGGGCCAAAACCGCAGCCCTTAACCCACCAAGGGCTGCGGTTTTGGCCCTTTACCGCAGCCCTTAACCCAACAAGGGCTGCGGTTTTTGCCTTGACCGCAGCCCTTAACCCAACAAGGGCTGCGGTTAACAACCGCAGCCCTTCCTAAATACCAAGGGCTGCTAGTCTAATTGCTGCGGTCAAAATACGCAGCCCTTGGGCCCCTTTTGACCGCAGCCCTTGGGCTTTTTTCCTCTAGTGCTTGTAATGACCTATCAAGCACATATAAGCCATTTATCAATTTAGCACTAGCATAGAACATATTATTGTAAGAAATGGAACAACATTTGTTCTTAATTTCAAAACAAAACCCTTCAGAATCCAATACAGAAACAGAAATTATGTTCTTAGTTATAGAGGGAACAAAATAACAATTATTTAATTCTAAAACAAAGCCAGATGGCAAATGCAGACTATAGCTTCCTATGGCAAGTACAAAGAACCCGTGCTCCATTTCCAACGCGAAGCTCTACCTCGCCCTTTGCCGGCCTCCTACCGCTTTTTTAGTCCCCGCACATCATTAACTATGTGAGAACCACAAAACGTATCCAATACCCATAAAGAAGTAGAAGTCAAGTTGATTTCTATAACAAATATACCCGAAGTGGAAGCCCCCGACTTCTTTTCCTCCAAGTATAGAGGGCGGTTCCTCTTCCAAAGGTCCTATCTTGTGACAATGGAAGCACTTGCTTTTCCGCGGCCACCTTTGGCTTGGCGGTTGGCTTAGGTTTTTCAAAGAACAACGACAACTTGCTTGCCTTTGTCCTTCTTTCCTGCCCATTTCTTCTTAAAACCCTTTCCAATCTGAACCATTAGAACCTCTTTCTTTGGTTCTTTAGGGATATTCCTCTCAGTATTGACCAACAACCCGTGCAAATCTTGCAAAGTCTTTTCAGACTCATTCATGTTGAAGGTCATCCTGAACTGATTAAAGTTGTCGAGCAATGAGTGGAGAATAATGTCGTAGCCAACTCAACCCCGTAAGGGAATCCAAGTCGTTCCATGTTTTCGAATAGACCCATCATAGCGAAAACATGGGGGCCAACAACTGACCCGACTTCATGTGACATTCTAGTATCTCCCTATTGGTCTCATCATACGCTCAACTCGGGCTTGTGTTTGAAACATAGCCCGCAGCTCTTGCATGATGGTATAAGCATCCTTGGTTTCGAACCTCCTTTGGAGGTCGGCTCCATGGCTGCTATCATCAAGCAAGTGATTGGTACTGCACCTATCATTGGCTCCGCTTAGCACGACGTTTGTCGGCCTGGACGACTCATCGGTAATCACGGGAAGTGGGGTTTCTAAGACATCCTCTCGACCCTCGGACCTCAATACAAGTCTTAAGGTTCTTTCCCGAGTTGATGAAATTTTCACCATTCACTTGTCCTTTTCAAGGAAAGGACGAATGTTGAAAACAGAGTTGTTGTTGTTGTTAGACATAGTATCTACGTACGTGAATAAAAGCAAACTTCAATATTATGTTTATAAAACAACCTAAAACATGCAAAGGTTTCTAGGTTGATCACCTATTCAATTTTAATGTCCCATTTGAATAAGTGAATACAAGATCCTATTAACATGCAACACTAAGCAGACGGAGGCCTTATCTTAACGTTACATTCTCAAGGTAAGTAAACTCCTTTACTAATTATAACAATTTATAATTCTTGTTTAGATTGGTAAACATCGCATGCTTAACTATCTCTTGCTTCAAAACCCAAAACGCTTTTGATGATTTTGTTAAGGATAACCAAACTAAGTAGTAAAATTCGCAATTTTACCTTATCTCCCAAAAATTAATGATAATACCTGCGGAGGCATGACCTATTACTATTAATTAAGGGTTAATAAGCACTTTATGTTTGGAAAAGCTAACCTTAATATTTGCGGGACCTAAGTTTATTATGTTGTTATGAATTAGTGAACTCTAGCGCATCAACAAACAACATACAATAAACTTATTAGCATTTTAAATAATAATAAAATGCGAAAATAAAATGATCTAGTATGGCCCCTAATCCTAAGAACTAAGCATCAATGGCTCCTTCTTGGACTCTTCATGGATCTCCATCCATCTTAGCCATGGGCCTTCTCTTGATGGGCTCGTCTTTGGATTACATAAGTATCAAAATAATTTAAATAATAACTAAATTAAATAAATTACAAAAATACTTAACGATACGCAGATCGTATTTAAAATTACAAGAATACATCACGATGCGCAGATCGTATTTTATAACTTAATTTGGGCCATACTAGTCATACATAGCAATTATATCAAAATATAAAAGCCACATAATAATATCACATATTATACTTGCCAACAATTAAAATATCAAATATTCTTAATTAAAGCAAGAGGATAAAATATTTAAGTAATTCCTAACCACATAAAGATTCTATCCTATAAAATCTAGCCTACTAATTTTAATTAGATTAAAGAATCAAATTATGGATTTTAATTTATGACCCAGTCAAAATTAATATAATTAACATAATTGAAGTTTACCTAACTTTCTCAAAATCTGTTTTTAAAATTTTCAAAATAAAAAACTGCATATTGCCCCAAAAAATATGGCAGATTACATCCATCAAAAAAAAATTTTTTTTTTTTAATAACCCGTGAAGACCAACAGCAGTACAAACTGCCAGTCTTCACGCAAGCCCAGAAAAACCGGCCACCCTTCTCAGGCGGCCTCACCGAGCATTCGCCCAGGCAAAATTATCCGGTGAGCCGACGCCGCCACGGAGCAACCAGCGCCGCCCACAAATCACCAAACCACGGCAACCCCACGTCGTACGCGTGGCCGCCTGTCAACCCTTCCCTCGCCGACTTCGATCGCTGGGCGGTCTGCGTCGCCTTCCTCGGCTTCTCGTCGGTAGACCACAGGAGCGACCACCGGCCCGTGGTCGCTCCTCTTCCTCCTTAATTTTTTATTTTTTTTAATATTTATTTGAAGGAAATTAAAATTACAACATTTGTAAAATTAATTTAGTGATCTTAATTAAATTAAACATAAACTCTTTTATGCCTAATTCAGAAAATTAAATTAAAATCTCTATTTTAATTAATTTTAGGGTTATTCACATAAATTAATCTCTAATTCATATAAAACGCTTTTAACATGAATTTATTTTCATACATAAACAATTTTAAACATGAAAATCAGATTAATAATATAAATTTAATATTCGAAATTTAGAGATCTAAAATCAGATTTTAAATTTCGAAAAATTAGGGTTTAAAGGGTGAAATTTTCGGCCACTTGTAATTGAAAAAGTAAGTAATTAAATCTCCATTTAATCAATTTCATTAAATTATTCAATCCATAATTCAATTCCTCCCCTTAATCAAATTAAAATTAGTCATGAACACATCAAAATAAATCTAATTATTATGACCTAAAAATTATATGCAAGAGGCTAAAACTGATACCACTGTAGGATTATAAGTACTCTAAGCGGAATTTCATGAATCATATTCATAAGCACTTAAAACAGGATCTCATTCATATACATTCAAGGATCACATAATAGTTAAGAATTAACCTTTGACGCGTGATTTCCACAAAGCTCTTCGAGATCCGGAGATAGAACCGCAATTGAGATTCCTCTACTAGGTCCACGAATCCAGATCAATGCTCCACCAATGCTAGTTGGAAGGAAGAGGGACTCTTCTATTTCTTGGAGCAGTATTACGTAACTTTGAAAGAGAGAGAAAAGAGGAGAGAGAAAATAATGAGAGAATCAAAACTGACTCTTTATTTTCTCACCCACACCTAATTATAGGAACTAATTAGGTTAGGAGTCCTCCCCTTTTCTACCTCCTTGGCCGGCCACTCCTAGAGTCCTACATGGGCTCTAGGTCATTATTTTATTGATCCGGATTGTGTAAGTGTGACCTTTGTAGGATCCATCTAATTGGGCTTCGGGTTTATTATTTACTAAACCTGAAGTTCTATAGCATCATCTAGCAAAGCGTATAGACGACCCAATTTAATGAATTTATTATCTCCATAATATGATCCATGTTATATTTAGTAATTGCATTAGAATCAAGGACACAATTCCTTCACCTAATTCGGTAATTCATGACTAATGCATCCTCTAGATGATGTGTCACATCCACAAACCATCGAAACCAGTTGTCTCTTATCTTACTTTCCACATCTACTACTCAACCCTCATTTGAATATCCTCGTTCTAAATTCTACTTCCTCTGTTTCAAAATAGATGACACGGTTTGACTTTTATACTATTCACACACTCTCTTTTGACCATGTTTTGTGATTTTTAAGTTAGAAAAAAGATAGTCTCATGGGATCTTGTTAGATCCGTCTTAATATATACTATAATAATATTAACTTTTTATAATTTATACATATTGAAAATTAAAGATATTAATAGTTAAAGTTAACCATTAACAAATATGCCTGAAAAAGTGTATCAAGTATTTTGAAACAAAGAAAGTATATCTTAATATGTTCTCGTACATCCATCTCAACATGCGTGTCTCTTTTCTAAAAGCCGGACACTCAGACTCATATAATAACGATTAATAATTATTTCATAACTAGTTTTGAAGCCCGTGCGTTGCACGGGTTGTTTTTTATATTATTTTTTTGCAACTTTTTGGTTAACATTGTTGATTTTGTGTTGCTGTGAAATGAGATT
Source organism: Beta corolliflora (assembly GCA_947648045.1). Lineage (NCBI taxonomy): Eukaryota > Viridiplantae > Streptophyta > Magnoliopsida > Caryophyllales > Amaranthaceae > Beta > Beta corolliflora. The sequence goes on along the minus strand of CANSZD010000658.1, from coordinate 122,605 downwards.
TTTCAACACTATTGTATTTACATACTTCCTCCGTTCTAATTCTATTACAACAATTACCACTTTGGGTTGTTTCATCTATTGAGACTACTCCACTTTTGGTATAAAAAAAGAAACTACAGTTGATAATATTACCTTTACTTTATGTTAATAAAACCATCATTAATTACCCGAATTGCCTTATAAAGTTGCGTTTACTTTAATAAGGATTTATTTGTCCCATATTCTAGTTAACTAAAGAGGTACCTCTATGCGAAACTACCCATTTTTTATTTCCTTAAAAACCATGTCCAAACTAATTGTTGAAGTAGAAAAAAAACGGAGAAAGTATTTGTCATTATACTATAATTTCTAGATTTGTTATTTTGATATATAAATTTTATAATTTTTAATATTCAATTGAATATTGTAGCTAAGTCTATTATTAAATGGTATCCCAATAACAGGTATGACTAACAATTGCTAATACAGTTTTAACATGAATAATACGCGAATGATACTTTAAGAAAGTAGAGGGTAATAATTTAATAGATGCAGGACAGAAAGAATACTTTCTTAAAAATTGATAAGAATGACATGGCATGCTTAGGTGGAGCTCTTTATAATATTCTAAGGCTGTTTTATTTAAATCAAACTCTAATTTTTACATAATCCAAAACTCTAATTATATATATGTAACTTTATCGCTATAGATTTTAGTCAATAAATTTTGTTGCAATACTATATTGTTTTAGTTTGGTTGAGTAAGGTTGAGGTTTTGAAAGATAATATGTTTAATCCTGTAAATTGGACCTATAATCAAATGTTATAATAATCACATATAATACACTATACTTAATACTTATAGCCATTATTATATTTATCTAAAAAAAAGACTAAATAATGTCCTACAATGCATCTAATTTAATATATTTTCATGAGTTGTAAAACTATATTGTAAATAGATCCTATTTTGAAGCATATTTCAAGCACTCTCCAATGGTAAAAAAATTATAATGTTTTAAATTAGGTAGCAAAAGTTAAATTCAATTTACATAATATAATAATTTAGGTTGTTTATTCAAAACGTAACTCTAATTTCCCCCTATCCAAAACTCTTTTATGTATTTAAATATATTTAGAATTCTATTTTTTTAAAAATATTTAAAAATAAAACTAAATGACATGACAATCTTAAGTGGCGCTCTCTATTTCATAAATTTTATAACTATATTGTAAATGGATCTTATTTCAAAGCATATTTCGAGCACTATTTAATGGTACAAAAATTATAATATTCTGAATTAGGTAGCAAAAGTTATACACAATTTACATAATATAATAATTTAGGTTGTTCATTCAAAACGAAACTCTAATTTTTGCTTATCCAAGACTCCTTATATGTATTTAAATCTATGAAGAACTCTATTTAAAAAAAAAAAAATTGATGACATGACAATCCTACATGGCGCTTTATATTTCATAAGTTGTACAACTATATTGTAAATGGATCTTATTTCGAAGCATATTTCGAATGCTCTCCAATGATACAAAAATTATAATATTCCGAATTATGTAGCAAAAGTTATACACAATTTTCATGATATAATAATTTAGGTTGTTGATTCAAATTCAAACTCTAATTTTCGCTTATCCAAATCTCTTTATATGTATTTAAATCATCTAGAACTCTATTTTTGTAAAAAAAATAAATATATAAATTGATGACGTGGCAATCCTACGTGGCGCGCTCTATGAAATCTTGAGGAGCTCCCTAAGCTCCCGAAAAGTTTCTCCTTTTATTCTTTAACAGTTTTGTTTATTCCTTCATTCACATTAACCCTAAAAATTAAATAAAAAAGCTAAGCAAGAACACAGCTGGTCCTTTAACTGTTTAACAGTGTGATACAACCCAAAGATCCAACTCTCCACCAACTCAGCTACAAATCAACGCCAAAGTATTATACTTATACATATCTAATCTCTCAAATTCAAACCTTTCCATTTTTTTAAAACACATAATCAAAAATTAATCCAGCATATTCCAAAACTAGTAAACCCCAATTAAAATACCAATTCTTCTTCTTCTTCATCATCTCTACTTATCAATCTAATCTTAACAATTCTCTCCCGAAATTCAAGCTTTTCTCTCTTCAACATCCCCCCAAAAAAAAACAGAAACTTTTTTTTCTTTCCCTCCATTTTTTTTCCTCCCCTCTTTCTTTTTTCTCTCTCTAACAAATTCCCACAAAAAAAATCAATCCTTTTTTTTTTCTTCTTCTCAAAACTCTGCAAAATCCCCTGTTTTTCATTACCCCCTGTTTTTCTTGGGAAGAAAACAGGGGTAAGGTGGGTTTTTTTTGCCCACCTTCTCTTTCTCTCTCCTCCAAAAAAAAATCCCAAAAAAAAAAAAAATTCCCCCTTCATGAGAAACAAGAAATTGATCATAAAAAAAAATCCAATCTTTCAATGAAATCTACCACAACCACTACATTTGACGTCTCCGCCGTCGTCGCCGCCGTCTCTTCTCCTTCGTTATTCTCTCCCTCTCCTACGCCGGCGTTTTCGCCGTCGGGCAAATTAAGTCATTGGACATTCCCAAGTGTTCCTATAATAGACACTTCCTTTGATTTAATCACCATTGCATTAATCCTCTGTTTTCTCTTTCTCTCTCTTCTTTCTCTCTCCTTTATTTTACACCTTAGGATTAAATCCCGCCATTTTTTCAAGCTTCAAAACTTTTCTGTCCACTGGACCCCACGTTTTCTGTTGGTAGTTATGCTTTTTCTTTGGTCTATTAACGAACTTTTTCGTTTACCTATTTTTAGAAAGAGTTTTATTTTTCCTTTTTTACCCTCTCTTTCTTTTTACCACCAGACCCAATTTTGTAAATTCCATCTTATTCTCTCATTCGGGTTGTATGAACCCGGATTTTTGGTGGTTCTTTTGTTTTTGGTTAATATTTCTACCAAGAAACGGAGCCCCAGTAACTTGTGGGCTATCGGGCTCGTCGCAATTACGTGTTTGCCCTTGGTGGTGGGACTTTATTTAGCCGTTTATGTTTTACCCGGACGGTTATATTTACCGCCTGCTTTTTACCGTAGCTCGGTGTTGTTAAAGGATGAAAAATCCGGGTCCCAAATTGTGTATTGTACCTACCCTTTATTGGCTATTGTGATTTTTGGGGGTTTTGGTGTGGTGTACATGCTTGTGTTTTTGGCAAATTGTTGGAAAATCGTCGCGCTTGTCATCAACAAGCGCCTTAAATCGCGTGTTAATGTGCTTGTTGGGACTGTTGCGGTATGCCTCGGGGCTCAAATATTGATGTTGACGATATCTGCGTTTTGGGTCCCAGATAATGTTTTGTATTACGTTTTTGTCCTTGTGAATTTTGCGAGTTTTTTAACATGTGGAGCTGTTGCTGAGGGTATTTTGGTAATTATCTGCATTCCGACTCGCTTAAAGAAGCGAGTGGTACAAGAAAAGAAGGGAGGGATGATTTAGACGAATGTGTTTGAAAGGGCAAATTGGGTATTTCAATTGGTCATACTTGAGGGCATTTTCGTCCATTTGTGAACAAGCTGGAAACGGCCACGCGCACAGCACGGAGATAATTATAGATTTGAAAGTGAGGAAAATGGTGAAACATGCATAGAGTTTGAGGATTGATGATTATGAGAAGCAATGTTGTGTGATGTTTTAATGATCCTACATTATAATGATCTTCTCTTCATCCTTTGAAATCACTAGTAAGACTTTGATTGAATTTTTACTTCCAATTTTCTATTTTGTGAAATTTTAGTTTATTCTTATGAGTAAATATTTGTGTATATATGCTTTGAGCACTAACCGGAATAGGCATGAGTCAGAGAGAAAATTTTGTCATCCAAAGAAACATAAATGTTTCTACCAAAAAAAAAAAGAAGCATAAATGTAAATATTTGTATGCTTCAACTAACATAACAAATAAACGTTCTTTTAGATTGATTTCTACACGTGTTTTTACTTAATTGTTTTTGTCAAGCTTTAATTTAAGCGATTTATTAAAAGAGTTAGTATGTATATGTATTTTTTGTAGGGTTACTTATCTTGATGTGAGTAAAAAAAAAAAGTCAAAATCTTCCAGATTGGATACGTTATCAAGCATGGCTCAATGATGATGATACAATCAATATCATATATTTGCATCCAGGATCACCAAGTATGGTGCTTCAAAATACAAGGTTCATGAAATGAACATCTAATTGAATTACAGTGGAAAATGATATATCCACGAAAGCAAAGAAAACATTATTTGTTAAAAACTTACTAATTGAGATTTATCAAAAATCTTACCCACTGAAATGTTCAAGCCCAAGAAATACTACAGACTAGACAGCATGATATATGCTCTAATACATTATACATAGATGTATTGAAAGTTTCAATGTCCTATACATGATGAGCTATATTTTGTAATTGTAGGACTATCCCACTTGTTACAGGCCTTTGAACTTGTCACTACAATTTAATTTACGCATAAGATTCAAAATGACAAGTTTCCGATGCGGTCCACAGAATTTCCAGATTATGGTCCACCTGTCCAATCGGTTCCGGTCCGGTCCGGTCCTGGACCGGTGCACACCCCAGAACAAGGTTAAATATGCACATATTTTACTCGATATAACTTCTTATTAACAAGTAGTATTGGGTGGTCGCTAGTTCACATGCTATTCTCTCAAAAATAGATAATAAAATATTCATATTTTTTTGTTTAAATGAAGTCTAATATGGACTGAATTATCATCTTCAACTAGCTAGTTATATCTTCAAGATATATGCACACTGCATATCAATATTACTTATGCACATGACCTTCATAAAACTGTAGATCTATTGGCATACTTTGGTTCTCAACTTCTCATATTCGGGAAAAAGAACGTATAAGATGAGTCTTAACAAGTGCTAAAACTTCAAGAAAGCTTGCATAATCACAAGACAAATGTTAGTTGAAGATGTAGTTGTTCACTTGTTTGAAAGCCTTCAACAAAAGCAACCTCATTACATATTGACTTTTCTTTTTTAGGGTCTGTTCTCCCCAGCTTATTTTCAGTTCAGTTCAGTTCCTAAATGATAATCATTACTATTAATTAGTTATAATTTATTTCAGTTCAGTTCAGTTTAGTTGTTTTATGCCGAAGAGAACAGGCCCTTATTTTAACACAATTGTTTAATTTAGTTGCTTTAACAAAGTCTTTGCAAATTTAAATTAGGATAGAGTTAAATGTGGCCATGGATTAAGCCTTCTTTGGGTATCAACTATCAAAAGACTTGGTCAAGACAAACCTAAAAATCAAGTCGACTTAAGGACCAGGCTAATCTTAATACCAATTCTAAGCTCTTTAATTACTAGTTTTAATTAAAAACTAGTGTGTGGCCCGGGCGTCGCCCCGAAGGGCTATTGTTTAAATTTTTGTATGGTTTAACTATTGTTTTTATTATTTATCGTGTGATTTCCTTTATGTCGTTTGTAATACCATATAGTTTGTAAGTTGTGTTATGCAATGGATAATCTTGACCGAAATTCAGTGTCATTCTTACTTTTAGTTTTAGGACAATAGAAATATGTCAAGTGCGTGCGTGTGAAAACAATAATCATTACTTTGACATTGGTTAACTAAAGACAAATTCACAACCAAACTGTCATTGGTTAACGTAATCATAACTCTTTATTTGTCATAATCAGTTTAACTTTTTAATTGCATGACTTGCTCTACCCACCTACCCAACGTTTAACCCAACACTACATGACCAAATTGAATTACGCTCCATATCCAGTTAGTTCCATGAGTAACTACTTCACACACCAGCAGTACAATAAACATAAAAGTGGATTGATTTGTAAAAGTATAATTTGTACCGCTAGCCCATTAATTACGAAGTAGAGGAGTGTAACTTTTATGGTGAATTTCGAAAGGGGAGATGGAGCAAGGAGATGACTGCAAGGAAAAAAAAACAAATAAGAAAAATAAACTTGGCTGCAAGTAGGCGTTGACTGCCACATTACTAAATTCTTTACAAATATATTCATTATTTTATGGAAATATGAATCATTAAAAGGTGTTAGCTCAGATGGTGAGTCTTTAGAAATTCTTACCTAAGGTCAGGGGTTCGAGCTTGGGATTGAGCATATATATTTTTTCAATAATGATCATCTGACTTAATGTTGGTTAATTGTACATGTGGCAAAATTATTCTAGTGGGAGAAGGAGGGTGCCACGTGGCGCATAGACGTTGTCAAGCACACCTTTTAATATATTTGTATAGATAACTACTTCCATACCTAATTTGTACTTCTCAATTAAATGTGACGGTGGATTAGGCCTTCTTTAGGTATCAAAAGACTTGGTCAAGCCAAATATAAAAATCAAGTCGACTCAAGGACGATACCAGGCTGATCTTAAGCCCAATTTTAAGCTCTTTATTAGTTTTAATTGAATATAACTACTTGCATACCTAATTTTTACTTCTCAATTAACTTGGTTTATGCAAAATTAGGGTTTTTATATTCACATAAATTCTTTTAACTTATCTAACTTATCTAAACAAAACTTATATCAACTTTGTAGTCCTAGACGATTTATATGAACTCAACATGTATGAACTTATTAGATTTATTATAGATGTGAATTGAACCCATGTAAGCTTTATTGGCCTTAAACTAAACTCATATAATCTCCTTAGCCCTAAATAAATATTTCAGCCCCTTATCTATACAAATATATTAAAAGGTGTTCCTATCCAAGGAACGGTGCCACATACACATGTTTATAATTTCATTTAAAAATAATAACAATATGTAGCTACTAGGAATCGAACACGTGACCTTTGAGATGAAATGTGAGAGTTTAACCACCAATCTACTACAATTTTAATGTTTGTTATTTCAAAGTAAAACATAATAAAGTATTATAAAGATATAGACAAGCTTCCCAATTTTGTTCTTTGGCCTTGTATGTACTAAGCGGGATCTTTTAATATGTGGGCCTTGAGCCAAATAAAAGATATAGACAAGCTTTTTGATCTCTAACACTTTTATTTAAGTAATAACATTTTCTTACCCCAATTTCCATTGACATTGTTATTTTATCCCCAATTCCTTAGAGGTTTTTTTTAAAAACGTATCATGTCATAACGTCCATTTTTCAATTTCGCATTAGATAGAAAATTACGAAAAGCTAATAAAATCAATTATGAAATCTATGAATAATAATATATTTGATAATTGTAACTGACCCAGGGCATCGCCCGGGCCAAAATACTAGTTTTTCTCATTAAAACTTGTTTAAACCTTTTGACTCTAAAATTAACTATTCGAACCATCTTAACCTTGAATTTAACTCATTTTTTCTTGAAGAGAACTGAACTTATCTTAAGTTCTTAAATCTTAACCATGAATTATAATTCTGAACTGTATTTTCAAGTCCAAAACCCGAAAAAACCCAAACTAGTCCAGCCCAAAGATGAACCCCAGCTTGACCACTTGGGCCACTTTTTTGGGCAAAGAAAAATCATGGAGTAAAAATCCCATCTGTGGAAGCCCAATCATAATAGCTGTCTTCCCTCCTCAAGCTACAACGGCTATATTACTTAAATAAGCGCAAATGACCAAAAAGCCCTCCGCGGCCCCAAAGCACAAATCTTGAATTTTAAACGTTAGTCCCACGAAAGAACCCTATTATCGTCATTTCAGCTGAATTCCAACGTTCAAATATTTGTCAATTCTCCAACGGTCATCTCACTTTCAAAAAAATATAACCTCCCTCTTTCTTCCCTTCTTTGCTCAACACACACCATCTCTCTTTATCTCCAACAATCAGATCTCAACTAGATTCTCTAAAAAAAATCCAGCTACAAATAAAAAAATAAAAACTTTCCATTAAAATCCATAATTCTAATTTCTCCAATTCCTTCCAATTTAGCGAAAATGAATGATTTGATGACAAAGTCGTTCCTGAGCTATGTTGATCTTAAGAAGGCGGCGGCGAAAGATGTCGAAAAAGATTTGGAATTGGGAATGTCAGTAGCTAATCTAGACCCAAAAATGGAGGCATTTTTGGAAGAAGCAGAGAAAGTGAAGGCAGAAATGGGTTCAATTGAAGATATATTGAAAAGCTTGGAAGCGGCGAATGAGGAGAGTAAATCCTTGCATAAACCTGAGGCTTTGAAGGCGCTTCGAAGCCGGATTAGTGTTGAAATTGTAACTGTGCTTAAGAAGGCCAAAGCTATTAAAGCTCGCCTCGAACAGATGGACCGTGCTACTGCTCATAATCGCCGCCTTTCTGCTGACATGGGTACCCCCATTGATAGGTAAGTTGTACAAGTTTCTTTAATTTGGGAATACTTCATATTTTATGAATGTTTTTGGGGTAATTTTGGAAAATATTGTATGTAAGAAAGGGTTTTTGATCATTGTTTGAAGAAAATTTTGTGGGTAGTTTTTTTTTTGGTGAAAGGAGAGAAATAATTATATATTCATACTAAATATTTCATTACAAACAATAACTAGAGATGGAGGGATCATTTTATGAGTAGTTTTTATACATGGAAACTTGTTGAATTACCTAATTGTTAGGGTTTTATAGGATTTTTGGGCAGTTGGAATATTTCTTTCATGAACTTTATTTTATTTTTATTTCAAGGGTTTGATACAAAATGACTTAGTAATTAACCAGGAGTTTTGAATTTCAATATTTCATAATGGTTGGTTCTGTTTAGGGTTTAACTGAAATTGGACAAGTTTTGCAGAATTTCAGTTCTGAAATCTGTCAATGATAGAAAATTATGACATGAAAAATTTGTGACAATTTGGAAACTTTTATGCAGTGAAGGGATCACAATTTTTCTTGGGTGAAAATTCCAACTGAAATTAAAATGTTGTCAATTTTTGTGATGACAGGACTAGAACATGTGTGACAAATGGTCTAAGAAAGAAGCTGAAGGAACTAATGATGGAATTTCAAGCTCTAAGGCAAAGGATGATGTCTGAGTACAAGGAAACAGTAGGAAGATGCTACTATACTGTCACAGGGGAGAACCCGGATGACGATGTGATCGAAAAGATCATATTAAATGGTGCAGGAGAAGGGGAGATTTTATCTCATGCTATCCAAGAACACGGCCGAGGCAAGGTGTTGGAGACGGTGATCGAGATCCAAGGCCGCCATGACGCGGCCAAGGAGATCGAAAGGTCCCTGTTGGAGCTTCACCAAGTGTTCTTAGACATGGCTGTGATGGTGGAGGCTCAAGGGGAGCAAATGGATAACATTGAGCATCATGTTATTAATGCATCAAACTATGTTCAAGATGGTAATAAGAACCTTAAGAAGGCTAAGGATTATCAGAGGGGTAGTAGGAAGTGTATGTGCATTGGGATCATAGCATTATTGGTGATCATACTCTTGATTGTCATTCCTATTATTGCTAGCTTAAGTCATTCTTAAGTTTACTTTCTTATTTTTGTGTGTGTTCTTGGATTGTGTGTAATGGATGTGTGTAATCAGGGGCTGTTACTCAAAGCTCCCTTAACTCTCTATAAAGAAATTATTTCATTTATTTGTTACTTGATTCATGTGCAATTTATATTTTGCTTACATATGAGATGTGAGAAATTAAATTTCAACTCCCCACCTTATGACAATATTTACCAGATGTATCTAAGCCAACGTAACTTGGGTTTAGCAGGGTATTGATGTCAATACACAAGGTATTCTTAACTAATGTCACACGAACAAAAATATACTTCTATGTCGTTAGAGCCATCCGAGTTCGTAACCTTTAGTGTCAACCAAACATACTCATTTGGTAAAAAGATCGAAAAATAAAATGTTATTTGCTTTGCTACTCAAATGTCACTAAAAATTTCTTATAAAAAAGTTTTACTAAATTGAAACATACTTCTTCTATATATGTTGTCGGCTTAATATGTGGAAGACTTGGTGGGTATTATGAATTGGGAGTAATATAGATGACGATAATGTGGAGATGAGCAAAGTAAGATTTCGTTAAATGGATAGATTTTCCTTTTTTTTTTTTTTTTGATGTTCTATTGCATCATCATGTATTGCATATTTATTCTTGAAGTATGTATGCCGGTTACTATGACATACTACTCTGTTAATTTTCATATACATAATTCTAGCTATTTTCTTAGCTTTGATAAGTATGTTCTAGACTTGTTTTTACTAGATCTTTTCTATACATTTCACTAATAGATTTACATGCATATTATCTAGATTTTTCTGGATTAATATTTTAACATATGTTTCTTGAAGTCTCATGTAAATGCAAGTTATGCATCCCGCAGTACAAGATAATGAAGATATCTCTAGATGTTAAACTTATGGTTACAAATCATCTCAATTTTGCTCTCTTACAGCCAAATCGGCATCGGCTCACATAGATCAGGCTGAGTTTTTTATGCCATTGCCAAGCTAAATGGGCCACGACTCATGGGCCAAAGGTTAAATAATTTACACGCATTTAAGAAAAAATTATGGCTCAAATGGATGGATAAATATCAAATTATGAGTTTGATGATAGTCTTGCGAAATGTAGAAAAAACCCCTCTTCCTCTCTTAAAAAAAACCCTAACTCCTTTTCCAGGCGCAAGGGGCTGCCATCACCATTCTTTGATAGTAATAAGCCTCAAATTTTTCTTTAATTCCTTAGTTTTAAGTTGTTTAGTTTTTAATAATCTTCCTTTTGTCTCTCTTTATGAGAGTTTTCTTACCAATTTTTTGATTCGTTCTCTCTTTTAGTGCGAGTTTGGAGTATGATTCTATTCACTTTATTTCCTTATGGAAGATTAGAATTTGGTAATTGCAATTTTCTTGGAAGATTAATTTATGTTATTGTTCGTCTGGCGAGTAATGAATATATAGGGTTTCATAATCACGGTAAGTATCTAGAGTATTATATAAGTATTTTCACCCAAACGAGTATGCATCAGTAGACCTTAAACTGAATTAGTGATAACTCACGAGTTGTATTGCTTCGGATGAAGTTCTTATTAAGGTTATTGTTGATCGAATATGCGATGTAATTAGTTCTAAGGTGTTATGTATTTGTATTGGAATTTTAGATTTTTTAGGTTATATTTGTAAGTGTCGTCTGGTTTTTTATTATCAATGAAATCTTATTTCTGTCAAAAAATGATAATTTTGCGTCCCTGTTAAATGAATGTGTGAGCCCATATGCCTTCTTTCTCATGGCTCAACCAATTCCTCCCAGTACCTTCTTCCAAATGCTCCACATGCATGAAACAATTGAATATTCATTTATAAGAATTCAAGTTTTTATAAGTATTAGATTTGTTTGTTTATTTATTTTTATTGTTATAAGAAATGAAGGGATAAATTCAATTCAGATCTTGGTTCCCAATGTCAAGATCAATAAACAATAATTAAATATATCAAAGCTTTACTACAAAATTTAAAATACAAAAGAAGTATATAAGAAAAAGGAAAGAGACAAGGGTCTTCTCCACAATTAATAAATCCCTTCATTTCTTTTTAGTTTACTCATTCATTTTAGGAGAAAACCAAGGAGGAAGTCCAAAAGTGTGAGAGAGAAACTAAAAGATGAAGAGAGAAAATGAAAAATGAGAAAGAGAAACTAATAAGTGGGTTAAAATATTAAAAAGGGGATGACATGGGTAGAAAAAAAAGGAGAAAGTAGATGAGACATGTTACCAATAATAGAAAAATCAACAATGTGAAGATTTAAAAAAATGAACGAAAAAGGAAAGGGTGTAGATAAAAAAGACGGAGGTAGTATCCCCGCCAAACTAGTAAATTCCTTCTTTCAGCAAGAATATTGAAGCAACAAAAAGTGAACACTTATAAGAGTGCATTGACATGATATAATTTTATTATCGAGTCATTGGATTTTACATCGACATGATAGTTGTTGTGACTTGTGAGTTGATAGTGTTAAAGCAGTGCTCGATGGCATTATAGTTATTCTGGCGAGTCATAGTGAAGTAAATAAGCGTGAACATTATATGCATTGTTAATTTGTTATGGTAGACTGATAGTTGTGTATAATTGATATGTTTATGTCGCATTAGCATGATATTTGTTAGATAAAGGTGTTGTTTGGTTGGAAGCTATTTCCCTTGGAAATACAAGTTCCTAGGAAATACAATATGGGTGTTGTGTTTGGTTGGAGGGAAATGAAAGAAGCATAGGAAATACAAATTCCAAGGGAAATAGAATTTCCCATGGAACATGGAAATCACTCACTGCCCCTTGGTGAGTAATTTCCTAGAAATGCAATTCCTATGGTGTCAACCAAACAATTTTCGTTCAATTCCTGGAAATTAACGAGGAAAGAATTTCCATAAAATGTAAATTCCCATGGAAATTACTTCCCATGTGAACCAAACGAGGCCTTAGATATCGACATTATTGGCATTTGGCAATTACTACAATTACAAATTTATAATTCTTATTGTCAATTTCATTTTAATGTAGGACCTCTTTAGCATAGGTCATGTCTTTAATAATTTTCTTCTGTAAGAAGTATAATCTTAGTTAAGAACAAGAAATATCTACTATAGTTTCGTCCAATAATCATATGCAACTGAACCAAAACTTCAGTCTTTGGTCGGCTTGGCAAACTTGTCCATAAATGCTAATGTTGAGTGTGAGATTATTAAACTGCATGGGTCGATTAAGGGCGTATTATCTTCGTAAAAACAACCGAACTCGGGTGAAATGAATCGAAGCGAACCGAATTAAATTATAACTAATTAATAGTAATGATAATAATTTAGGAACTGAACTGAACCGAACTGAACTGAAAATAAGCTGGGGAGAACAGGCCCTAAGTAAACCTCATCAAACAGTAGCTAAGCACTCCCCAGTATGAAAACAACGATCTAAATTTGATTGATTTCCAAAATCTGAATAAGAAATTTCTCAAATTTTGGCAGTTTGAGAAACAGATACAATTTGGACCCACAAAATTAAATGAAGATAGCTCCAGAGCTGGACCAACATTTAGGACTTAACAGTAGTTTATTCAGCTTTAAGCATACTTCATAGTTAATTTGACGTCAGTAAAAGGACATATCGATACTGACTTTGTTGCAATTTAAATTCATGGGTGTGATTAGGCCATGTTATAACATGACAAAAATAAGAGTCTTATAGAAAGGCAATAAATTTGCAATCCGTAGATGTTGGTATGAGGTGTAGGATGAGCATCCTACACCAGCTCCAAAACGCAAGGCAAGAAGAATAAAACGCACCAATGAACATGCAAGTAATTGATTTGACGTGATGTACGTTAAAGCTTCTTAGGTGTACGTGTCGAAAATTCAAAAAGAATCGATTTGTGATGCTTTGTTTCACCATTTAATAACCGATTTGATGACTTCTTATTATTTACATTGTTGTACATTAAGTGAAATTGATTATGCATTCTTGGGATGTTTGTTTGTACATTCTTGTTATTTACATTGTTGTAACTAGGATGCCAAATGAATACTTTTATTCTATTATGTTTACTTTGTACATTCTTGAGGCCGTGGTTGTTCATTAACAAAATCAAAATGTCATAATGACAGAAAGTAACCCAATTCAAAACCGATGTCAAGTGAGTAATTTGCAATCTTTATTTCTTTGTACACTAGTGTGTTGATGTTTGTTCACTGATGAAATTCAATATGTACAATTCAATATGAAATGCAACTATAGGTAGAGCTAGTAATCAAAAAAAGGTACAACAACCAACGCAATAAGGATAAATCACAATGTACACCGATGGTCATTACTTTGATCACCGAAAAAATACAAAATGTACACTCGTATATTATTATGCAATAAACTATATGCGTTTGTACATCAAAAATATTCTTGGCCCACTTTCAAAAATGGGAGAATCCCACTTTCAAAATCATCAAAGTCAGCCAAAATTTTGGCTCTCCTAAAACTAATAAAACGACGTCACTTAGGGGAAGGTGTAGGATGCTCATCCTACTCCCCTCCCCAGGATCTAATTTGCGATAAATTTGTAAGCTATTGATAAGTAGCAACATTGTTTACTTTTTTCCTTGCCTATTTAAAAGTAATATTTTTATTTTCGTTTTCCATCAAATGATGGCAACGTATTTTCAATTTGTTTATAATGGAAACTAGTCATCCAATGTTTTTCTAGATGATATCATATTTTTGATTTCTTGCCATTTAATTAACAACCAACTTCGTCCACAAAAATGTAATCTGTAGACATTCGAAACAATTTTTTTTATTTGTTGCTAGATGGAATCGTAATATCGGTTTGTTGCCATTTGGAAACATGGTGGACGAAAATTTGTCTTTCGAAACAAATTTTTTTTTTATTTATTGTTAAAATGGTATCAAATTTTTTTGTAAATTGTCCCAAATTAAAGAAAAAATAGAGAAATTACCATTTTATAAGCTAAAGGTAAGACGTTTATCCTATTATTGCCAATTGGTTTTAATATGGAACCTCATTTGGGCTTATAGGTGGACCAAACTCTCATCAATACTCATCGTCATTAACCAATGTTAACAACAACACATTTTAACTGTTGGTGGATTGAATTATTTTTTGTAGTGTGACAATAAATATATTCACTTCGTTTCTAATTAGTTACCCTATTTTCTTTTTTCTGAACAAAGTTCCTAAATTTTGACTATAAAATCTCATTGATATAGTAGAATGAAAACTATCATGGGAAATATATCTTGTTGGGTTCGTCATAACATATGCTAACTTTGACTATAACACGTGTATTTTACTCTCAAAAAGTTAAATACGAAGAAATGTCATATTAAAAATATGCAAATGGAGTTTCGTATATGGTATGTTTACATCACATGCATGATGCATCATCGGAAACCAAGGAAAAGGATAGGTATGAAATTCTGGATAGGCCAAAGCTTATGCACACTTTACTTGCAACAGTTACAAATAACGGTGCAAGTAATAATGTAAGAAACCGTAGATAGAAGCAATTATATCATTATATGCACAGTTTATATGTGAATGGTAGTTGTCTAGATCACCGCAAAAACAAACACAATTAGTAACAACTTACATGTTCCTCTTTAACTTGTTGAATAAGCTAAGCTTTACGAAGGCATAGCGGTGCCGTGTCTGTTGACCATTATGATTTATGTGTGGACGACTAGGAGTTATGATAAATCCATATCAGATATGGGCAACTTTGCCCATATCAAGGGTAAGTTTGTCAATTCAAGTAATTTAGTAAGATAGGAATGTAAAAGTAGGGGAATGGAGTATTCCCTCTCATTCCATAAGCTAGTTTAATAATAATTTTGAAAATTGTGCCATCCTCTCTCCAAACCTCACTCTTCAACCTCACTCTTCAACCCTGCCATCCTCTCTCCAACCTACCCACCGGAGCTATAACGTTTGATGCCGGAAAATTCGCCGGAAAGAGGCAGGAATTAACGGTGTTTATCGTGAATTGAAGGTATGTTTAATTACTTGAAATTTCGTGGGTTACATCATGAAATTTCGTGGGTTTTGTTAAATTTCGTGGGTTTAATTCATGAAAATTGCATGTATTGTGGGTTTTGTGGTTGATTTCGTGGGTTTAATTCATGGGTTTAATTCATGAAAATTGCATGTCTTGTGGGTTTTTTGGTTGATTTCGTGGGTTTAATTCATGAAAATTGCATGTATTGTGGGTTTTGTGGTTGATTTCGTGGGTTTAATTCATGGGTTTAATTCATGAAAATTGCATGTCTTGTGGGTTTTGTGGTTGATTTTGTGGGTTTAATTCATGAAAATTGCATGTCTTGTGGGTTTTGTGGTTGATTTCGTGGGTTTAATTCCAATGCAATTTTCGCTGAATTTGTTGTCGCCGTTTTCGGGCGATTTGGAGGAGACATGCAATTTTCAGCCGTTTTTGTTATCATTTTTAACTGTAGGATCATGTCTTATTTCTTGATTCAACTCCCTGCATTGACCATCTCTTTGGACACTGCAGGTGCATTGAATTTGTTGTCTTATTGTGTTGGATGATATGTAGAGTAATTTGTTACTAGCATTTGCATGTGTGGAGTTTAGACTTGTAATTTCAGAATCATTTGCATGTGATGGGCTGAGTTTCATGTTTCTTATAGCCTAAATAGTAGTAATTCGATCTCTTTGACACAAATGGGAATCATTTGCATTCTTAATCTGTCGCATCTTTTTTCATCTTGTTTGTCATTATTTTATGAATACCATTATATGGTTGTATTTCTTTTGTGAATTAAATTTGACTATTTCAAAAATATAAGGTATGAACATATGATTTGCCTGTTTGCAGTACAAGGAACACAAGATGAACGAGAGGAGGAATCCACTCATGAAATGCTCCATGGAGGAGAAGGATCATATGCGCATGAAGGTGAGCAATATAGTATACTTAGAAGCTATTTGAAAAATATAAGATATGAAGACATGATACGATTGTATGCAGGACAAGGCCCACAAGGTGAACGAGAGGAGTCCACTCATGAAGTGTTCCATGAAGGAGAAGGACCATCTGCGCAGGAAGGTGAAAAGGAAAAAACGACTGATACCCAGCAAAGTATAATGCCTCATTCTCTTACAAGTTCATTTTCATAGTTTTTTATAACTTAATCTCAGAGATAAATAATATCGAGTGAAAATAATTTATGTTTAACCGAACATAGAGTTGGACAATTTGTAAATAAAATTCAACTTGTACTAAAGTTGACGGGATTGAATGAAATTATACTGTTATAATAACGTTGTGGTAGTAAGAGTGAACTTGTAAATAATGAAGGAATAAAGTACACATTTATTGCTAGACTAAACTTTACTTGTGTGAAGGGAGAGGACTCGACCCATGAAGGCTTTACTAAAGATCAAGGGCCAACTTTGCTTGGAGAAGTGGGTCATAAACTCCCTGAACAAGTCCTTCACGAGAACTCGACCAAGTATGTTGTGCCGATTACATGTCTTTGTTTGTCTCATACATTCATACACAATCGGCCTATAATGGATACTTATTATATATGCGGGTGATGAGGAAGGTAGTAGTATAAACCTAGATGTCATTTCGAAATATATGAACAATTTGGCAGTCCGACTACATCTACATGGGCTACACCTTCATCTGGAGTGGGTGGTTCAAAATACACCTTCTCATTTGGTGACAAAGACATTGTGAAGGATATTAGGTATGAGAATTTGGATCGTATTACTATATTAATTTTAATTGTATGTAATTTGAGTTACATATTGTCTTTACTTTTAAGATTATGAGTTATATTTTAATTCTAACAATTTTTTTTCATAATTGTAGCCGACAGTTTAATGCAAGTCAGGGGTGGTGGAGGAAGAGTTCACAGCGAAATGGATAACGATGACATGTTCGTGGTATTTTGCGCGTCGGATTGCTTTCTTTTGTAATGATCTACCTAATGCAAGTGTAATTTTAAGTACCTCACTTAGCATTGTAATGGTTGTATGGATAATTTTAAGTACTTTTTATAATTATGGATTTATGAATATGTGAACTAATCATTTCGTATTTAAAAAAATGAAGCATCGTATTGTGTTTATCGTTTCCTTTCCTCTATTTTGTGAACAACATATTGTGTTTCTGCATTGTCATATATTGTCAAAATTGATAGAAATGGTGTTCATGTTAACATTTTCCATGCATGCCTTTTTTCTTAATAACCCACGTCGTAAATTACTTATTAATGTGACATTCAAAAAGTGTTATTAGTAGTCAATCGTTTAGATGTGAAAAAAGAACAAATATGCGTTAACTTCTAATCGTTTTGGGTAATTTATACTTGTTATAAGGTTTATTAGTATATGTTAATTTTATTGGATGATAAGTCACACAAATTAAGAGTATACACTACTAGATATTGTTTTTCTTGAAGAAACGAAGGTTTTGGAGTATATAAAAAACTGACAACCATTAATTAAGGGTCCGTTCGGCATCGCTGTAAGTTTACAGTTTTTGGTTTTATGAATATAAAAGTCATATGATATAAGGGGTACAATAAACTTAAAATTAATCATACTTATACCAATAATATCAATTTTGAAAACTGACAACGGAATACTGAAAACTACTTTTTCTGGTTTTCATATTTTTGTTTTTGATTTTTAAAAAAACTAAAAACTGAAAACAAAAAACGATAACGAACGACCCCTAAGTTTTCTCTTCCATGTGTTTAGTGTAATTAGTATCGATTTGGTAACTAATGAAGGCATCGTATTGTGTTTGTCAACAGCATATTGTGTTTCTGCATTGTCATGTATTGTCAAAATTGATTGAAATGGTGTTAATGTTAACATTTTCCACGCATGCCTTTTTTCTTAATAAACCACGTCGTAAATTACTTATTAATGTGACATTAAAATAGTGTTATTAGTAGTCAATCATTTAGATGTGAAAAAAGAACAAATATGCGTTAACTTTTAATCGTTTTGGGTAATTTATACTTGTTATAAGGTTTATTAGTATATGTATGATTTTATTGGATGATAAGTCACACAAATTAAGAATATACACTACTAGATATTGTTTTTCTTGAAGAAATGAAGGTTTTGGAGTATAAAAAACTAACAACCATTAATTAAGTTTTCTCATGCATGTGTTTAGTGTAATTAGTATCGATTTGGTAACTAATGAAGGCATCGTATTGTGTTTGTCAACAACATATTGTGTTTCTGCATTGTCATGTATTGTCAAAATAGATTGAAATGGTGTTAATGTTAACATTTTCCACGCATGGCTTTTTTCTTAATAAACCACGTCGTAAATTACTTATTAATGTGACATTAAAATAGTGTTATTAGTAGTCAATCATTTAGATGTGAAAAAAAGAACAAATATGCGTTAACTTTTAATCGTTTTGGGTAATTTATACTTGTTATAAGGTTTATTAGTATATGTATGATTTTATTGGATGATAAGTCACACAAATTAAGAGTATACACTACTAGATATTGTTTTTCTTGAAGAAATGAAGGTTTTGGAGTATAAAAAACTGACAACCATTAATTAAGTTTTCTCATGCATGTGTTTATTGTAATTAGTATCGATTTGGTAACTAATGAAGGCATCGTATTGTGTTTGTCAACAACATATTGTGTTTCTGCATTGTCATGTATTGTCAAAATAGATTGAAATGGTGTTAATGTTAACATTTTCCACGCATGCCTTTTTTCTTAATAAACCACGTCGTAAATTACTTATTAATGTGACATTAAAATAGTGTTATTAGTAGTCAATCATTTAGATGTGAAAAAAGAACAAATATGCGTTAACTTTTAATCGTTTTGGGTAATTTATACTTGTTATAAGGTTTATTAGTATATGTATGATTTTATTGGATGATAAGTCACACAAATTAAGAGTATACACTACTAGATATTGTTTTTCTTGAAGAAATGAAGGTTTTGGAGTATAAAAAACTGACAACCATTAATTAAGTTTTCTCATGCATGTGTTAAGTGTAATTAGTATCGATTTGGTAACTAATGAAGGCATCGTATTGTGTTTGTCAACAACATATTGTGTTTCTGCATTGTCATGTATTGTCAAAATAGATTTTTTTTTTTTTTTTGATAATTTTTGTTTCATTACTTGTACCATAGAGGTACCAACTCCATTAACAGTACATGAAAACTAGCCCACAAGAGAGCATGCAGTAGGGTCTAAAGATAGACGCAGGATCAATATTTCAAAATCCTACTTACACATACTGCATCTGAGAAAAAAATTATGGAAATGATAAGAATGACAAAACTAGGGATAGCATCATAACCAGGCTAAAAATTCAGAATCCCGAACAAGTCCTTTTTTTGCCAAGGAGTCAGCAACTACGTTCGAGCTTCTTCTCTTGTGAACAATGTTGATAGTCATCCAGTTCTTCCTCGCGTTTCGAATGAAATTGAGTTGAAAACTGAGGTTCAAAATTGAAATGGTGTTAATGTTAACATTTTCCACGCATGGCTTTTTTCTTACTAAACCACGTCGTAAATTACTTATTAATGTGACATTAAAATAGTGTTATTAGTAGTCAATCGTTTATACGTGCAAAAAAGAACAAATATGCGTTAACTTCTTTTTTTCCATTAACGTTCAATATAATATTCGTTTTGGGTAATTTATACTTGTTATAAGGTTTACTAGTATATGTATGATTTTATTGGATGATACGTCACACAAATTAAGAGTATACACTACTAAATATTGTTTTTCTTGAAGAAATGATGGTTTTGATTTTCTTGAAGAAATGATGGTTTTGGAGTATAAAAAACTGACAACCGTTAATTAAATTTTTCATGCATGTGTTTAGTGTAATTAGTATCGGTATGTTAACTATTGAAGGCATCGTACTGTGTTTGTCAACAAGATATTGTGTTTCTGCATTGTCATGTATTATCAAAATTGATAGAAATGGTGTTCATGTGAACATTTTTCATTCAAATGTTTAGTACCTTAGTGTTATTAGTATCGATTTATTAACTCATGAAAATGAAGGCATGGTATTGTGTTTATCAGTTATGCTATATTATGAACAACATATGTGATTGTGTTAAGGTGGCTTTACTTTATAAGTTCGAAAATGTTATGTACTATGTAGTAACATATTGTGTTTGTGCGTTGCCATATATTGTCAAAAATGATAGAAATGATGTTCATGTGAACACCGCCACTCATGTCTTTTATTTTTATTTTTAAATTCATGTCTTTTTTTAACAAAACACGTGCTAAATTACTTATTAATATCACATTAAATGTTAAGGTTTTCTCCACCTCCATGAAAGCCCAGTTGTCTTCTCCAAATTTCCGCAATATCAAGAAAAACCACAACAATGGGGAGACCTTTTTTCCACAATTCAACAACACTTAATTTCCCACTTCATTTTGGTTTTTATTTCTCCCCTTAATTTGCATAAAGTGAACGTAAGAAATTTTGTTCACCTGGCTTCTGTTGTCAAGTCAATTGTAGTAGAGGATAGAGAGAGGGGAAGTCACTTTTTCCCATTCCCTTCCATTCCCCTTCTATTCCCTTTCTCAAATTCAAAAAGTTCAATATAATATGTTTTTTGAATTTAATACATTATCTTTGTACTTACAGCTTTTCACAACATTACTTTTTCAATTTTATATTGCTGATATGGGCAAAGTTGCCCATATCTGATATGGATTTATCAGGACTCGGACGACTAGACCTTCCTTTTTTTTCCCATTCTCTTGCAACGAACTTTTGTGAACAATTCTCGAATGCCCTCCTACTTCTACCAATCAGATAATCACATGGGAATGAGATGTATTACTTGTTTTCTTTGTCTTTGTTTGTGGAGATTGCTATATCTACCCACCTGGGTAGACTACTCATTAGAAATAGAGAATTAAAATATAATTAATTCTGCTGAGTTGGACTCCACTAATTATTAATGTCTATCTCTAGTGGGTAGATTACCCGGTGGGTAGACAAAGTTTTTCCCTTTGTTCTCAATAGTTGTCTTGTACTCCCTCCATTTGTTTAGATGTAACATTGGACTTTTCACATTTGTCGAGGCACAACTTTAACCGATAATATCTCTAATTGTATAAAAGTAAAAATTATAAAAAAATATATATTTAGAAAGTGTATACCGTGACGAATCAAACAAGATCCCACATGACTATATTTTTTCTTATGTATAAATAACAATTAGTGGTCAAAGTGTATTGGATGAATAGTGCCCAAAGTCAATATGTTACATCTAAAAAAAACGAAGGGAGTAGTTGGTACTATGGTTGGGTAAAGTTGACCCATGACGACTCGAAATAAATTTGAAAATAATGAGATTTGGATTTGGATTATCGTTTTCAAGTTATATCACTTATCACAGCTCTATATGTATTATATTAACATTTAGTTCATCCAGAATTTTAGGCTTATTAGATTGAATTTGTTTTATTAAATGGGTTAAATTAAGATCATCAAAGTAAGTTATATAGGTTTGATAGGGGTCTGAACTTTGGGTGATAATATTTAGAAGGTCTGAGCTATTGATTAACCTGTTTAGGTTCCTACTTTAGGGAGTCTTAACTTTCAGCGGGTCTCAGTGACTTGAAACTGGCGATTTTTTCTTAAAATCTCACGTACTTCCTACTTATCTCCCTCAATTAACCCTTCTGTTAGGACCCACGTTTTACAAGTTATGACCTATTAAGCTAGTTCTAAGTCACTGAGGTCCGCTAAAAGTTAATACCCCCTAAAGAAGGGACATATACAGGTTAATCAATAGTTCAGACCTTTCATAAATATTGATGACATCTTTTTCTATAGACTCTCATCTTGTCAAACAACGGTGTAGGGGATGACTGATGAGGATTCTCTTACTTTCCCCTCTACGTGCTCATGAGTGCATAATTCGCAAATATGATCGAAAACAAGAGAATTTAAGAGTTGAGATTTGGTCATATTTTTCACCTTACTATTGGAAATAAAAAAACAACATACTTCCTCCGTTTCTTAATAAGTGCAACATAGAGAACGTGGGGGAATACCAGGGAATGTAGAGAGAGAAAGTTGGGACCACAATAAAGTAGAGTAAATCAAGTGATGAAACAAAAAAGTTGTGGTCCCCTCTTGCTTTTTGGTGGCATATTTGTAATAATATTGAACTTTTTTTTTACCATTTTGAGCTTGGTTGCACTTATTGTGACTATTCCAAATAAGGAAAGTGTTGCACTTATTGAGAAACGGAGGTAGAAGATCTTATTAAATAAAGCCATAAAGGTGTGCATGCACTTATTTGTATAGTGTTTGAAATCATATTTTAGTCCATTAAGATGTCTTCTTATTTCTAAATAATAGGACTACTTATGTAATTATTCTTCTTATTTCTAAATAATAGGACTACTTATGTAATTATTTCAACTTCTGAAATCTAGGATTTGGAAAGTAGTGACAAATTTTTTGCATCAAAATATGTTCTCCTTTCATGGGATCAAAAGGATTTTGAATCTCGTGAATGCTTTGTTGTGACAATTTGATTAACTTTTTGCAGTTCTATGTTTCGATCTTTGAACTTTTTCATTCCTTTCAAAACTTTTGAGGCAACCACTAATAATAATCTGACTTTGAATATTAAAAGACCACGTTATATAATAAGCTGATGAATTTTTCTAAGTCAATCATACGTGAATACGTAAACCCCGTCTCTTTATTGGCCCATGTTTATCATTCAACTAGTATACATGTCTTTTATAATATTTCGAAGTCAAACATTAATGGAATATCTGCTGTTTCTTGCATAATTTCTTAGCATTACTTAAAATGGAAGAATCTTTTATTGCAGATGTTTTGCTTCCATAATAGTGACATCACATTCAGATGATAAATAAATAAAAAACACCCCTATATCAAAAATTCTTTTTTGCAGAAGTATATATATTTACTCCTTATCGTTGATGTTAAGAGTATAACCCACATGTGAGTTGGGATTAATTTATCCCACATTGAATAAATATAGAGAGAATGACTAACATATAGTACTCCCTTCGTTTCTTTTTAATAGTTACATTTTACCTTTTCACGCTTGCCAAGGTAAATGTTTGAACATTAATATCTCTAAATTTGCATTTGTAAATAGACGAATCAAACAATATCCCACATGACACCTATTACCAATTAGTTTTAGGATGGAACCTGCCAACATTGTAGATTAGACCATCTAAATTGCATATGATATCTTGGAATATTAGGAAAATTAGTATTGTTGGTGAAACTACATAACCTATATTGATCTTGCTTTGGATGGAAGAATTCGATCTACGCTATAGATAATATTCATACCAATTCAATTTCTATATAAAAATTGCCTTGTGATTTGTAAAAGAGAAGCCCGCATAACCATGTCATGTTATGAAAAAAAATTGAAATTAAAAGAGAGTAGCTAGAGTTATCCAATGATTAAAATAGATAATAATAGGTTCGATAAGAGAAAATATTGTGCGATTCTCAATAAACCACTTCATGCACTTTTACAACTGTAATATTTTAACTTTTCTACTATTTATATAACTAACTTTGACTATATTTACTAATTAATATATATACAAATTAAATATTATTATGTAATATGTTATTGAGGATCAAGGTTGGCCTAATGGTTGTAAGACCCTCCTTCTATCTATGTAACAGAAGTTCGATCACCTCTTGCAAGAACGATCTCTAATTTCTCCCCCTTTCTTGCAAGGGAATTCTCCTTACCTTTAAAAAAAATTATGTAATATGTTATTATATTAGTTACCATGTATAAATACGTTCTCTTCATATTAACCAAAAAAAAATCACGTCCAATCAGGTGGATTCCTATAAAAGTGGATTTGTAATTTCGACATTATAATTAATTACATGTATAGGTTTCTTATTTCATGATGCATCATATAATTATGGGAAGTAGGAACCATGGATGGCACAAATACAAAACCAGCTTGAACATCAAGTAGGTTCGAGTTGTTATAGGACCATTACGTGCTGTTTAGACGTCGATGTCGGCGGAAGATTAACTTAATATGGCTCCTTCACCATTGGTTTAAAGTTGATATCATGCGGTAGCCACTCATTGTTACGGGATCCACCCTGTAATTTATTAGACATTTTCGACCACCTAAAAATATTTACACTTATTATTGCTTAGCATAAAATTTCAATTCATAGTTTATGTTCACAGTGCTTATTTCTATTGTTTTGGGTAACCGCCTCCTTAATTTGACTTTCTCTCCTAATTATTGTTTCCCACTATTGTTTGATATTTTCATGTTATTAATATTCATTTAGCACGACTCATAAGCAAATGTAAAATTGAAGAATAGGTCATATAAAAATGCCTTTTTGGGGGGGAGAGGGGGGAGGGTCTAAAGTGTTTCTAAATTGATAAAATAAGATTTATTTGGATGTTGAACTTATAACTTTCGGAACTTTTTTTAATTTTTTTTTACTTTATGATAGTGTAGATCTTAAAAGGTTATGCGATTTATTGAAAAAATTGCCGATACCCTATTAGGTCTAATAAGTCCAGTTCAGGTAAGGAGAGCACACCCTCACTCTGATTTCCTCCTCTCTCTCTCTCTCTCACTTTCATTATTTCGTAACATTAAGCATGTGTAGTTCTAGATAGGTATCATAAAAGCTTGATAAAAAAATGTAATTGAAATTGGCTTTTTGTCGGGTTATAGTTTCAGTTGCAAGTAACCAATATTAAAGTCTTTCAAATCGGGTACTCAATTAGTTAGGGTTCCAAAAATTGGAAATCGAATGTAGAACCATCAATTAATAGGTTCCGAGTGAGGAATGCGCATATAGTGTACCCTACTAGTTCACTCAACAGATATACAATTTTTTAAAAGGTAAGATAATGATGTCCGACCCCTTGTAAGTAGGGGGAAATGGGGATCCCTTCTTGCATGGGGTGAGAGTACTCGATCCTAGGATCTCTGCGATCGGAGGTGATGCCAACACCACTACTAGGCCACTGCTCGCTCAGCAAATATACATGCCTAAAAAAATTTGAGAATCGAAATTTGTTGAGTATTTTATTTCTTTTATTATGATGGAGAATGTATTTTTTTAGGGGAACGATGGAGGATGTATTGAGTACATTATAAATCAACAAAAAAGGGTGGAAAAAAGTGCACCAATGGAAAGGAGATTTGTTTCTATTTTCTACTACACCGTATCCTTCTTTGAACTACTTTAGGAAATCAATATTATTTGAATTGGCAAGAAATTAAAGGATTTTATAGGAGACAATCAGGCAAAGGAAAAAGAAGTACTAAAATCACAATGGAGAAGATTTTTAGGGTTGATACTATTTCCTCATTGTCCTAAATTCCTAATATCGTATTGGGAGTGAAATAAAATCGTAACACAGCCGAATATAAGGAAATGATCCAATCAATTTTTTACCATAGAAAGCAGCATTCTTTTTGGTGCTAGAAAAATACTACTCTTTATGGTTATGATACAAATCTACTAGAAAATGAAGTACGGAAAACAACCATGTAAATCAATAGAATTTTACAAGTTTCTTTCAACGAATTCATCACGACATCGTCAATAAGTATATCTGTATATACAACATATAAGGATCGGAGATGGAAAAACTGATTCTCTTAAGTCTTAACAATGCTCAATACTGAGGATCACTAGGTAGGATGACAATGAGCTACATTATTCTCATCTTTTTTAATATGACTCCATTAATAAAAATAAAAGACTTCAAAGTAATTATCTTTTGATATACGCAAAGTCATAAAAAAGACCGTCTCACGTTAACACTAACGTGAGACGAGTCCCTTTTTCCTCCAATTCTCAGCCTCCGCCTTCAATTCCTCCACCATCCTCTCAAATTATGGAAGCTTTCTACCATTTCAGCAGATCCACGGCCGCGCCTCCTTTACACACCTCCCAATTCAATTTCAGCAGATCTTTATCGAAATCAATCACGCCGACGGTGATCGATTTCGCCGGAGAAGGTGACTGGAAACCTAATTCCGGCGACGGAGCTACTGCGGCGATCGGAGATGAATTTGTTACGGAGTTTTTCGGAGAAATGATGGAGTTGCGGTGAGGTGGTTGAGGAAGGGAGGAGAGGGATGAGAAGAGAGAGAAAGAGGATTGAGAGTTAGAGATGAGGAGAGTGAAAGAGAGGATGAAGATGAAGGAGTCTTTCTTTTCATGGAGGAATGGTTGTAAGGTTGATGTAATCGCCATTGTTGTGAATTGTGATGTTGAGAGAAAAACAGAGGAGAGAGAAGATGGAAGGAGAAGAGGAAGGGGGAAGTTTGTTTGTTGTTGGTTTTGGGTGAAAAATTTTCAGTTACGATCATGTGGGGGTGTGCCAGAAGTTCAGATGAGAGAGATTTTTATGAGAAAATGGTAGCAAAGTTTGCGAAGGTGAATTGGTGGTTGGGCGTTGGTAACTTGGTAGATAGCATTTTGGCTATTAGTTATGGTTTTCTGATTCATAGTTAGCTTTTGCTTAATAGTTATGAAATTCGGATATATAGTTATGATTTTTAGGTTATTAGTTATTAATTGTGGTTAATAATTATGGTTTTATGGTTGATAGTTGTGATTCTGGCTATTAGTTATTGTTTTCTGATAAATAGTTATGATATCTGGGTATTTAGTTATTATTGTTTTTTACATTAGTTATGAATTTTTGTTTTTTAGTTCCGGTTTTATGGCTAATAGTTTTAGTCTAGAAAATAACTGAAAGATTATAATTATAGCATATGAATAATTATTTATTAATTTCATGAGTAACAATGATGAATTGTTTTATGGTTATAGTTTTGATATTTGGTTAACAATTATACTTTGAGGGTTGATAGTATGAGAGGTCAATAGTTATGATTTTAAGGTCATTAGTTTTATTTATTGTATGCATTAGTAAACATTGTTTTTGCATTGGTTATTTGAGGTTGGCATAACTAATGCAAAAATGCGATAGTTATTTAAGAAAGAGAGAATTAGTGCATTAGTTTTTTTGAGAAAGACAGAATTATTTATGTGTGATACTGAAATTATGGCCAATAAAATGCATTATAATATGATTTTTATGATATAACTAATATCTTCAGTGCTTAACTAATATACTTGACGTTTAACTAATATCTTAAAGACTTAACTAATTCACCCGTAAGAATTTAAGGCTAAAGATAACCAATGAGGGCAAGTCTTCACCTAATTCTACTGCTTGGTTTGATGCGCGTGCGTGATGTCGAAGATGACATCGCGGCCTCACGTTAACACTAACGTGAGACCGTCTCTCCAAAAACGGACTCTTTGATATATAAACGAGATAAAATAAAAAATATTAGCACTAGTAAAATGAGAGATAATAAGAGGAAAATCAACCAACTCTAATGTGCACTATCTTATTGGTCATTTTACCTATATGAAGGATGATTCTTCTTTTCTTTTTTTACAATTTTTTTTGACGTATATAAACACGAAATCTCTTGATGAAAACCCTACCATAAAATTTGAAAAAGTTGTGATACGACCAATTTTTTTTTAAAAAAAAGCTCCACATATATATATTATTCTTCAAAATAGGATAAAAAGATTACATAACTTTATGTTTTTTAAAATATAAAGATGAAGTAAAAGGCGACTCTTGTAGCCACTAACTGAAAAGGAATGAGGACATCTTGTTAGAGCCACACCACATAAGAATATGGAGCCTATAGGTCAACCCCACACGATTTTTTTCCTTCTTTTTGTTTAATTTGGTGCAACCCCACACGATTTATTCCCTATTTTGAAGGTATTTTCTATTTCCTTTTCTCCGCCCTTCTCTCTCTCTAGAGACAGCAACATTCATCCCTGGCAAAGGCGATACACAATTCTAGTTTCCCTTTCCTAGTAAATGTCACAAAAGTCAATTGTACAATTTTTTAATTTTTATCCTAACAACCGTCCTAAGTTCCAAACTTAACTAAGTAATACTAGGTCTTATTACGCCTAATATTCTCCCTTCAACAAAAGTTTTTTAAAAAATAAGAATCTATAGTTTTTTATTTTTTATTTTTAATTATTTGAAAATCAGGAACAGGAATGAAAAAAAAATTAAGGGTTTGTTCTCCCCAACTTATTTTCAGTTCAGTTCTTAAATTATTATCATTACTATTAATTAGTTATAATTTAATTCATTTCAATTCAGTTCAGTTGTTTATGCCGAAGAGAACAGGCCCTAAGGTTCTTTTTTTCCTTCCGTCTCTCGATAGACTTCTAAGCAAACAAAATCTTTCAAAAAAAAAATCCAAGATATCGAGAAAAAATATAAGCATATGGGGTCTTGTTTGATGGGCACTCGTTAGAAGTCTATTGGGGGACGAAGAGAGTATATCTCACAACGTATAAAATCTTTTAAAAAAAAGGAAAAAAAATTATCTTAAATTGGTAATGATACCAAACGGTAGCAATCTCTATTAAGAAAACTCCACACTTTCAATAATCTTTTAATATAACTTCTTTTTTTACAAAAAAAAAAAGAAAACTTTGAGTGTAAAATAAGAAACTCTCCCCCAAAAATATAATAAAAATAAAAAAATAAAAATCCCTTTCCTACCCTCAAAAAGCCAAAACCTCCCATTATTCCCCCTATATAAATAGCAACCACATAACCCCTCAAAGCCTTCTTCATCTCCACCAAAAAATCATATGTAAGTTTTGTGTAAACTATAATGAGCAACATCCCAAGTTCTTTAAGTAATTCCTCTCTTACCCTTTTTCATCTTACAATCTCTTCTTCTGATCCTTGGCCTTTTTCTTTCTCTTTTTTATAACACACAATTATTAAACTCTCTCTAAAATCCCCCCTAAAATCACAAACTTTTTTTTCTTTTTTCATATTTGCAACAATATGGGTAGTGGTGAAAAACACCATATGATCAACTTTAACCTCTACATCTCCCATCTTCTCCATCATCATCATCATCATCATCATCATCAACGCAACAAGGATGAGATCAAGGGTGTACCAAAAGGGTGCATGGCAGTTTTGGTGGGACACGAAGGAGAGGAAAAACTCCAAAGGTTTGTAATTCCAATTGTTTATACTAATCATCCTAAGTTCTTGGATCTTCTTAAAGAAGCTGAAGAAGAGTATGGATTTAATCAGAAGGGTCCCATCACTATTCCATGCCACGTGGAGCAATTTCGTCACGTTCAAGGCTTGATTGATCGTGAATACCACATGATGAATTATCCGCATCATCATCATGATCAACATCATCATCATCATCATCATAATAATTTCTTGTGCTTTAAGGCTTGATTATGTTTATTGGGTGATTGTGAACATCTTTGGAAATTGGGAGTACTTTGTCGATCAAGATGTAAATTTTAGGTTATTGATTTGATTTCCTTTTCTTTTCTTTTTTTTTGTGATTTTTGTGGGGTTTTTATCTTTGCGTGAGATAAAACTAAAGGGATTAATTGTAGTTGATAACGATGAAAAAATGGTTATGAATATTATTATAATACTATTATTATTATTATGTAATTTTCTCTCTTTTAATTGACATTTTTTCCCCTTCTGAAAGATAATTTCCTTTTTTGAGGTCCAAAATTCTGATTTACTTGATATGCTAGCTAGTACTCCCTTCATCCCAAAATATAGTTCTTATTTTGTTTTTTATGGTCAAACATTAAAACTTTTGACCAAATATTCTCATTAATATATAAAAAAATACTCATGTAGGATCTTGTTAGATTCGTTCAATATGTTGTTTATAATATCAATTTTTCTAATTTATATTAATACGTAAGTAAAGATATTGATAATCAAAGATATATACGTGTTGGAAACCGTGGAAAAAGAAACGAAAACTATATTTTTGGAATAGATGGAGTGTTTGATTTATTTTCTTTTCAGGTGAGAATAATATGTTCTAGTAAACAAATTTCAACTACCATTGTACTATTGAGAATACAAATACTCAATATTTGATTTTCACGGTCTTAAAGACATAAATTTAATACATTAGATTTTCCTAACCTAATAAATAATTATAAAAGATAAACTATTATTTAAAAGTATATATGATATAGGAGTTTTAAATTTATTTTTGGAAAGATTATTGTGGAAAGAGTTAGAATATTTTACGAATGCGAACAGAGAGACCAAGGTTATGTTTGGTAGCATACTAGTTGAAAATTAAACTAGGAAATAAAATGAAATTGGCAGCAATTGCAATTTGCAAGTATGGAACATATTAGGTTGGTGAATAAGATATCCAATTACATGAGTTGTCTAGTAAATAGTTGAAAATAGTTAAGATTGTTTCCCAATTTTAAGTTCCTTTGAGCTCTTTTAATTTTTCAGATAAAAAACTTTAATTCTATTCAAGATACATACCAAAAAACGATAATTATTATTTCAACACTTTAAATATTTTAGCACTTTCTATCATAAGGTGGTTGAATAGGCTACCAAACATAGCCTAAGAGGAATTGCTAACAAATTGGAACATAGTACAATGGGTGAATTCACATGGTATTTTTCTTGAAGGAAATATTTTAATTTTTACAGCACCCAAAAAGAGATAAAAGATTTCTTCTATTTCCATTTCTTTTCTTTGTTGCGCCGAAAGAAACTGAAAAAATTAGAAAAAATGAATTTCTAGATATGAGGCGTTTTTTTAATTGTTTTGGATTGTGTGGTTACGCAAGGATGACTACAAAAGGAATACTAAAAAAGATCTAATTCTAATTAATAATTCGAAATTAACGAAATAGTTGGGTGGTGTTTGGTTGTCAAGGGATAGATTGAATTCCACATAAGTTGGGTGGGGTTGTGACTGTTGGCTTGTAGCTTGGGACAAATTATGAAATTACACCAATGTATAAACATTTGTCTATTGTCTCTTAAAATTATTCTACACTAGTCTTATATGCACGCGATGCGTGCGAAAACAAATAGAAAGCTCAATTATGTAATAACATGTATGAAAAATTGTCCACAAAGTTCATTCTAATTTCTTCTATTTTTTTAAAACCAATAAATTAGAGATGTTATAAATATTTTTGTTAATTGAGGGTATAATAATAAAAGAGGGATGAATTTGTGTTTTGTTAGTTGACGCCTGAAGGTAATGAGGTTTATAATTTTCGGTGTCCCCTCTCTTCCCTTATATAATAGAGATAATATAGCATCATTCAAAAAAGGAGCCAAAAAAATTACAAAAGGATGATTTATAAGGTACTCCAAATAATATATTATTTGGTATCTATAATTCTCCAGCCAAACAAAAATCTCTATTCTATGAGATTAGTCACTAACTCACTATTCACTACACGCACTTGTTGCCAATAAATTGTGATGACACAATCTCTATTATAATTGCCCTGTGTCAATGCTATTTGTCCCATACTCTCAAAGTCTCAAACTCTCAACCCTCAAATTTCTCCATCTATCCCTTTTCTCTGTCGAAATTTCAACTCTTCGGCCCCTTTTCTCCATCTCCTTATATGGAGAATTACAATTTTTTTTTAAGAATTTGAAAAACACAACAATCGACGGTACTAATTGAACGAAGTGATTAAGATACTGGCATGTAGGTGAGGTTGAATTCTCTCCGTTTTATTTTTCCATGCGAAAGTAACACTTTTTTTTTTTACTTCAATTTGATATATTTATGTGGGTTGGTTTGATTTTTTGTGAGAATGCAAGAGATTAATGTCGAAATCTATGGAAATTCAGGGTTTATGTTGAAGGAAACTGATATAATTGTGTGCGATAATTGCGGTTAAAGATTGTTTTTAAAAAAAAAAATTGAAACGGAATTGGATATTTAATTCCCCCAATAATTTTATTTTTTATTCCCTGGAAAGATTGTATTTTGATATTTGGGGATACATTAAAATTTTGAAAATGCAATCAGGTACATAGGGTTTTTTTTGCAAAATAAAAGTAGAAATGAAAATCGTGTGTGTTATATGTTAATTTTGAGGAAAATTTCTATGCAATTATTGATTGTTTTATTATTATTTATTGTGCTTCATTAGTTATTGGTGATTAACCTGTGAAACCCAACTGCACAAACCTTGATTATAACCTTCATAATAATTCTGCCTCAATAACAGTGATTTATGAGAGAAGAATATGACAAATTATTTTTGGAAATAACTGCATTTGTGTCTTTCTTTCTTATGTTCTACTCCAATTGTGATTTTATTTCTTTAAACCACTGTAATTAGAAATTGATAGCACAAAAAAAAAACATTAATATGGTATTTGTGATTGTCCAATATCTCTATCATATATGATAGCATTTATGAATCAGATGAACAATAAAGCGTAAAAAGAAGTAAGAATTACCTTATGACTATGATTTCCCTAGTTCTTTCTGTTTGTCTGTGTTTTTACCCTGTTGGTTTTGGTCGATTACATGCTGGATTAAAAGCACAGTTATGAATCAGATGAAGCATAAAGCAAGAAAAAAAGGGTCACTTGGTTCATTTTAGACTATGAATTACCTGCTCGTGGTCTTCGAAAAGCGAATTTGTACTTAACTGTGTACTTCCATTTGCAGATAATGGAGAGCAGAAGATGATGAAATCTGAATAATTTTGGATTGTTTTACTGTAACTTGTTTTTGAGATTTTTTTTTTTTTTGAGAAGAATTGTCTCCGAGAGTACACGGTTGATTGAAATTTAGTTAACAGGGAGATCATCCATGATACTAAGGATATGTATTTTTATAGTAAAATTTAGTTGATAATTTTGGTTTGGAAAGTTACTTGAGTTCCTTTTATACGGTTATTTCAGGGATGGTAGTTATCTTTTTTTTTTTTTTTTTCCTTTTCCCCCCTTTTTCTTATTCTATTTGATGTAAATATGCTTAATTTGTTAGGGGTAAAATGGGGGTTTTAATATTTTGGTGTCCCTCCCTAGTTGCCTTATATAATAGAGATAAATGGACCAAACAAGGAACATTTTGGGTCACAACTCACAAAGTATTTGATTGCCTTACAGAGCAAATAAATTGCAATTTGGAACATGTTTCAAACATCATAAAGCTAGTTAGGGGAAAAGAAAATAGTCTTTTTCCCTCCTCCACTAACATTGTCACAAAAATATGTTCCTAACAATTAATGTCCACAACCCAAATTAATGCAATCATATTAGCACCCATGTGAGATGGCATCATTATAAAGTATCATCCGCATTTATAGGACTGGCTTCTTTTTCTTTGATGTTCATATAGTAATAGTTTTGTCATATAACTAATAGAGATGAAAGTGGAAGGAGAATAATGATAGTATAGTAACTTGAGTTAGACAAAAGTGTCTCCATTGGGTCCTAATATTCGTAATTAATAAGGATACAGTAGTTACATTAAGACCTGGTTATTGAACAGGGGTAGTCCAATGACTAAAGGGTTAGAGTCAATTTTATAATGCTTTTATTGGATAGGGCTTTAATGGATAGAGTCATTATTAGATAGGGTCATTATAAGGCCAATAAAATAACCCAATAATTTTGAAAAAAAAAAATAGATTTTGCAAAAAAAAAAAATTACATGTGCGGATTCGTATTCAATTATACTCACTTTTGTGTCTCTCCGTTCACTATTTTTCTTGCCCATTTATTGACCCACATTATCGGCCCGCTATCGACCCGTAATCCGTATTGACCCGGCCCACTATGCCCCTCTATGAACCGGCCCTTTTACGACCTGACCAGCTTTTGACCCGCAACGACCCCTGATTCGACCCGCCCAATAACCAGGTCTAGTTACATTAATCAATTCATGGAATGTATTTGACACTCTCGTGCTTACTATAATTTACTCATGCGCATGATAGAAGGTGCTAAACTTATAGTTTTCATTAGGACCCTTAGGTTTCAATATACTACACGTGTACAATATAATATACCTATATGTAATTATGTACTAATATTCATTATTAAGGATAAGTAGTAATATTATACATTTAGGTATATCATATGTATAGTACACTTAAAACTTTTTTTTTTTGCTCATTAAGAGTCTAATTAATAGACTAATGGTAGAGTTCCAATAATGAAAATATACGTTTAATATTATAATTTATCTCTATTATATAAGGCAACTAGGGAGGGACACCAAAATATTAAAACCCCCATTTTACCCCTAACAAATTAAGCATATTTACATCAAATAGAATAAGAAAAAGGGGGGAAAAGGAAAAAAAAAAAAAAAAAAGATAACTACCATCCCTGAAATAACCGTATAAAAGGAACTCAAGTAACTTTCCAAACCAAAATTATCAACTAAATTTTACTATAAAAATACATATCCTTAGTATCATGGATGATCTCCCTGTTAACTAAATTTCAATCAACCGTGTACTCTCGGAGACAATTCTTCTCAAAAAAAAAAAAAATCTCAAAAACAAGTTACAGTAAAACAATCCAAAATTATTCAGATTTCATCATCTTCTGCTCTCCATTATCTGCAAATGGAAGTACACAGTTAAGTACAAATTCGCTTTTCGAAGACCACGAGCAGGTAATTCATAGTCTAAAATGAACCAAGTGACCCTTTTTTTCTTGCTTTATGCTTCATCTGATTCATAACTGTGCTTTTAATCCAGCATGTAATCGACCAAAACCAACAGGGTAAAAACACAGACAAACAGAAAGAACTAGGGAAATCATAGTCATAAGGTAATTCTTACTTCTTTTTACGCTTTATTGTTCATCTGATTCATAAATGCTATCATATATGATAGAGATATTGGACAATCACAAATACCATATTAATGTTTTTTTTTTGTGCTATCAATTTCTAATTACAGTGGTTTAAAGAAATAAAATCACAATTGGAGTAGAACATAAGAAAGAAAGACACAAATGCAGTTATTTCCAAAAATAATTTGTCATATTCTTCTCTCATAAATCACTGTTATTGAGGCAGAATTATTATGAAGGTTATAATCAAGGTTTGTGCAGTTGGGTTTCACAGGTTAATCACCAATAACTAATGAAGCACAATAAATAATAATAAAACAATCAATAATTGCATAGAAATTTTCCTCAAAATTAACATATAACACACACGATTTTCATTTCTACTTTTATTTTGCCAAAAAAAAACCCTATGTACCTGATTGCATTTTCAAAATTTTAATGTATCCCCAAATATCAAAATACAATCTTTCCAGGGAATAAAAAATAAAATTATTGGGGGAATTAAATATCCAATTCCGTTTCAATTTTTTTTTTTAAAAACAATCTTTAACCGCAATTATCGCACACAATTATATCAGTTTCCTTCAACATAAACCCTGAATTTCCATAGATTTCGACATTAATCTCTTGCATTCTCACAAAAAATCAAACCAACCCACATAAATATATCAAATTGAAGTAAAAAAAAAAAGTGTTACTTTCGCATGGAAAAATAAAACGGAGAGAATTCAACCTCACCTACATGCCAGTATCTTAATCACTTCGTTCAATTAGTACCGTCGATTGTTGTGTTTTTCAAATTCTTAAAAAAAAATTGTAATTCTCCATATAAGGAGATGGAGAAAAGGGGCCGAAGAGTTGAAATTTCGACAGAGAAAAGGGATAGATGGAGAAATTTGAGGGTTGAGAGTTTGAGACTTTGAGAGTATGGGACAAATAGCATTGACACAGGGCAATTATAATAGAGATTGTGTCATCACAATTTATTGGCAACAAGTGCGTGTAGTGAATAGTGAGTTAGTGACTAATCTCATAGAATAGAGATTTTTGTTTGGCTGGAGAATTATAGATACCAAATAATATATTATTTGGAGTACCTTATAAATCATCCTTTTGTAATTTTTTTGGCTCCTTTTTTGAATGATGCTATATTATCTCTATTATATAAGGGAAGAGAGGGGACACCGAAAATTATAAACCTCATTACCTTCAGGCGTCAACTAACAAAACACAAATTCATCCCTCTTTTATTATTATACCCTCAATTAACAAAAATATTTATAACATCTCTAATTTATTGGTTTTAAAAAAATAGAAGAAATTAGAATGAACTTTGTGGACAATTTTTCATACATGTTATTACATAATTGAGCTTTCTATTTGTTTTCGCACGCATCGCGTGCATATAAGACTAGTATAGTAGTATGTGATGCATGGGCGAAGCCATGTTGGAACCACCACAATATCAGGAAGACTTTCGACACAAGGCACCAAGCACAGATTTTCTGTCACGAATGTCCACTCCATGCTTCCTCTATGCGCATGTTCGGCTCTGATACCACTTGTTGGGCCCACGAGTTCACCTAAAGGTCCACCATTAGTATGATAATGTCGGCTTTGGGCCTAGCCCGCACGGATTTATTTTTTCCGAAAAGCCTCATACTAATGGAGTAGGCCAAGTACTTTCTTATAAACTAGACAACGACTTTCTTATCTCTCCAGGTGTGGGACTTTGGGATGTACACCCAACAATTATTCCCCGCCATCCTAAAAATTGTTTGGGTTTTCCCCTATTGTGATGATTACTTTTGAAATGAAGTACTAATTTATAGGTGAAAAAAGTTAAGGAAAAATTGGCACCATTATTTTCAACTATGGTCGATTAACTTTAAATGGTCGTTCCAACTTTTGATTATCTCACAACAAATTCAACTTTAATTTGGAGGTTCTCTTCCCCGAATGGTCCTTTAGCTTAATTAACTTGATAATAACTCGGTTAATTATGACGCATTAAGCTCTTTCATTGGCTTTAGTTAATTTAAATAAAGGGCTATTGGTTGAGTGTCGTGTTTTAATTAACTTTTTTAGCAAATTAATTAAGTTGAAGGATCGTTATGGGAAGAAAATCCCCAAAGTTGGGACCTTTTAAGGCAAACCGACCACAATTGGGAGTTTGGGACTACTAATGTCAAATATTTAAAAGTTTGAAATGTGACTCATATATTTAAAAAGTAATCCAAAAGGTCAAAGATCTTGCGTAATTCCGTAATCCAAACCTCAAACTCCAACCGACAGCGCATCAATGAGGATGACGTGATAAATATAAAAAGCAAGATTGACTTAATTCAGGAAGATATATCATAATAATATTACCATCAATCGAGTGGGTATCTTATTAAAAAATGTAAGTTAAAATAAATCTAGATTTCATTAGCTAAAAAATCATTTCTAAATTTCTAATACTTCTTTGACCATTTATATATTTGAATCAATATATGTCGGGAAATTAGTTGACATTATGATGGGCCCATATTTCTTAATTTGCCCCAGGGCCTCTAAAATGTCAGGATCGGGCCTGAATATATACTTGCATTGTATTGAGTGAAAGTGGATAGATTAATCATATTTTGCTGAGATTTACCTTGACATCGTTTTATCTTAACTTTTCATTCAATAAATTTGGGGAACATGTTTATCTAGTTTTACTTTGAAGGACACCATACAAAAATCAACGTATAGACAACACTTTTAACCTATTTTATGTTTTATCTTAATCCAAACACTTTGTATTGATACATAGCATATGAAGTGATTAAATTTCATTGTCTATGTGAAGATTGAAATTTCATAAAATTTCCCGTTATATGAAAAGTCAATCACACAACACTTTTTTTATTATCTACACTTTACTAATAAAATATATACTCCTAGAGTCCTAGTTGCTTGAGTAGCATGGTTTGTTGCTATTTCATTGGTAGGGTGCTACTTAACATACTAGAGGAATCAGTCGAAAGATTATTGATACAAGAATTGCTCCACGTAATGCAACTCTTCTATAAACATCCATAAAATAAGGTTCCAAGCTAAGTAAATTATTCAATTACTATGATCTATTCCACCATTACATTTTTTTCTCTTAAAATAAACGGGTGTCAAAATGTCGCTTGCTCCCTAGCTAATAGCTTAATGCCTAATTTAAACTATAAGAAACTGGGAATTATAAAACAATTATATTGATTTTGAAAGGTAGAAGGAATTTGCTTACTTTATGGTATTCCCTCTTCTACTTTATCTTTTCTTATTTCGAATTTCTAATTTCTAATTTCTTGCTTTTCAATGTACAAAGACGAATCTTATTCCATCATATTGATAGAGCTATATTTACCATGCTATATTGCTATCCATGTTAGAATCCTATGTAATGCCCGCAAAATTCCACACCCAAGAGGCCAAGACCCAATGAACGTGGAAAACACTGCATTTTGACTTTCAATCATTCTAGAAATGTTATGATCAGATCATTAATCATCAAATTAGGAGTATTATTTTGTGGGCGCATATAGGTGCATAGTTTCACACTTGTACACATTTTTAGTTCTTTACCCAATGTTGTTTATTTTTATATATTAGGAAACCCTAAAAGTGTACTTAATATACTTCTTATGGTTGAGCTTTGATAATGTGTTTGTTTCAACCTATATAACGAATCATACTACAAAATACCATATTTATCATATTTATATTCGGGTGTACATACTTAGAAGTAGGTATACTAAAGCCTAAATATTAGTTTTTTTGTATATCACTGGAACATATGTATTCAGTAATAATAATAATAACAACAATAATAGATTCTTAAATATTAAAATAAAAAAAATTCTCTCAAAAAAAATATATTAAAAAAAAGGGGTCGTCGGTTACATCAATCAAGCCAAGAATACAATATGTGTCTAAAGTGCACATATCTCTAGGTCGGGTACATTATGTGAAAAAACATAACCACAAAAACCTACTTAATAATACTTGTTTTATTTTATATTTTGTATTTTGATACATAATGATACCGTTAATATTATTATTATTTTTAGTATTATTGTTAATAATATAGCATGTAGAATAAATCCCGATTAAAGTTCAATATGGATCTTTAGTTTCTTACCTCTTCTAATCTGAAACATATATATTGTTGATAAATACATATAACAAATTTAGAGTATGGTATAATATAAATATTAGACCATATTATATTATATTGTGTATTTTTGCTTGTCTAGACAAGGTTGCACATGATTATTGATCACTGCATCTACATGTGACCATGAGCCTTTTCATAAACATTAATTATCTGCTTATAGTATAAATTTCAATTTCTGAATCAAATCTGGAAAGCACATAACTGGCCACAGGATTTTATTCAAGATATGGGAGATCGAATAATTATTATGGATTAAATTAAGCATGCTTAAGAATTAAAGACGCCTCATATTAAGGAGGCCAAAGCAGGGTACAAATCAAATGATTTAACTAAAGTATCAAATTAATTAAACCGCCCAGAAAAAAATGCGAACTTCAAGCACATCAATAGGGTTAGCTTATGTGATGTCGCTTTGTTTAGGTTTCATTTGATGGGATGTTTGTTTGTTCTCACTCTAACTATTCTACCAGGAGTATTTGTTTGTTTACTTCTGTACTTATTTGCTACATTATTTTGGCAGTTTTTGTTGGTCTATTTTACTATGTAGATGCATCATGCAGGGTCATCAAAGCATCATCATAATTGAGCATAAGAATTTAAGATTGCTGCTAATGTCTTGAAAAGTTGTAACATTGCCTGATCCCTTATAATTAAGGGTATAGTACAATTTTCATACCACTCAATCTCAATTGCTCCCACAATTTCTTTTGGGGCTTTTTACCCAGTGGATAAGTTATCTATTGAAGATAGATATTTATACTTGGTAAATTCAAATTGAGCAAGGGTAGTTTTTTCTTAAATTGTTTATCTATTGTGGGTATATGAAAATTTTCTTACATGGTAGACATTTTTTAGGTTGGTAAGATAAAATGTCCTATTGAAACGAGAGTTCTTACAAGTCAAACCAATTTCAATTACATAGGGAATTAAGACTCTTTAGGAGTGGGAGGAAGGTAAGGAGAATCCCCACACCTAAAGTGACTCTGCTCTCTAGTGGGGGTTTGAATTCATGCACAATGCAACCTAGAGGTTGTGGATATAAACTTTTATCACTCGGACTGTCTATCATACACTTATCAAAACACAACTTTTATCATTAATATTTCTAATTATCAATTACTACTATTAAAGATATTAAAAAGTTAATATATTGGAAATATACATCGTGTGAAATGCCATAAATTCTTATAGTGCAAAAGGAATTTTAAAACTAAGAATAAAGAAAGGATGGACCTTATATATTATCCAATATGCTATAGTAAAGTATTCTTTAAACTTTATCATAAATGGATGAAAATAGAGCAAGAACTTAATGGGTCCTAATTGATCAGAAACACAAATTATCGAATTTACATATTCCGCAATTTTTATTTTTATTTTAGGAAATAATTATTATCCAACTTGACAAAGCATCGCCCAATTCAAAACTAAATATATACTTTTTTGTTTGCTCTAATCATCAACAAAAGCAATATATCTAGTAAAATAAGTAGTACGTTTAATCAATAAGTAGCATACTGAAACCAAAAACATCATTATGAATCTACGATAATATACCAATAAGCAAGTCATATATTGGATCTTTTATATACTACTTTCTTATATAAATAAATATACTACCTTTTGTAACGAATATACTATTTTTTGCTTAATATACCACCAAAAAATATTCTGAACAAAAAATATTAAGAACGGTTTTGATAAGCATTTATCAATTATAGACAGCTAAAATATTTTTTTCTCGCGAAATGAACTGACAATCTGTCTATTGAAAAACTTGCACAAAGAAGGCATAGGTGTTAAGCCAATTCCCCACCATGTTAGATCTGGCTTGACTTACTACACCAAAATGGGGCCATACTTGATCAGAATTGTCAGCTCTAGATTAAGTACTTGCCGACCATATTAATAGTTATCTTATTATATATCTCATAATTAAATATATAATTAAAATAAATTATTCTTTCGTCATATTCCCTAATATAAACCATAAATATTTTTCAAAAACCAATTAAGTATAACGATGCTTCTTATAAGTTCACACGAATATGAGAGGATATATTAGGGTTCAGGCCCAAAACCAATCAAGCCATACTTAGTTGTGTTTTGGCAAGGTTGCACATTTTATGGATGAGCTGCTTTCCAATGTTTGAGGATATTGCATTATTGTTTGCATGAAATATTGTTCATACTATAAAGATTGCAATTATATTTTGTGTTTGGTAAAACTCCAAGTATTTGGTTGTGCAGCTTAGCTACCACACATGACATGTGGACGGTGGAGTTAGTAACTTAGTTTGGTCATGTAAAGTTTTCACATTATTATCTTGGAAGGTGTTCTAGCACATTTCTGTAGAATTTTCTTAAAGTTTCATTTTGCCCCCAAGTATTGCGATCTTCTAATTGCTTTATGAAGTGCTTTGCTGTGTTATAGTCACATAATCATATACAGTAAAATCAGTTAAGAAGAACCAAACCTATGTCCTTGTAAAGTAGTACATCTATGTAGTCGATCTTGTTAGGTTGTACTTTTGTCTAAGATACGATACGCCATAAGGTCCTAACGTTGTCGCACTCGATAACGTTTGTCTAGGGTCCCTTACATTGAACAGGGAAGCTCGTAAAAAAGTCTCGATTTTCTCAGGAAAACCTTCAAGCATCAGATTTTATGCTGCAACAACTAAT
The DNA here is from genome assembly GCA_947648045.1 of Beta corolliflora. NCBI lineage: Eukaryota > Viridiplantae > Streptophyta > Magnoliopsida > Caryophyllales > Amaranthaceae > Beta > Beta corolliflora. Next base: position 80,475 of record CANSZD010000658.1, on the reverse strand, counting down.
TTACAGGCTGTATGAAACAGCTGAATGTTACAATCAGATTTGCCCAACCTTACTAGTATATATGCATCCCCCCACATTGAGAATTTACAACATCAGAGGTGACAAAATTGGGGGCGGAGGTAGGGGAAGCTCAAATGCTCCCCACCAAGGGGTTGCTTAACCCCATCACTCCGAATCATTGACAATACAGTATTAGAAATAGACGGAAATGTGCTTTCATACCCTGCAAGTAAACTACTAGTACTCAAAAGCTATTGACGTCTTGTATTGGAGCTCCGTATTGTAACACCGTGCAAGAATTTGGTGAAACCGATAAAATTGATATGTCCATCAGAGCTTCGTATCCAATCCTTAACTAAAGCATGAGCTGTAGGACCTAAGTTCATTTCCTGTGCATGATACATGAAATTTGTCAGAAAGCAATCACTAGCAACGGAAGGAGTCGGAGAAAGTTGATAAACTAGGTGCTTACCCTGGTCAAGTCCTCGACCGAGATCCTGCGATTACCTTCCTGGTCAAAATACTGAAACGCAGTGGTGGCAATTTTATCCCAATCTTCAAGAGCCTCAACCTGATATACACTGATTGCCGCAACACAGAACTCTTCAAAATCCATCTTCTTGATATAATATGGTTCCATCTACATTCAAAAGGCTTATACTATAAGCTTGACTTTATGAATATTTAGTTTCAACGTTATCAGTGATGAAAAATGCAACTTTGGTTTCATTAAAAAATGCATCACATTAATAAAATATCTGCCCCTGAAAAAAAAAAAATGCAGAATCTACAGCAGAAGCTATATATTCATACATCAAACCTCTGTTAAATGGGCAACTTAAATATGTCTTACCATAGTCAAAACTTCAACCACTCTGGCGTCTTTCATAGCATCAGTTGCATTTCTCATGAGAGCCTATAGATAATGACGTGATAATAAACAAAGCTAAATTAGTAGTTCGTTTATCTGAGGACTAACTAGAAATTCGGGGGTCGGGGTTTTCCACTTACCGACTTAAAATTCTCGAGAGAGACACAACCATCCTTTGGCTCTAGGAGCTTAAACTGCTCTCTGATGTAAAAGAGCTCATTCTCTGTCAGAGCTTTTGAAAGAGCCTGCAATTACAAGTAGAGCTTATACCAACTTTTATAGTAGCCAACACAGACAGAAGATGAGATTATATTTGTCTTCAAAGAGCAATCATGAACAGAAGGTAGGTGATTTCCAAGTCAGGTTGCATGTACTAGCTAAGGAGCCCGTAACAAGATTGGGAATGTAAAAAGTGACAACATTAGGCAACATCGTTGAGAGTCATTTTTCAGTTACAACTTGGCAAACTTCATAGCGCATTATAGACAACTAGTACTGCAATTAGTTTTCTAGGAACTTCTTACAATCCAATGAATTTCTGTCTTGGATGATAGGCTCTTAAATCGCTTGTCTCCTGATCTTTCCCTTTAGTCTTCTACTAAGGAAAGTAATTTATGGAGATAAATGATACATTTTATTAAGCAACAAGAACGAGTCAGAGTTTGCTATCTGTTTTTGTGCCCTGAAGATTGTTTCATTGAATCAGCATTCTTCAACTCACTAAATTTGAGTAGCAAGTGTAGCACTCCAAACTTTTATAGTTATGATAACATTCCCACTTTGTTTTCTTTTAGAGAGCTAGTGGAAATGACATGAATCTAAGGAGCCATAAATTTACTAATCCTCTAGATATTCTTGTAATGTGGTGCTAAACTAATTTAGTACTCCCTCAGTTCCATCATAAATTTCTCATTTGCTATCTGCATTCTCCAAGACACCCCTTATCAGTCCCACATGACTAGGTTTTTGCTTATATATTGGGAAGAATTTGGTCAAATGAGGTTTGACTCTAAAAAGAAGCAAATGTGAAGTTTATATGGGACGGAAGGAGTATAAGATTGTGACATGCCAAATCTACAAGAGTGGGTGCACATCATTGATTATGGTTCTCACCTTTAGTGCTGCACGTTTGAGAGGTGTAGCACGAAAATATGACTTCACCAACTTGAAGGGGAAAACATCTAAAGGAAGGGGTCTGTTTTCATCTCGTAACCATGGATGAGCTGCATACAGTGTAATCAGTCATTATGTTAGAAATGTAAATTCATATTTCATATAAGAGAAGCCATCAGCATTTTTATTAACCTAAGGCCTAAGCCATCAAAATACTCACCCAGTGCTTGCGCCGCCGTCATCCTTTTCCTATGGTCCTTGTTCAGTAGCCGTTTGACAAAATCCTTGCCCTCCGGTGATATGTTGGGCCAAGGTGTATCATCAAAATTAGGATCAGCCCTCAGCACAGAACGGAATATTCCTGATTCAGTTCGTGCCCAAAAAGGCCGGCTTCCACATAACAAGATGTATGTTATGACGCCAACACTCCACATATCTGCTTCCACATTATATGCTCTATGCAGCACTTCAGGTGCAACATAGTAGGCACTCCCAACTACATCATTAAGCCTATGATCTGCACAATGAAAGTAGCTTAATGACCCTATACCATACATAAAAATAATAAAAGAACCACTGAGTTGTAAACCCTCTGTTACATAATATAAGGCACGTACATTATCAGAATTTTACTCTAACCGGTAAAATCACTTAATATTATCTCTAAACATTATACTTCCTCCGTTCCATAATAAGTGAAACATAGGAATTGGGCACAAGATTTAATAAACATCACTTTCAGAAGCCAAAAAGTCATAAAATACCCTTTTCATTATCAAAAGGAGGAGAGAGAAAAGCAAACCACACAAGTTTGTGATGGGTATTCTTGTCATTTTGTCACTTTCTTTTTTCCATTTAAGGTATGTTTCACTTATTTTGAAATGTTCTAAAATAGTAAGTGTTTCACTTATTATGGAACGGAGGAAGTATCAGATTTGTCTAAGATATTACCTCCAAAATTTTAAGTATGTCACTATACCAGATAGATCAATAGGTTTAGAGTCATTACTGGTCAGAGTTTGATAAGTAGTGTCGAGAAGTGCAGAGTTTCTATTAACCAGAAGCAATGGTTTAGCACGATCTCCAAAGGGCTTAGCTTCTGCTAGTGGCGGGGTGGCAAGGCCATTAAGTTCAATTGGAAACCTAAGCCTACTAATCCATATGAAGCTAGATAGCTACTTGAATATTGATGTTAGGGTCAATCCAGTTGTCTGCTTCAACTACTTTACTGATCCAAATGCTATCCAAGTGACCTACTGACCTAGCCTGTCTCCATTTAGAAGGGCCTCGGTCATCTATTTCGTATATAGAAATTCAAAAAAGAGTTTTTGGGCCTAGCTGGAAAAAAAAGCTCTTCCAGAATGGAAGAAAAAAAGTAAAAAGTAAGAGTACCCATCTCCAAACTCAACATGAGATGGAGACTTACACCCTCACACAGGAGGGCTGAGGAAGGGCTTGAATCAGGCTTTCTCAAGCCTTATCAGGTTTTCCATCAATAAGACCACCAAAAGCCTTTGGGGCACTAGTGGTACACAGAAGTCAGGAGTCCACTGTCATTTTACTCGGGCTCATACCCTTGCCCTGCAAGTGAGTGTCTAAGAGTCAAAGTACTAGGGCTCAGAAAGATTCGACGAAGATTCGACTTTTAGCAGTCTCACTACGTTTTCTTAAGTTGCACCTCGGGTTTTTGCAGTCTATTCTTACACTTTTGTTATTTTAGAGTCTTTGAGGTCTTAGTCCTTCTATCTATGTTTTTGAGGAGCTTTGTAGACTTTCAGAACAAGTATGTTTGGAGAGATGCTGAAACAGATGTTGGAACTTTGGTCTGGAACTGCTTTTTGAACGAATCAACTGTTGTCTGCTTCCATGGAACTAATCTGGGCGGCTTTTAGATGCTCAAATTTGAGGACAGTCACAACTTTAAGGGGTCTTAATGAAGAAGATACATGTTCTTAGCTGTTAAAGAAAGATTTTATCACTCCATATATTTATTTATTTATTTATTTATTTGTTTTGAGGAGTGATAAAGAGTTCTATTAGAAAGATATCAAGGGGACGTCACCCGTGTACAATCATAAAATGGAGGAATGGATACAAAAATTTTAATGCCCCCAAGCTATCGCGAAGTAGTTTATCTACAACGTCAATGAAAGCCAAGTGACCACACAAGCTAGTACTTGACTCCAGCTATACAAAAGCCTCAAATCGTAAATTTCATCATCCGACGGATATTATCTTTTCATGGAAAGTGATATGATTAGAAGCTCTTTCGCTACTTCAAACCCCTCAAGGTTATGGATCATTTATTAAAAAAACTTCAGGTACATTGCTTAGAAGAAACTGAAAAGTGGAATCAAACGGTGGAACAGAGCCTAAGAACCAGCGAAACTGCAATGAGTCATCCTGGTCTTCTATGTTTGTACTATGAGTGTTGGTGTTTAAAACTAAATAGCTATCAGTTGAAGTCATGCAATAAATTTCATGAGACATTTATTCTTTCTTTTTGTGAAGAATAACTTCATTAATTGAAAGCTACACAGTATCTAAGGACTAAAATAGACATCAATCTCAATCCAATCCATGTAAAACATAGATAAAAATCCCACATCTAAGAGAAGAAGTTTTCAACACTTCGACCAGCCCGTTATCTTCTCAAGTATATATTATTCACCTAATTATCTAATTGCACTAATAATGGTTTTGCTTGATAGGAGTGCTTATATCTGGTTAATGACAATAAACTCTTAATTGCTTAGAGGATTTAAAGAAAGTGGCAAGATGTTAAAAGGGGGATGTTCCTTATACTTTGTGATCGTAGTTTTACGATCTGGGTTGAATCACTGCGACTGTGTATTTGGGTGGCTAGAGGTGCTGATGTATGTCTAGTGCCAAATCCAGTCTTTGAATAATTGCTCAGAGGATTGAAGTGGTGAGATATTGCTGATATATTTCTAGCTTCAGTATGCAAGAATATTGGATTTTGCATGTGATTAGGGTTTGTTGAAATCCTATTAGGGAAGACCTACAATCAATTAATTGGGAACAATAGTTGTATCAATAAAAAATTGAATTAGATTGCATAGTGTTGTAGTTCAAGTTGAAGACTTACTCTTCAATAAGATCCCTATTTCTATTTCCCCACCCCATATTTTCACATAATAGACCCTACTTCCACTATTTACAAGTAGCTTTACGCTATTAATTTGTAAGCGCTTCCACAACGCATCAAAGTTCAGCCTCAAATAAGTGAGGGTGCCTTATGTTATAAAACACAAAGAGAAATTGGAACAACAGCTAGGTTATGAGCACAAAAATGAAGCCAAAGTATTTAGAGAGGGAGGAGGCCAAGAACAATAATGCTTGTTTAGCCAAGTTCAAATAACAAAAGACGAAGCAACCATACCTGGCCTGACATAATCGGAAAGACCAAAATCAATAATCTTTAGGCGAGCATCCTCATCCTTTGTAGCAAAAAGAAAATTCTGCCATGATATAAAAGATCCTCTGGTGGTTAATAAACTTCCAAACTATCTTTCCTCAACGAAAAGCATAAAACCACTATCCCAAGTAACTTTGTGCAACCAATCAACCGTTTACTATTCCATACCTCTGGCTTTAAATCACGGTGCACAACACCCTGAAGATGGCAAAATGCAACTGCAGATAGAATTTGCACAAGAATCCCCTTGGCGTCTTCCTCTTCGTATTTTCCACCTCTGGATTATAAAATAAACAAACGGTTCTGAGAATCAATCTAGAAAATATCCCCCTCTCTAGATCATGAAAATGAGACTACGTCAGATGTTTACCTTTGCAAAATTCTATCTAATAACTCACCACCTTCACACAATCTGCAGTCAAAAAGACTATCAGAAAACTAGAATGTAATAGCACATGTAAAATTATTGTGAGTCCTGTTGTAAAATTAAAGTCACTGACATGCATCCTTCCATACATCTGAAGGTCAGAGAAAATCGTGCCATAGATTATAATGGTTGACAAATTGACAATAATCCTATTAAAGATAGATCCAAATTTTTGGTACTACTGAAATCTGCTATTATTTGCAAATCCCGTCAGACCTTGTATCGTGTGAATTGAGAACGGAAGCCAATCAAACTCAAAAGTTGAAACATGAATGAACATTACAGAATTTCAGAAGAAGCACTTACTCCATGACTAAGTAGACATTGTTAGTATCCTCAAATGCATCATAAAATTTGAGCATATGCTGGTTCCCAGACAATGCTTTCAGTATTTTCACCTCCCTACGGACATCTTCGATTGCAACTGCTGAAGTCATCTGAGGCATCAATTTCATTTACAATTCTCTTTAGTGTCTAAAAGGAACAGAATAAAAGAAGATTCTAAAACCTACTTTATAACAATACTTATTAAACACATCAATAGAACTTCACTCAGATACTACTATTCATAATGATCATCAAAATAATGCTTGAAGTGAGAGCAACACGATAATGTAGCTGTGCCACTATGTGATTGTGTAGGCACTAAATTTGTTGATTGTTCTGAGTTAATCGTTGCTGCATATACTCTACATTAGAACCCAAAATACTAATTCAGGTAAAAAAATTACTAGTGCGCGCTTGGACCCAAAGCATTTGAATCATATGTAAACAATTCTCCTGCAACCGACCAAACTTTCCACCCTCAAACTCTAGGATTTGCACAAATTCAACAATTGGGGAATAACAATGTCAATGACCAAATCAGGAAACAGCATACCCACAGGACAGACAACCATGTCAAAAATAAAAATCTAATCATCCACATTCCCAAAGGTCATCAAGATGATCTTTCTTTCCGCAATGCCGAAACCAACATTCTATGTTTTTCCATTCTAAACCTTCAGTCTCATAAACCAAACCAAATCACAACATACCCACAAAACATAAGATCCCAAATCAAAACTCCACAACCAAATAAGTCAACTACAATAGACTTCTCAACAATGTTACATAAGCATCAAGCATAACCCATCTATATACTCCACATTTCATCATCTAAAACTCAAAAATCAAACCCAAAAGTCATGTCTAAAACCCCAAAAAATAATCCAAGTCCACAAAACACAACAACCAACATCCAATATATAATCATATACATATACACTATAGTCCACCCTTCATCATTTAAAACTCATAATAAGTCAAACCCAAGATCCCTTCATAAAAAATACTCAACACCCACATTTTTTTTAAATAAGATCTCAACAACCAATTAAACATTTCAAAAAAATGCTACATTATACACACTCATATATACATATATACATACATACATATATATATATATATATACAGTAATCAAGCTGACATACCACCGCACCTTAGCTTTAGAAATAATCTTGACAGCAACAGCAACATTCTTAACATCCCCTTTTTTACCTTTAGCCCAACAAGTATGACCAAAATGCCCTCGACCCACTTCCTTCCCTAACTCATACTTTGCCCCAAAATTCTTCAAATACCCAAAATTCTTGTCTAAACCTCTCTCTCTTTCTCTCTCCACTTCTCTCTCTCTCCTCGCCGCTGGGTCCTCCTCTATCACTCTCTCCGGTGTTGCCCCACCACTCTCTCTCCTCCGTCGCCGGAACGCCGCCATTATCGGCTTCGCCGGCGACGGCGGCGGAAATGGCCATTTCATTAGTCTTCTTCCCGGAGTTCTCGCCGGAGATGGGTTTATTCCGGCGGGATATGGGCTCTGAAACGGCGTCGTTGGAACACTTGCTTCCGCCGGAGATGGGTTTTCTCCGGCGACGGCTGTAACGGCGTCGTTTACAGCCACTGATGATGTTGTTTTCTTGCTGTAACAGTGTCCCATGATCAAAAAAAACAATGAAAGATTTTTTAGAGAGAGAAAGAAGATGAAGATGAAGATGAAGAGAGAGTTTCAAAGTAGAAAGAGGGAGAAGAAGTTTAAGTTGTTGACATTTAAAGTTTGGAGCTTTTTATTTTAAAGTGACAAGGTGGTGAGATTTGTTTGGTGAATGATGAGTTTTTGACCGTTTGATGTGTTTTGTTAAGGTGGGTTGACTGAGATTTGATTGGGTCTTGATGTGGGAATGGTCAAAGGGTGTTTTTTAGATGGTCGGCTGTTTGACAATTTTAGTGTTTTTAATTGTTTATTTTGTTACTCAATTGAATTTATACTTGTCGTTTCATAGAAAATTTGGTTCAAATTAGGAATGATTGGGAAAAAATAATAGAAAAGTTGATGAGAATTCATTCCATGATTTATGTACTTTATATTGACTTGAGTGATTTTTTCTTGTCTAAATTGATTGTTATGGTTGTAATAGAAATTTCATAACTCTTTTTTTCCCTTGTAGATTTATAGGTCTTGAAACTTCTTGGTTTATAATAAACCAAATTGTTGAAAAGTTTAGGTTGGAAAGTGCCAATTAATTAGTCATCTTATAGAAATCAAATAGTGGAACACAAATTGTTATCAACTTCTATAGGGTAGAAGCGGAATACTATTCATCTTATTCGTTTCGAAATTAATATTACACTATACTAATTTTTTTTCTTAAATTTTGGTTCATCATTTCATCCGATAATGAATTATAGGTAGTAAGGAAATAAATTAAAACAAAATGAAGTAAAAGATTGTTAAATCAAGGGGCATAATAACTTTAAGGTGCTCAAAATTTTCAATTGTAATTTTTGGACTTCTGTTTTATAGATTTATATTCTCAAATAATATTATTGTAAATGGAAAATGTAACAAAAATGCATGTAGGAGACTTACATATGCACTAATGAGCCATATCAATTAGACATTGGTGTTGGGTATTTTCGGTAGCGTCGATGTGGATCAATAGCGGGTCAAGTCACTTTGTGGGTCATTCGGCCACTAGAGGGTTGAACCATTCTGGTTAGGACCACAGTGGTCCATTACGGATCAGTCAAAATATAGTAAGCATATGAGGATAAGAAAGAGTAATTGTGGATGGTTATAATACTTTGTGTTAGCAACTGCTTAATAATATCTTAAATTGACTTAATAAATTAATTATATTTTTGTGATGTATGTCTCAATTTGCAGAAGTTTGCTAAATTTGCAATTGAACGCTCCTATTGATCGATGAACTCAGAGCTTATTTTGTAGGAAATTGTTAGTCACTTTTTTTAGAAGTTATACAAGCCTTAAATAAAATGAAAGGTATCTGAAATACCTAAAACTGTCCATAAGGGAAATGCCAAGCCTTGGAGCTAACATAGCACAAACTAGGATGCATTGCCTTTGACACAACACATAACTTAGACTGTAGGAAACATGGCACGTTGAGCGCTTGACTTGAAACATTGGTCTGATTTTACCATGTTTGGGCAAAAAAAATCGACTCCCGAAACAGGACTTGACACCTTGCCCAAAATTCGGTAAAATCCTGGCTAGGCCCATGAATACCTCTATTCCAAGGGCAGTGCTCCAATATTTTCAGTTGCAAAGTATAAAAATATCATATATTATGTAATTTTCACGTACATCATAGGTTTATATGAGCATTGCCACTAGTACGTAAGTGATTGAGCCAACTAGTGGAAAATTAACTCCTATAAAGGTGGACAACGCCATTCAAGGAACAATGACATACCCTCCTATAACAAATGTTATCAGGATCGATATCATACTTTGGATCACATTGGTTGGTAGGATCGAATTATATGATCGTAAGATCCTACAAAATTGGGTAAAATAGTGATAATTATGGTATAATATGGTAATTATATGATCGTAAGATCCTACAAAATTGGGTAAAATAGTGATAATTATGGTATAATATGGTAAAGACTCATGTTAAAAATTTACACACATTAATAATGTTTTTTTTTTCATTCGCAAATGGTGATAATAGTTCAATAATCTAAGACTGGAATAACATGCAATAAAAATCAAATAGGATAAAGATAGTGTGTGAAATTACTTTTTGATTTTTTTATATGATCAAATCGTAGAATCGTTTTAAAATCCTACTATGTGAATTTTTGTAGTTGGGTTGGATCGAAATATGCTGCAAAATTATGTAATTACGTAGGATCATGATTCATGAGGTATTTCTGGATCGTAGAATCATAGGATCATAAGAATCAGATCGGGGTTTAATAACAAAGTCTATACGGCTATAACATAACAACTTAGTTTGTGACTTTAGTGGAGGGGATCACGGATGGTTATTTGGACTAATTGGGGATTACGCCTAACTGATTTTGTTATGCCTAATGCTTAGTTTCAATTCTTTCATTTTCCTTCGTACATCAATTTGAACATTTCTTACTTCGAAAATGGTCCAATATATATTTTTTAAAACGTGAGTTCACAATTATCTTTTTTTTGGACTCCCATTAGGAACCCATTGGTAAGTAGAATGATCATATTGGACCAGCACTTCTTGCAGGTCAGCCAACCCAGCTACACAGGTCAACGCATATGAGTAGGGGGTATAAGGGAATCCCTACTCCCAAGCACAAGTAGGTAGTGGGGTTCGAATTTGTGACCTCTAAGTCACAAGGTGAGTTCCCCACCACCTCCACTAAACAAGCTTGGTTCTTATTAGTACTTGTTACTTACATATTTGGTCCTGCTAATTCTACCTTTTAAATCCCAACCATCTTTTATCTATATATACAAATTACCCCACTATCTATTATATATCACATCTGCTTTTCCATTAGAAATAACAATTGAATAACTCAACAACCACTTATCTCCTATAACTTAGGGCTCAAATAATTAATGCCAAAAATAATGTGGGATGGATTGAGTAACTTGCTAGGTAGAAGGGGTGTGCGAAAATCCGATTCGAACAATCCAACCAGTTTACCTGTTGATCCGATATGAAGTTTTAGATATTTGATCTGATTTTTAAATTTTGGATGATTCAGAGCGGAAATCCAAAAATAATTCAGATAAGATACTAATCAGATTTTCGGATAATCCGAAGTTTACATTTTTTTTTACTCTGCCAAAATGAACTTTAGTTAAATAAATTATCGAGCCAGATTCGGGTTTTCAGTTCGAATTCGAATTTCAGATGGATCAGATAAAGTAGGAGAACGATTATCGAATTGTCAACTTGCTTTAGTTTTTTTTTAAATTCAAACCGGATATCGGGTTTCCAGATTGGATGTCGTGCCAATCCAATCCGAAGAATGCAGAAATCCGGATTATTCAAATCGAATCCGGCTTGCTTTTTCCCGATCTAAATTTTGAGAGGGGAAGAAGAAATTGTGTAAGCTTAGGCATGCTATGAGAAAAGTGGCCTTGTAAAATATGGAACAAAGTAACCTAGATTTCTTGTTTATATACTTTAGCTTTCCATATCATATTCATATATGATTTACTGTAAAATATTGCCCTTAATTTGAGTGTTATATTTGTTTAAACTTGCCTATATGCCATTTCAAATTGGCGGCTACTATGGTGAACACATATTTAGGTAACAAAATAACCATCAAATAAAACTGTGACATCAGGCATATACAACCCAATATTTCCTTTGTTCTTTAATACTCCACCTGTTCCCTTAAATAGTTATCGTTTGCAACACTTGCATTCTATAAAGTTTTAAACTTATTGCTTCATAATTTTTATGGTTCTTGCTTATCTCATTCGATCTCATTATCACGTCGGATGCCTATTCCACCTTTCTTTTTCATATCACATGAGTCTCATATTTGTACATCCGGTTCCAACCTTGAAAAAGCCAATGGAGTATCCACTAACAGCCTATTTGGTTCATTTTTTAGTAAAGGAAAGGAATGGGAGAAAAATAAGGAAGAGAAAGGAAAAAAAAACTTAACTTCCCATGCATGTTTGGTTTAAATTTTCTATTTTCTCCAAAATTCCCCCACTTTTGGGAGGAAAGGAAAGTGAAATTTTATTAAAAAGTATTTCCTTCCAATTTCTTCCATTGCCTTTTCACTTCAAAATTCTTATTTGAACCAAGCATTGGATGCTAACAAATTTCCTTGCACTTCCTTTCTTTTCCTTCCAAATTTTTTCTACCAAACAAGCTGTAAAAGACCATTTCTATCAAGTGCATTGAACATATGTTTATAAGGTAATTTTGTATATTAATAAGTTGATTAAGCCTTCTCAACACTCTTGCTTATTTCTGGAATCTGAAAAACAAATATAAGGATGGAGAAACTTTATTCATCAGTATTTCCTAAGCGTATAATTGGTCAGCCATCACCCCTGGCGGACATATCAATTAAGGTGCCTAGCAAATGTCATTAGCTCTTTACGAAGTACTCCCTCCAAATTTTTTTATTGTAACACTTTCCTTTTTTGACCGTTTCTATTTAATTATTACACTTTCACTTTTTCTTTATATGGTAACTGAGCACATCAACTTTTTATGGGGATTGTTAAACGTCGCCCCAAAATTACTTAAAATCACCCCGGGTCCAAAATTTTAGACTATACCCCTTCCTTTTTTCCACTACTTGCCACCCCCGCCACCACCGCTACCACCACCCGCACCACCACCACCCGTCACCTCTACCTTCGCCACCAACCGCACCACCAACCACCACCGTTACCTCTACCTTCCACCACCAACGCCACCTCCTCCACCACCCACCACGCGATTTATAATAAGGTGATGGGGAGGAACGTCCGGCCAGGACGTTCCTCCCATGGCCCGAACATCTAACGTCCTGGCCATCGCCCCATTATAAAAAAAATTCGCGTGGGGTGGTGCTCGTCGGAAGTGCACGGGGGTGGCGGGCTCCCGGTGGGAAGTGTAGGGGGTGGGAGCCGCGGTGGGAAGTGCGGGGGGGGGGCCGGTGGTGGGAAGTGCGGGGGGGTGGGGGGCTGCTCGTGGGAAGTGCGGGGGGTAAGGGGGGCGGGTGGTGGGAAGTGCAAGGGGGGGGGGCGCTCGTGGGAAGTGCGGGGGGTGGGAGGCCGCTCGTGGGGGAGGGTGGGGGGGCCGCTGGGTGGGTGGTTGTGGCAATAGGGGTGGTGGTGGCAGGAGGTGGATGGTGGTGGAGTGTGGTGGCTGATGGTGATTTAGGGAAAAAGAAAGAAAAGGTTATAAATGTAATTTCAACTTTTTTTGAGGCGATTTTAAGTAATTTTGGGGCGACGAATAGAAGTTCAGTTTTCTACCACATATACCCCATCACCCATTTTATTAATCCACCCAAAACCTTACCATCTACCTTATTTTTCTCTCTCCTACAATATTTTGATGGTTCTTTTACATTTTCCAAAAACCAATTATTCTTTGATTGTACTTCTTTCATACTTTATGCAGAAAATCCTTGGTTATCACCCTTAAGTGAAGTGTAACAATTAATTCGAGACGAATGGAGTATAATAATTGATTGATTGTGGCTAATCTCTAAACCTTTTTACTAAGGAGGTTGTTTGATTGATATAAAAATACATGGGAAGTGGAACTTGATACTAAGTAGAATAAGTTAAGGTTATTCGTTTAGCAAAAATGTAGGAAGTAGCACTTCTTATGAAGTTCTACTCACAAAATGGAGAAAGTTACTTAGGGCTTGTTCGTTATCGTTTTTTGTTTTTAGTTTTTTTTTTAAACTAAAAACAAAAAACAGGAAATCATAAAAAGATGGTTTTCACTTTTTAGTTGTCATTTTTCAAAATCATCATGTTTTTAATAAGTTTGTTTCCACTATAGGACATATATCATATGCCATGTAAGTACAAAAAATCAAAAAATTGAAAACCTCAATGATACCAAATTAGCCCTTAACTAGGAGGACCTAGGTAAGTAGAACTTTGCCATGAACAACCACACATTGCTACTCCTAATTAACTTCACTGGCAAACCAAATTATTAGGAAATACTACTTCATACATCAAACTAAACAAGCACTGAGTGTTGAGTCAACGACTGCCATATGTTTACCGTGCAAATGTACGACTACCATACGTGACTTGATTATGGGTTAAATTTTGCGTGGTTGTATAGTTGCATTCAATTTTATTACTTAATTCCAATGGTGTTCACCATATCCACTAAAAAATTATGTTGTATCCTCGCAATTGTTAAATAATCTACAATAACCCATAAGTGGTTGAAATTGTTCAAATGACACTCTAGGTTATTTTTTTCATTAAAAAATTCATGAGAAATATGTTTAATGCGTTCCCATATCATTTCGGGTATCACAATCGATTTACTTCTTGGTATAATGCAATAAAGTGATTTAAGTTTTGTCTTTACTATATAACATAATCAAAAAGATGTTTATTCCATCTTCAAATCCAAAAAATCAACTTTAACTAGAGTTGGCAAAAGATCATGTTTGTGTCGTGTCCATGCCGGTATCATATATAAACGGGTTGGAAAACTCTTGACACTAACCCAATCCATTTAATAAGGTGTCGTGTCGCGTTGGCCGTTTATTTAAACGTGTTGATACATCTCAACACTAACCCACTTTTTTCATGTCCGGTTCGTGTCGTGTTGTCGTGTTAAGCTACTTTTTTTTTGTAATTTTAAACCAATTTACAATATTAACATCATATATTTGTGTATCAATTATGTTAAGCGTGTCATCTTCGTGTTTAAAATCTCAATACTAACCCAACCCATTTAGTAAGTTAAAACGGGTTCGAAATCCTCAACAATAACCCATTTTTCGTATCTAGCTTGTGTCATGTTGTCGTTTCGTGTCAACTTTTGTCAGCCCTAGTTTTAACACATAAAACATCTCATAAGCATATCTTATTAACTAAGAGATGATGGTACAAAAATTAGAGAGACAATTCTACAACTATAGAGTACCATGGATAATAATAAGAGACTTTTCGAAAAAGGTAATCGTGTAAGACAAAGCTACACCTATTCGTTATATAGGTAGATTACCCACATGAGATAGACAACTAAAAAGTTATCGCTGACTTGTATCCCCAACTATGATACATTAAAGTCTATTTTATGTAGGTAAATTAAGTTTTTTTTTCCCGATTGAGTAACGTAGATTTTCAACAACCACAGAGAGTCGGAGACGCACCGGTAAAAAATCGGGTTCAGTCTTATCACGCGCCACCAAAAGAAGCGTTATCTTATAGAGTAGTATCAAGCCAAGGACTTTTCACCCTATAAATGGCGGGAGTCTCTTAACTATCCAACTTTCTCACACAATTTTCACAATTTTCTCTCTCCTCTCTCTCTAGTAGTACTAGTACTTTGTCGTCAACGATCTTCCTTTTTTCATTCTCCAACTCCCTTTAAAACCCTTCAATTGCAAAAAAAAACCCTCACAATTTCTTCATTTTTATCACTCACACCATTTTCTCTCTCCTCTTTTCTCAGTCGTCGTCTCACTCTCTTCCTCGATTTCTCACAACTTCTACAACCTGCATTATCGATTCTCTCTCCTCTTTCGATGTCCCCGATTTCTAGGGTTTTCCGCATTATCTGAAGAAATCCAAATTCTAGGGTTTTAATTCGCGTTTTTTTCTTCTTCTTTTGCCCTAACAATGGAGGCTGCGGCCGCTGCTGGACGTAGCGTTTCGTTGTCTCAGTCGCCGTCTCGTAAGCAATGGCGTGCCGTTTCGGAACACTCTGTTCGAAACGCTGGAACTGAGGTAATTTACGTCGGTTTTCTTATCTTTTTATGTTTGTTGCTTAATTGTTTGTATTCGTGTGAAATTAATTGGAAATTAGGGTTTATTTGATAGAAGTTAGGGTTTTTTGATTATGATCTGGCTCATTTACTTCGTGTATAGGACTTAGAAAGGTCGAAATTAGGACAATCTGATGAAAGGACTATCTATGAGGTAATCTATGTGGTTGTTGTACTGGATTTTTGGGTACTGAGTTGAGATATATAGTGAACAAGTGATTTAGTGTGGGTCACTTTTTTTTTTTTTTTGGTTTAAGGTACAGCAGGGACAAGAGCCAATTGATGCGGTAGACTATTGTTCGATACAAATGGATGGGATTATGAGTATGGAAGATGGGATTTTGCAGCAAAGAATTCATAGTTTGGCTGGACAGAGAGAGGAGATGCAGCAAATGGAGGTTGAGCTTCGGGCTCAGTTGATTGCCAAGTCTGAGATTCTTGACTTGCAGAATAGCTTTGATGCGCGATTCAAAGAACAAGCGAATGTTGTGGCGAGGCTTCAGGTCTAGTTTAAATATGGGCTTTTGACTGTTACATTCGTATTTGTTTTATTGTGTTGTTGTGTTAAATTGGGTTTATTTGGTTGGCAGGATCAACTTCACGAAAAGGACCAATTAATACACGAGCTTGAGAGAAAGATAGAGGAGAAAGAACGAGAGTTACATGCTGTTAGATTGGATAATGAAGCGGTTAGTTTTATTAGAAAATGAACAACTAGTGTATTGATGTACTCATGTTGCATAGAGTATTTTCTTATATATTAGATTATCTACTTGATAGGCTTGGGCTAAGGAAGGTCTTCTGCGGGAGCAAAACCAAGAATTAGCAAACTTCCGGTGAGTCTTAATGGTCTTCAACTCTGCTCACTTGTGATGTTTCTAGTGAATATTCTTTTGGATCTCTTGCATGGTGCATTCAGTATTGTCTTATTCTCTCTCTCTCTCTCTCTCGCTTTTTAACTACTAGATGTCACTGCAAATTATTTTTTCCTCCCTCAGCGTTTGGTTTAAGTTCGTTTTCCTTGAGGGGGCTAACATAGCCTTTTCTCCATATCAGTGAATTTCCTTTTCAGTTAATATTGTGAGATGGGTATATTTCCTCCTTTGTACAGAAGGGAGCGTGATAGCATTGAAGCTGAGAGAGCCCATCACAGAAAACAGATACATGAGCTTCAGGAACATATTCAAGATAAAGAGAGACAGATGCTAGAGTTGCAAGAGCAGGTCTGCTGCTATTTTCAGCTGTTTGCTTTGTTATGTCTATAGACAAATGGGTTTCTTCTTCATCATTAGTAGTGTGTTTGGATATGAGGAACTTGGAGGGAAGGAAGGGAAGAGAATGGGAAAGATTAATTTTCCTTCTTTCCTTAGTAACTTAATCCTGTTGGAAAAAATTGGAAGGAAGATGTAAGCTTACTCTTTTTTCCACCCTCCTTCCTCCACCTTCACCTCCTTGTTTTTCCCTCCATGATTGTTATCCAAACACGTTAAGTGATCCCAGCATTGTTTCACTAATTCCTTAAGATTTTTTTTTTATTTTTTTTTTATTGGGAGGAAGGGAATTGGGTGCAACATGATACCCATATGTAATAATGTCTATAATAATTGGTGCTGTTAATGTCATGCTTACTGCTGAGTAGTTTATATTCTACCTTGACAGCATAGAGTAGCGCAAGAGACAATTCTTTACAAGGATGAACAGGTACGGGATGCACAGGCTTGGATGGCAAGAGTGCAGGAAATAGATGTTTTGCAATCAAGTACTCTGCAAGCTGAGCTACGGGAACGCACAGACCTGTATAACCAGCTCTGGTTGAGTTCTTCAAGACAGGTTGCGTTCATAGACTTCTAACAAGAATTAGTTTGCCATGTGTTCTTCCTGTGTTTCTAAATTGTCACCTCACCTGAAAGTATTCAAACTATTAGTTCGCAGAGATGGAGAGGGCGATTCAGCAGCTTCAGCTTGAGCTGGCTAGTGTAAGAGGAAATAGTGGAACTTATGGTACCGAAACACAGAATTCTTCAAGTGATAACTCTCATATTGGTTCAAACAATGGTAATCGTGTTGAAGTGAATGGACGTGGTGCACCGAATAGTTCTGGAAATTTTGCTAATGGGAATTCTGAAAATTCTCAATCATTTGTTTCTTCAGGCAGTGCATCTACACAGGTTAGGCTCTTTATCCAGTCAGCTTTAGATCTTGATTGCAGTAAAATTTGCTGAAGCGACTTATAGCTGATGTTATCTACCTCCCTTCACCCTTAATGGTAGAAGCATTTGGATTCCCTAGCATAGTTACATGTTTGCCTTCCAATGGGTAGTTGCTGTAAACAATGTGAGGATTTCAGCTAGCCAGTATTTCTGATGTTCCATGGTTCGGTGAACGGTGATGATATGATAGTCTGATTATAAGTATCTGTACTACCTTAACTCTTTATTTTACTTTAGTGCATTCGTCAGTACATGATGGCCCACATCTAAGCAGTACTTTATATTTGTATTCAGACTAATGACGTTCCAAGAGAATCACCCATAAACTTAGGAAGGGGTTTGCTGTGAGCCAACTGTGATTCGAGTGAAAAGAAATCCTTAACTGATTCTAGCGTGTGTTTGTTTGAGGATAATCAATTGAACTCTCCCTCTTCCCAACACTGTAGGCACTTCATCCCCTACCCCGTGAAGAAGATGTGGATATGGAGTAAGGCAAGCAACAATCTATCTGAAGTAGTAGTTAGTTATCTAAGGGGAGGGGTAGGGTGTGCTATAGTGAGAAGCATGCAGAGACAAGACAAAGAAGTGTGGCATGAAAGCATTGGGGGCTTGGGAGTTGGGACTGTCACCAACCTTTAACAACCATTCTCAATTGCCAATTACTTCCTCGGTCCCAAATTAGTTACAACATTTGATTTTTCATGGTCAATATAAGTTATTATGTAAGAAAATTTAATTATTTGTGATCTTGTTAGATTAGTTTCATGTTTTTTTTGGAATCAACTTCTTATATTTTTACTTGTACATAATTAAAGATACGAATGGTAAAAAATCTGTCTTGGAGGCCATGAAAAAGCAAATGTTGCAACTAATATGGGTTAGACGGAGTAGGTGATGTTTGTTCTTTCGATAATTTGGAGGTTTACTGAACAATGGGAAACAGTTTCTTTCTGGTGGGAACATGGATTTTGGCTGCACTATGTGAACAATGACCTAATTTTGTCGTGAGAAGGGGTTTTGAATAAAATTTAGTTGATTCAGGGTGATGGAGTTCTGTTGGCTTGGTTCAATTTTAAATAATTTGTAACCCTAATTATTGAGGAAATTAACCAGAATTTAAACAACTTAATTGTGTATTAAGAACACTTTCTGCAGAGTGCAGACAACAAAAAAGGTGAATTCTGTAACCAGTTGTACTGTGGTCTGAGCTAGGGTTTAATTTGGGTTTACTTGGCCTGAAGTTAGCAGCCATATGTGCTTGTATTGTCATTTGATCTGCTCCTGAAGTTCCCTGTGATGTCTCTTTATGATGTTACCTTATTATGAAAATTATGTCCAGACCAAGTATGATTATGAATCCTGAGTAAATTAATTCCTCATGTGAATGCTATGTATAGTTTGCCGCATATCTTGATCCCCCCAAGAATAAAAGGAGAAAATGGAGCATATTATGCAAAATGCCTTTGGGCGCTGAAAGCTGAAGAGTCGAATGTTCTATGCCCACTGCATGCAGTAGGAATAAATAAGCGGCGATATAACATACTCCTTTCTTTATTAATTGCAAGAGTTTTGGGTTTTGTGCTATTTGCACACTTTACTTTAAACATCACTTGTTATTACTACTTTACAAAAAATATAGTTATGCGGGATCTTGTAAGATATGTCTCTTCATATAATTTCATAAGATCCAATTTTTATAACTTATACTTACGGACAGACAACGATATTAAAGTTCAAAATATTGCATTGGCAAGCGTGAATTGCAAACTGTTACAATTAATGTATATTAGAGGGATTACAAGACAAAAAGTGCGAATGCTATATCATATAATCTTGTGACTTATATTTCGAAAACATGGTCCATTTAAGGTTTTTTATCTGGTTTGATGAATTATGTCTTTTCAGAAGTCTGTGATTTTTCACTAATGTAACATGCGGTTTTAAATTTTGAAATTCTCTTCTGTGAACCAATCAGAACTCTCTCTTTGCTCCATATGCTTGAAAAGCTTGTTAGCTAGAAATTGATGCTATGACAAGTAATACTGAATGGCAAGGGATAGGCCTTTTTTGGATTTAGGTTTGATGGCATGGCACAATCTTTAATGGGTGGTTTTAGCACAGAGAGGTTCTGCTAGGATGAGTTACAATCAATAACGAGTTTTCGAGTTAATGACACATCATATATGTGGAAGCATAGTGTTGATGTGAATTATATTGTCAGCTAGCATGGTTTAACAAAAGTTCTGGTCTTGGGTACTGATTCCCGGAGGCAGGGGGTGCATAAACTTTGGTGTGAAGTCTGGAGCTTTTTACGGGATTACTTGGATTATGATGGTTATAAATTTATAGTTAGCTGCTGGCAGTGATATACAAGTGATTTTGTGTGGTTTAACTTTAAAGATGGTAAAGTTTGTCTCTGCAAGGATGACAGGATATAAGGACTGGCTAAACGGTGATAGAATAAAGATGGTACCCCTTTTGTCCCTCTAAGATTGCTCCATTGGGGTAATTTTACTTTTCCAAGTTTTGGTTGTGTGGAGTTGATGCGAGAGAATGTTGTTGGAACCAAAAATGGTGCGTGAGAGTAAATTGGTGGTCCCTCATTGCGATTTATGGGATGGGGGCGAACTCAAAGGGACAAACTAAAAAAAGGAAATGGGGGAATTTTTTGAGGGACGGAGGGAGTACTTAATTTATTTATTATGGATCTGGGAAACAGTCCTGTGTTGTTCTTTACAACTGTCATATTGGCTTTGATTTGCATGGCCTTTTCATGGTGGTGTTGTGTTTGCAAGTTCTTGGATTTGGAGTTGAAGGTGCTTCAGATATGCTTGTGTTCTTAGATGACATGCATTGAATGTTTTTCCTGGAAATGCTTATTTATTCCTGAACAAGGATGTTAGATTTGTTTTGATGAGTAATATAAGTATCTTTTTTTATTAACTGCAACTTCCTGCTGTTGTTGTAGACCAACCATGTTCCTAGTCTTCCTCTTGCTCCTCCGTCCATTTTGGGGATGCCCTCATATCTTCCACCTGGACAGTTGACTGCAGTGCATCCTTATATCCTGCATCAACAAGGAGCTAACCACCCTGTAGCATCACAAGTTCCTCAGTCCCATGTTGGGCATTTTCAAGCAGGACCGGCAATGGCATCTCTTCAACAGTGGCAGAACCAACAGGTATATACTTATATTGTGTAGCACAATAGTGTGGTAAGGTTACCATATTGCTGATTTCTATTATCCTTTCTAGGCTGTATCGGAAGATCCTTCTATGCCCTCTCAGAACCAATATTCACTGTCCCAGGCTGAAGACAACCCGTCAAGGTCAGATTCAAGTTATAGCTACGAGCTTTCTGTCAATGGACAAAATCTGCATTCGGATTATCTAAATACTCAAATAAGCCAAGGAATTGATCCTAGTTACCAACTATCATCTAACGAGGTGGCACAGGTATATCTATGTGATATTTCATGACTCAAAAGAGTTAAATTACCTATTCTCTTTTTCTTATCACACCATTTTCTTTTTTCATAATGAATGTAGACCCTTGAGTCTATAGAGAAGAGCTATTTTGTTGGTTCCGAATCTCAGCACAGCTTGCAGCAGATATCTTCGCAGTTCCAAGAGGCATTGCGTTTGGACCCTCTCAATCAAACTAGTGAAATGAAGGTTAATTCATGTGAAGCTTTTTACATTGCATTTAAATATATTTTATCAAGATCTTGAAAGGTATTTATCTAGGGGTGCTTGGTTTTACATCTCTAGAGGTATGTAAACAAAATGAGAACAACCACCCTGCTATTTGTTGTTTGGTTCGTTTAGTTTTCTTTTGATTTTTACTCCCCATAAGTTTAAATACCATCACTTGGGATGACATACTCTATTCGCAGTTGAGGCACCCTAGCCATAGTTTCCATGTCCTTAATGTCCATTACCATTGTCATTGAACGTCAAACTTACCATGACTGATCCGCAGGCTTATTGATACCTTTGTTTCCAGCAAATGACACAACAACTTGGGGTGGGGGTGCAGCTGGATGAGGATGAGGCTTAACTCCTTTCGGAATCCTTTGGCTGGGTTTGCTTTATCTGTTAGTGGGATGAGTTATTGGTAGGGAGGGGGAGCATAATCCATCTGAAAGGGGTTGAAAGGAAATACTAAGTAAATACTTTATTCTAGTAATGCTAAGCCTTAAAATTGAGCTTCACTTCTTCCCTTTATCTACTTCCATTCAGTGCGATGAGGAGTTTGAACCATATTGCCTGTAGAGTTCTGGAAAAGTAAAATTGTCTGTACTTGTGATATTAAAAGATTTTGCAGGATAAATTTTGGGACCTTGTTATCATGTTATGTGTTTTACAAGAAATGCCGGTAATATTCTGAGTTTTGACAGGTTTTTGAGTATATTACAGTGGAAACCTCTGCCAAATACTCGTGAGGAGCCATAATATCCAACAGAAAACAACCTAGTGGGAAAGCCTTGAAATTACCAGTGAATTTGTTTTAATTGATGTATTCTTTTCTGACCGTGTACACAGATTTAAAGATGCTTGCGGCATTTCTTTTTCTGATTCTGCTCGAAAGATAACTTGAAATCTGGAATAGAGTATGAAAAAACCAATAGCTTTGAGCTTTCTTGTGTTTCTGCTCCCAAATGGTGTCACTAACAGTTTTTCAGATTTTGGCTTTTGAGATCTTAAAAGTCTTATGATATAGGTTGTGTAATGAACTTAAAATTAGTCATACTTGTACCAATCATGTCTATTCTGAAACCAACAACCAAATTATAGAAACTACCGGCCTTCTGTTATCCATTTTTTTTCAAAAACTTCATCCAAAATTAAGGAAGGCAGAAAAAATAGTTTTCATTTTGTTGTTGCTAGTTTTGAAAGCTAATATATTAGAATGAGACTTTTTTTCTTCTTAAATTTCATTATATAACTTAATATCATAATGATTTTTGAAACCTTAAAACCCAAAACTGAGAACTGGAACTGAAACGAGCAGATCACTGAATTATGGCTGATCTAGCATCCTGCAAAGCAAACAAAGCCCTAGTTCTGTTCTGTGCAATTAGCCAGCAAGAGGAATTGTGGCACCTGGTGTTATATCTTATATGTTCAATGAGAATGACATGAATATGTATGGAGTTTCTATTAATACTTGCTTGTATAATATTTTTACAGACTGATGAGCATGATGGTGTCAACATATCCAACAATGAGCTAGAAAATCAAGATATAGCGACAGAGCATCCTAGTTCTGTGGTTGGGCCATCACCATCTGAATCATCGGTTCGCCCTGTGCATTTTGTTGACGCTACGGTGAATAATGCTAATGATACAGTTTCATCTGAAGCATATGTCTCAGCTGATCAGGCAAATGGTTTATCGGCTGGAAAGATATTAGAGTCTGCTCTTCTTGATGAAAGAGCATTGTTAGCTTGCATTGTCCGAACTATTCCAGCTGGAGGAAAAATTCGTATTAGTTCGACGGTAACTGTGCCAGACAGTCAATAAATTTTGCCATTCATTTTAATTTTGATGTAATGTGGGCCTAATGGTGGTTCATTAAATTTGGTTTTGATACAGCTGCCAAATAGACTAGGGAAGATGCTTGCACCTCTTCACTGGCATGATTACAAAAAGAGTTATGGAAAACTTGACGACTTTGTGAGCAGTCATCCTGAAGTAAGTTCTCTATCTAATACTTCTTTTATAATGTAAACTGGAAGATGATGGTTACACACCACATTTGTAAGTGCAGCTTTTTTCAATTGAAGGGGATTACATTCAACTTCGAGAAGGTGCACAAGGAATCATTGCTGCTACAGCAGCTGTGGCAAAAGTAGCTGCAGCAGCTGCAGCATCGTCTCCTTACTCGTCTTTTTTTCCTCCTGTGGCTGTTACACCAATGGCTCATGCTGGTAGAGTTAAGAAGTTATCGTCATTGGAACCTAAGCCAGTGAGAATTTCTGCTGACAGATCACATTCATCAGCTATGCAGAGTCACCATTCTAATGGTTCTGGCTATGTTTCTGGAGGCCTTTCCAATGTAAAAATTTTGAGCAAGTCAAAAGATTCTATGGAACTCAATTCCCCTGAGATCAGGTCTAGCCAGCCCCTGCTAGTACCTGCTGAAAATGGTTTGCATTCTGAAAGATCTATTCTTGGCAATCCACAAAACCCAGTGCCAATTCATGCACGGGGTAGTGGTGATTTTATTGGCAAGCAGCAGGGCAGGTAGTTGCACTGAATTTCTGCTGTAAATAGTTATATTATTATTAATAGCTGTACTAGTTATTATATAGTGCTAAGTCATCTTGTGGTGTTTGTCTATCCCAGGACTGCTGCTGCTGCCTTGGCTTCAAGAAGATAGTGAGTGTTCTTGATGACATTTTGTGCACTTAGTACTGTTGTGTGGTTGTGAATTATGTATGTGTTAGCCATTCTAGAATACCAAATCCCTCTATGCCTCTACTGTATTCTTGATGACATTTTGTGCATTTTAGTACTATTGTCTGGTTATGATTTGTGAATTATGTATGTGTTAGCCATTCTAGAATACCAAATCCCTCTAGGCCTCTACATAGTCCTTTACTTGGAACATGACATTAATAACTGTAAGTTTAAATGGGTATACTGCTAGTTCATTCTCTCTCTCTAAAGAAAGAAAGTTGACCCTTTGTTTTGCTTTGTTTTAGTGGGTCGTCTACTCGTCTATTATGGTCTACTTTCAACTTTCACCTTAATATTTGGTGATTCTAGAGGAACTCACTTTGTTCCACAATGAGCTTTAGTTGCTTGAATTTTATACTTCAGTGAGCTGATAGATCACATACATCTTATGTCATTTCATCAAATATGCAATTCATCTCGTCTTTTCGCAGTATCCATTGTATGAATTATGATCATTTATTCATCTCTTGAATTGGGTATCTGTAACATGTAGTGTTTCTTCACTTCTAATGTGCCGTGTTTGTTTGGTTGACAGGAATTGCTTTAGAAATGTAATGAACCGATCTGCAAAACTTTGCGAAATGTGTCTGTGCAAGATGTCCGACTTTTGGAGGAATTCCCATCACATTGAGTCTCAATCAATCTTCTGGTCTAACTGAATCTCTGATTGGAATGTCCATCTGTTTTATGTTTCACCCTTTGTACGGCTTGCAGAATTTATAGCAACATGTTTATTCAAGCTAAAATACTAAATTAAACTTTTTGCCTCTCTTTTCTCTTGATTTCGTTCCCATCCCAACTCCCCCACCCCATTTCGCTCTAATTGTCCTGCTTTATATCTATACTCTGCTTGGTGTAGTTTTTGGTGGTTAATGGATGATAGTGGACATTGTTGGCACTATCTGCAACTTTAACCTGTGATCTGTAAACAAAGTCCGCGGCTCGAGAAGCAACGCAAGCCTTGTGTGTGTTTACGCTTGCCAGGGATAGGCGGGCTCGGTTGCTTTACCATTATAAAGATAAATTCTTAGTTAACTTAAGAATCTTTACTAATGCCTCTACCAGATGTTGCAAGTATTTGTTTATTCTGAAACTTAGAGATGAGCTCAATGGGTGCGAATAGTTGATGTTTTTTTTTGTTGTTGTTTGGGGGGGGGTACATTACTTGCACAGTTGCACTAGATTGATGTGCTGTCTTCACTTGCTTAGCCGGTGAAGTCTCGTGAATAATGCCTAATATTAAGAGTTCATAACGTCTTTTTGTGACTTTAGAATAAAAATCCAAAGTAGGTTACTCAAGTGGAGCCTGCTTGACTGTTTACCAAGACAAAGACAAGCAATGAAGCAAAGAAGAATTATTATGATAAGCTAAAATTGGAATCATTGATTAATAACTCAACATTATTAATGTCAATTGACCTTTAATCTGTTCTAATTATTAAATATTTCCTCTGTTTTTGTAAGTTTTACTACCTCCGTCCTAGAATAGTTTGAGCAACTTTCCTTTTATGTTTGTTCAAATTAGTTTGAATCTTCTTTTTTTTGGCATAGTTTTACCATTAATATATTATTTCTTTTACACATCTTTGGCTCACACTCTACCTTTTATCAATAAAAAGTTACCTAAGTTTTCTATCTCCTCTAATAAAAAATACCCCACCAACTCCTATCACATCTATTTTTTAAATAAAATAACATTTGATAACCACACTACAACTTATCACCTTAAACTACGTGTCCCAACAAGTGTTCGATCTTTCCTGGACGGAGGGAGTACCATTTTGACTTTTAACACTATTTTCATATTTTACTTTAACCATTTTTTGTTATTTATATGTATGGAAAAATATATTCAATGTAAAATCTTGTTAGATTCGTCTCGATATATATTTTTAAAATACCACTTGTTTATAATTTTTACTTGTATATAATTCAATATAAGGTATTTCACCAAGTGCCCTCGAGTTTTTAGAAAATTCACCGGATCCGTCGCACTTTTCAAAATTCACTGCAGTGCTAGGTTTAATGGTAATACATTAAAATACCCCTAATGACTAACGGCGACTAACTCTGTTAGTCATTAACTAATCCTAACCCTAACCACCAGTCCACCACATAAACCCTAACCACCATCCCCTCCCCGCAGCCCCCCACCCCCGCACCCCCCACACAACCTATCCTATTCTTAATTCTTGTGCCTACAGCGAATGTTAAAAAAAAAACGTAGGAAGTATATCAAGAGGTTTTATAGGCGTCTCATAGTGAGAGGGGCCTCTCATTGGTACCTAAGTAAGTTTACTTGGTACCAAAACTCAAAGTTGATACCAAAGTTTACTTACACTTTGACCACGTAAATATAACTGGTACCAAAACTCAAAGTTGATACTAAAGTTCACTTACACTTTGGTACCCAGTAATTATAACTGGTACCAAAACTCAATTTTAATGAACTTTGATATCAGCTTTATGGGTAAGTCATTTGTCTTTTTACGCGAAATGTCAATAATGCCCCTATGCATAATGAGACACCAATACTTTCTCGTATATCAATGAGAGAATATGATCAAACTTTTTGAGGGCTAAACCCCAAATTCAAGATTTATAACTAATAAGAAATGAACTAAAGCAATAAATATGTTTCAAAAATAAAATCTAATGCATTAATTAAGAAGAACTTCTAATAAGCATTAATTAAAAAGAGAAGAAAAAAGAGGAGAGGATGATGCAAACTTCAATTTGGTCTCGTTTGCCACTGCCGCCTCTGCCAACCCCTTTCTCTCTCTAGTCTCTACTGAGCAACCCGACATTTTCTCTGCTAAAACCCTGTAATTTCTGCGCTCTTTTTTTTAGGTCTTCATTGGTTCTTTAATCCTGTCACTAAAAACTGCCAAATTTGAGAAAGATGCAGCAACAATCACCTCAAATGTTCAACCTCCCACCTTCACAACCCACAATTACTACCGAACAAATTCAAAAGGTATCTTTTTTCCATTCTTATTTTTCTGGGTTTTAGAAATCTGATTCTGGGTACTTGATTTTTTCAACTTTAAATCTCTTTGAACAATGTTTTTTAAGTGACTTTTGCTTTGATGGGTAATTTGGGCATTGTGTGTTCTCCATTTTTAGTATTCCTTCATCAATTTTGTTTACAGTTTACTTTTGCAGTTAATTACTACATTTTATACTTGTTGTGACCATTATTCAGTATCTTGATGAGAACAAGCAGTTGATTTTGGCAATTATGGAAAGTCAAAACTCGGGAAAAATGAATGAATGTGCCCAGTAAGTTGTTTTATATGCCTAATTTTTTGTTGGGTTTCTTGGTGTTTTCCAATTTATGCTGTGTGATTTTGAATGCAAATCTATCTTTCTTTGTGCTTTTTTACTGGTTTATTCACATATATGGTGTTGGTGGATTGATGATCATGGAATTAGAATTACAAGTTACAACTAGATATAGGTACCATGGATTCTTGTTCCTGTGATATTCTGAAACTTTGATATTTGACTACCACTTTTTGCTGTTGTTTAGTGTTTGGACCACATAAACTGAGTAGAAGGTGTTCTTTGGCATTTATTTTATTGCTGAGAGTATTTAGAAAGTGGTGGTGTATCATTAAAGAACTGAGTATTAGCCTTTGTAAACTAGGTAATTTCTTTCGTCTGCTGTTTTTTTAATTATCAAGTAGGAAGAATCAATCTAATTATCTTTGGGATGTGTTTTTGTGTTTAACTTATGCAAACATAAATGTTTTACATGAAGGTTGATGTTACTGAATTAGGATTTCTCAATGAATGTTGAACCATGATTTTGATTAAACATCGCAGGAGTAGATGTTTCAATAACGGGATGTTCACCTTGATTGCACACATGTTAACAATTGAATAATTATCGACTCTAACAGTTTGCTATCCACAGCGAGAAAAACTTGCTATCTCTATTCACTGCACTATTAAGTTCCATAAGTATGAAACGTAGAAGGTGAAACAAGACTAAAGATTGCTCTCAAACTGCTTATAGGCATAGGTATCTTGCATATACTTGTCTTTGTGATTTTATTGCACCAATAGTGCCAAGTTACTTGAACTCTTCGAGACCATGCAGCAAAAAATGCTTGATCTGCTTCTCCTTCCCTATCTTCCCATCTTCTAAATTACTAATGAACCCTCCTTGGTGCAGTCTCTCAAAAGCATCACTTCCCTTAGTCCTGTATGTACTGGACAATTACCAGTGCTCACCCAGCAAAGATATCTCTGACTGGTGTACGCTTTAAAGTTTAAACCCAAGATCTCTAATGCATGACAGCATGAGTTACAGTTCTATTGTCTAAAGAAATTGCAAAGTCAATGACTTATTGATCATCTCTCTTTCTGGCTTTATTTCAAATTATGTTGATTCTTCTTTACCCTTGATTAAGGGTCTTTATCTCTACTTCCCATTCGGGCCAAATGAATCTTATGGCACCTGTTTTATCATCTGAACATTTAGGTATCAAGCTCAGCTGCAGAAAAACTTGATGTACTTGGCTGCAATTGCTGATGCTCAGCCACCAGCCCCAACAGGGCCCTCTCAGCCACAGGTATCCTAGCCGACTTTCTTCTTATAATGTACTCGTTATATCTTAATCTTCCGCACTTAAATCTTCTTCATTTTTATTTTTTATTTGTAGAATTCTCAGATGCCTATGCAGTCGACCATTCCACAAGGCCCTTTTATGCAGCCTCCTAAACCTGCAGTTACTCCACAGCAAACGGGTCCCAGATTGCCCTTTGCTCTACAATCATTTGATCAGCAGTCACCCCATATGCAAATGCAATACCAACAGTCCATGGCAGGCTCCATGGGTATGAGAATGGGTGGGAATAATGTTTTGCGCCCTTCCATCCAGACCGGATATGGAGCTCCAACACATTTTATGGATGCACGGAGCAGACAAGATGGTTCTGAAGCAAGTCTTGGTGATGATCATGGAAAGTAACCCAGCCCAGGTGGTTGCTAAGAGAATCAAGGATCTGTGTTGGTGCTTTTGGTGAAACTTTTGCTACCCAAAGATAAGAAATACTTGTTAGTTTCTTTACCCAGCAGATTTCATTGGTTTCAAGTAGGAGAATTTGGTATACTTTGCCAAGTTCAATAGTTTTGCATAGAAGAGTCTAAATTGCCTTGTAAATCAGTCAATTTGTAGGCGGTTAAGCTTGCATTCAGAGAGATGAGATACATGGCAATTTACGGCAGTGCTTAAACTAATAGAAATATCTAAAGAATCAAAGATGTTTTGTGGTTGGCCTTTTTGTAAGTTACAGCCAGAACTAACTTTTATTTTATGATAATATGCGTAATGATGTTGTTCACTTAACTGTTTCTAGCTGTTGCTAATTAGTAATTTGTAGTCGGTCGTCTGGGTTTTGGTGGAAGCATAGTTTAGGAGCTAATCTCCTGTTAGTTAACTGATAATTAATGCTTATTCTTGTTAAACTTGAGAATTGCCGTAATTCGCAGAAGGAAAGGCTTTTGTGCTTCGTGTTGAGAATTGCTAGTGCCCGTGGTTTCTCTCAAGTTGTGTTTGTATCGGATTGCTTAACATTAATCTCTCGTCTTACAAAAGGCTACTTATCTGATCTTGACTCCATTTTAGAAGACTCCCTTCTCCGTAGCACAGAATTGGATTATGTAGTGTGGTCTCATGTATAGGGAGGGTAACTCTGTTGTCTATCTCCTCGCTAGCTTAGTGTCATTTGATAGTAAGCAATGTTGGGAAGGTGATTGTCCAGCAGTGGTCTCTCCATATGTTCATATCTCTTGATTAATGTGCACTAATGGTTTGAATTTAAAAAAGAAGTTAAACTTGAAGACAAAAAGCATGCACAAAGACATTCAACTTAGAGCTCATCATATCGATAAACAGCTAAATTCTTTTGCTACATTAGTACTATCAGAGGGGTGGCAAACCAACATTTTTGTTATCGTTCTTGTAAAAGTGTGGTAAGTTGGGAACGCTTCACCATCTATCTATGCAAATATATTATAAGGCGTTCTTATCAAAGGAACGGTGCTACGTGTGAACACATGACTTTTGAAATGAAACGTGAGTGTTTAACTACTAATCCACTACATTTTCAATAACGTTCAATTTTCAATTTCGCACTAGACAGAATATTACGAAAAGCTAATAAAATCAATTATGAGATACGAATAATAATATACTTCATTCGATACTTGTAACTGACCTATGACATCGCCCGGGCCAAAATACTAGTTTTACATTAAAACTAATTAGCAATAGGAGAAATTAACTCCTGAAACTTATTAAATTGTTTATTCCTCTCCTCATATATAATGTGGGACAACCGACAACACTTACACTCATATCTGGGTTATTCGCGAGATCTCAACTATTATTTATAAATTTCGACGACAGTACCAAAGCAAAAAAAAAAAAAAAAAAAATTCCAATAAGTAAACAAAAAACAATAAAGAAAAAACGACGTCGTTGAATGCGTCTCTAATAAGGGAATAGGCGAAATCGAACAATGGCGGAGCTCGAAAGCAAAGAAAGAACATTTCATTAGGGTCAAATTTTTCAGAGGAAGAAAAACCAAGAAAATACAGAAAGAGAACAAAGGAGGAGAGAGAGAGAGAGAAAGTGATGGGGTACGTTCTAAGGGTAAGATTGGCATCATTTTTTGCAGGTGCAGCTGTTGCTTCAACTGCTGGTCTTTACATCCTTTACAAAGATTACAAATTTGCGCATCATTCCATCTCTGACCAGGTATTTCTCCCCTTTTTTCTCTCTCATCTCTTTCAAGAATTGAAATTTGGTTAATTTTTACATGAATTTAACTGTTTTTATTGTGGGTTTTGATTGTGTTTGTAAGATGTAAATTTTGATGTTTAATCTAGGAAGTTATAGTTTGTAATTGGCAAATGGGAATTGCCCAATTCTGAAATTGAAGTTCAATTTTAAGTTTGGGACTCATAATCTGTTTATTAGGGCGAATTTGTTTTGATGGACTTTTTTTTTTTGATGAATTGGGTATTATATGAGGATGTGATGGGTCTATGTCATTTTTTTCTGTGTATTTTATTGAATGGAGAACTTTCTATTAAGTTTACTTGGTTGCAAACATGCAATGCTGATAGTTATTTTCCTGAAGTTTATATGTTGAA
This sequence comes from Beta corolliflora, assembly GCA_947648045.1. Classification (NCBI taxonomy): domain Eukaryota; kingdom Viridiplantae; phylum Streptophyta; class Magnoliopsida; order Caryophyllales; family Amaranthaceae; genus Beta; species Beta corolliflora. The sequence goes on along the minus strand of CANSZD010000658.1, from coordinate 49,015 downwards.
GGATTTTGTTTTAGCAATTTCGTCGTTAGTAGTCTTGATTGGTTAGGTTAAGGCAGCACTACTTGAGGCTACGAAGTACGAAACCAGGCCGTTGTTGGATGGGTTGATGTTGATGTTATATCAGTTGAAGGATCTTATGAATTAGACAAGTTGCTTAGGTAGTTTCTTATTTTGGGACCTTTAACTAGAACTAGAACACTCATTTTACAAATGAGGGAGTTCAAGTGCAAATTGATGTGAGGTTGTAGATTTTTTGGTTTAGTTTTTTAAGGACTGTTATTGGGTTCTTAGGAAATGGGAGCTAGGTGACTTATTACTTGCCATTCGTTTAGATTTGGAGCAACTAATTGAGTGATTGAGGGTCTGGTTCTTCGACCTCATGGTCTTGGTCGTTGATTTCATATCTATTTGCGGTAATTGCGACCCATATATTAAGAAGAAGAAATAGGGAAGCTTTTTTTGGTTCTGATTATTCACCTAGGGTTGTTCAGGCAGCAATTAGAGTAGGATAACAAGCAATATGATGTTTTCTACCCTAGAATATATGCACCAATAGCTTGTTAAAAAGTCACCTAGCTTTTTTATAAGCTTTCAAGAAAATGTGGATGGTGCAGAGATCCTATCCAAGTCTATTTTACGAGTTCAGTGAAGAGCTATTTGAGCTAATTCTAAGCCAAAATGTACACTATTATACTGTCATGGTTCAAAGTGGACAAGCGAATTTCTGTACCGTCTGCCATTGGCAATATTTGAAGTTGTCACAGCCGTTTTCTGTTTTTCATTGCTTCACATTTTTTTATCTATAGTTTGAATTGGGCAAGTGATATATATACCTGTCAAGGTTGTCAAATACGATCAAGCACTATCCGTTTAATGCCCGGTCCTATATGAATGATATATTATGCTAGATCTCTTTGAATTCATCATGGTTCAAATCAAATAAATTTATATCTCTATGCACATACCCTTGGCCAAATCTGAACTCTGAAGTTGCTGTGTTCTTTCTTCGCCTTAATACCTTTTGTTAACTAGGGTCTTCATACCTAATGTGTCACTAGAAGGACACGAGATATTGAAGTTTCTATAATTGTTTGACATCTTTCAAACGATCTCTTCGTAATTCTTATAGAACGATGTATAAGAAAGTACCTAAGTACTATATTGTAAAAGTAGTGCTTGCCATAATGCATGGCCTTCTGGAAGTAATGTTTTCTTGTTATAATATGTGTGTGGTATGGTTGCTGTAAGTTTGTTACTTTGTTATTTTTAGCACTTGCTCTTAGAAGATTGTTCTGGTTTTTTTTTTCTCTGCTTGTCAAACTCGTAGCTTGTTACTTGTTGACAGCTTTTTTTTTTTTCTGGCTTTGTGGGTTTTGGGTAGTCAATTGATGTTATACTAAGTTTGGATTATGATTTTGTATTTCTTGAATGCTGAGTGATATATTTGCTTGCTTGTTTTTTGATATCTTGATGCATTTTTTTCCTTTTGGTGCTGGTGCATGTAAGTCTGGTTAATGTAGGTGACTTAAAAAATTCTGCTGCCACTGATTAAGATTCTGAGTTGCTTAACTTGCTCATATATTACGTGGATAAATACTTGTGTTTTAAAACTTGTAGCCGAGACTAATAGCTCCTGACTGTGTGATGGATATAATTGCACTTGCTAACAGCTAACGGAACAACAATTGAGAGACTATATGGGCATCTTACTATCTGTTATCTCTACTTACCAAGCCCTGCCCCCATATGAGAGGGGGGAAAAAAGAAAAAAAGATCTTTTCCTCACATTCACTTGTAATGGTTTTATTTGTTAGTTGTTACCTAGCATCCTTTTTGAGAAACATAGAAGAGGAATTATGCATTTGACTTGACCTGCTGAATTTTGAACTACAATGACTATGAAGTTGGGAGCTAATGGAGAATGTTTGGTCATAACGACAACAACACTGGTAGTTTTTACGAACACTACTATGAATCTACATAACCGTTGTTAGTAGTGAGTAGTGACCTAGAGCTTTTCTTTATATTTAAATCACGGCCTATTGTGTGACCTCTATGAAAGTATTATCATTTATATAGCATCAAAATTCATGTTCTTTTAATACATTTTCCTGAGATAGTATTGATCGCAGAATATATGACATAACCATGCATCGGTTGTTGTTATTAATGTTTCTATTTCTAGCTTCTTCGACTCAGTGCTTTGGGCTATGTATAGCAATTCTCCAATTGATTCTATTGACATGTAGATTAGTTATCGTTAATTCTGTTTTAACTATGCGCTTGTGGAACATCTGCTTCTTTAGTTTTGATGAAATAGCTGTGTACGGTATATGCTCTTACACTCAGAATTTTTCGTTTTGCTTCTGTAGATGAAACTTCTGCACGATTCTCTGGATAAACGTGTTTCTTCTCTGGAGAAGTTAAAAGAAACCGAAGTTCCTCAACATGTGGAAGCAACAGAATAGACCTCTTATTGTGTTTTTTGACTGATTCTGATGCTGTACACTCTCAGATGTTAAGGAGAGGTTCATAGAAGGGTTGTTTTTTCCCCTGAAGTATAAATAATGTTCATGAGGTACTCAATCTATTTTATGTTAATCAGGCAGTTGTGTTTTGTTGCTCGCATTAGTTACCTTTTAAATTTACACTTGTGAAATGACGATTGAAGGCTTTCTTGGACAGTTATTCTTTCAAAAATATTTTGCATCTTGTCCAATTCCTTGTAGCCTGTTCTTCTCAGTCTGGTGTTCTAACCAATGAGCTACAAATTATGTTGTGAGTAGAAGTGGCAAAAGTTGACACGTGACTACTCAACTAGAATCTACTCTCACGCCACAGAATAAGGTGATTAACATGTCACTCAAATAATATCAACTTCTTGATTATTATTAAGGTGCTTAACATGTCACTCAAATAATATCAACTTGTTGGTTATTGGTTATTTCACATATCAATTTTGTTGTTGTTCGGGCCTTCTGGGTTTTCGAGAGCAACTAAGCGCAATGAATAGATTCGATTCCAAGTTTTAAGTATCGGGCCTCACAAGACTTTATCAACTAAACTAGCTGACAATCCATTCACATATCAATTATAGGTCTTATTAGAAGTCAAAACCATGTATGATATGATGTAAATGAGCATACATAAATAATTAAATACAAAGTTTTTGTACCTTTTTTTCTAAGGTAAACTTTTTATGCCTATTTATAAGAATGATGATGTAGGTATAAATTTGCACTCCTAAGACATATACTTGTATGCTTCTGTTCAATAAAAGTAGCTTTTGATATAGCTAGCTAGTTGTTTATTGTTACAATTGTTGTTCAGTTCAAATAGTTGGTTACCCATTAATCATTAAGGCCATTATTATGGTAAGAGATCATAATCCAATTACTCGATAGAACGACCTATTAGATCGTGTTCTTAGACATCGCGATGCAGCCATATCACATCTCTACCAGGCATGTATATTTTTAGGGTCTACTATAATCGTCAAAGATGCTGTCAAAGTAATTGCTCAAAGTTAGGTGTTAGTTTAACATAGATATGTAAAATTAGTATAAAAAAAAAGACAAAAAAAGTACAGATATACTAAATTATTTAGTTAGAAAACTAACTACAATAATTTGATTTATAAAAAACGATACTTAAGTTCAACATCTATTTTACAAAATGAAATGAATTATATAGCTATATGTACCCAATGTTAAAGTAAGTATTTAATTATACATTGGTACCCATTTTGAAAATAATATTGAAAATAATCAAAACATGTTTTAAATGTTGACATGTTTGATTTGTATGATGGTTATATCCAAAAAGTTTAAGAAGAAATCCATTGCTATGCAAAAATATCAAGCATCGACATTTTATTCAGGAGTTACATCCATCAACTTGGTACTATTTAAACACGAAATTACAACAACAATAAGCCTTATTCATGCAACCACCGTTTTTATATTTACCGGTCGAAGCAATACAAGCCTCTCTACACGTCTCATCACTGCAATTTTGCAAAGGAATTGGATAATTAGAACATGGTCCTCGATCATGTGCAAATACGCTATCTGGTAAATGGTAATATTGTCCGACCGATGCACAAAAAAAGAAGAGGATTAGTAATGACATGCTTATTTTTCAAAATAACAAAGAATATAAGGTCCTAAGGGAACTTTATTATAGAGTACATATTTCTAGTATTTCATATAATGATTACATAGAATTATCAATGATCTATCATGTAATTTAGCTAGCTAGCTTGTAGGATATAAATATAATTACCGTTTGGAAGCAAAAAGAAACACAATATGAGGAACAAAGCAAAAAAGCTCTTCGCCATGGATAATTTTGACGTTGAATAATATAAACTTGATGATAAGAATTTCTAGTTTATATAGCTAGGCAGACATACAAATCCAACTTACAAAAATCAGTTTTAATAGTGTTATATGCTGCATTAACTGCTAGCAATCTCATTTGATTTTCTTACTTTTTTGTATGATTCTCTTCCTAATTTATCAATTTACTAATTAGTATGATCGATGGATGCCGCATCTATTTTAATTGGTAAAGTATTATGGGGATGGCATGACACGATATCCAAGATGTGGGATCGAATCCTACCTACATCATTACACTTAGTCGCTCTCTAACACCAAATATAATTGATTGATATATATGACCCCCTATCAAGGATGTCTTGGCCTAGTGGTTAAGATTGAGGTGCTGTGAACGATAGATCACAGGTTCGAATCCCCCCTCCCCTTCTTTGTAATTTGTACTGCCATCGTGGCTCATATGGATCAAAAATATATATATATATATATATATATATATATATATGACCCCCTTACCTCCAATACAAAAAGTGGTAGCCCAAACTCACAATTAGGCCTCTTACAAAAAGAAAAAGAAAAAAAAAAGAAATCGATAATTTTGCACTATTCATTTCACCAGTATTTTATTGAATTGAAATTACATTTACAGATTAAAATAATTGAAATTGACTTATAGCTTGAATGAATTGTTTTTTATCAATTCATTGTGTATAAGTGTATTTGATATATGAAAGCACTAATGTTTACTTTTTTTTTGAAAGGAACAAAAAAAAAAAACTAATGTTTACTAATAAAACTAATTTAAGCTGAACTCACAAAGTAAAATAACAGATTCTTACAACATAATCTTTTGGTTTAATTAGTTGAAGAGCAATGGGCCTTGATAGTCATGATTGATATATATTGGTAGTTTAGACGAACAAATAATTAAAAAAAAAAAACAAAAAAAAACTAGATTTTAAACTTGTTGAAAGTATGAGTACATGACGTAAGATTCATTTATTTTTTGGGAACTCTCATTGGTGCCCCCATCTTTTTGCTGTTTATGTATTTGGTAAGTAAACTTAAATATGATTGTCACTGACAATCCTGTGGTATTGTTTTCTAGTGTTTACTAATCTTAATGAGTTATTTTAATTAAGAAACTGCTAAAATATGTGTTGACTTGTTGCCTTATTACAAAATATGTGTTGACTTGGTTCTTTTTTTTTTTTGTTAGAAATCTCAATACTCCTGTTGGAAATTAAAACCCTCTACAACCCCTTCTTCCCCTCCCCATCTGATCTTGTGACACAAAATGAGAGGAGAGAAAGAGCGCAACGAGTGAAAGGGAGGAAAATAGAGAGAAGTGAGATGGGGTCTTGAATATGGGTAACAATCAGGTCGGGTTGGGTTTAGGTCGACCTGCCTTCTATTTTGTGTAAATTACCCCTAATCCAAACCTGACCTAATTTTAATTTCAAATCAAAAATCATAATCTGAACCCGACCTACTAAGTTTCAGGTTGATCCGCAACCAACCCAATATGACCTGATATATATTTTATAATTGCTACAATTATACATTAAAAAATTAAAGCATTGCAAATTCTAACTACAAATGCCAATTAAATCAAAGATTCAAACATCAAAACCATAAATTAGCCACCGCCTTCAAATTAAGAAATGGCATTGGCCCAATACAAGTTTATAATTAGAAAGTATGTGACATAAAATGTAAAAGTCGGGTTAATTTCAGGTTGACCCAACCCGAACCTAACACAAATTTTAAACCAAGTTGTTCGGGTTATTTTTTGTTTCAAAAAGTCAACCTAAACTTAACCCGTTGCGTTTTCAGGTCTGGTTAGGTTTACCCGTTTTTAATTTCTCTCGACCCAAAGATGGAAATTTCGGGTTATGTTTAGGTTGGGTTATCGGGTTGGGCCAGTTTTTGTCAGCCCTAGTCTTGAAGCCGACAACAAACGGTAACCTTAAGTTTATAGTAGAAAGTTTAGTTAGAAAGTGAGATGGGTTCCAAAAGCATGAAATTTTAGCCGATATTAAAGACCTTCATATAAAACATAAGAAAAAATATCTTCCCAAAGGAATTATTAGTCCAACTTTCCCATTTTTATTTGAATACTCTATGTTCTACATTCTCCTAATTAGAGATTTACTATATTTATATGTTTTTGAA